>JAODUO010000477.1:5000-62500 GCA_025642075.2 Ridgeia piscesae
GGAGGAGGGTGAATAGAGGGAGGAGGGTGAATAGAGGGAGGATGATGAAGAGAGGGAGGAGGGTGAATAGAGGGAGGATGATGAAGAGAGGGAGGAGGATGAAGAGAGGAAGGAGGGTGAAGAGAGGGAAGAGGGTGAATAGAGGGAGGATGATGAAGAGAGGGAGGAGGGTGAAGAGAGGGAGGAGGGTGAATAGAGGGAGGAGGGTGAATAGAGGGAGGAGGGTGAATAGAGGAAGGAGGGTGAAGAGAGGGAAGAGGGTGAATAGAGGGAGGATGATGAAGAGAGGGAGGAGGGTGAAGAGAGGGAGGAAGGTGAAAAGAGGGAGGAGGGTGAAGAGAGGGAGGAAGGTGAAGAGAGGGAAGAGGGTGAATAGAGGGAGGATGATGAAGAGAGGGAGGATGGTGAATAGAGGGAGGAGGGTGAAGAGAGGGAGGATGGTGAAGAGAGGGAGGAAGATGAAGAGAGGGAGGATGGTGAATATAGGGAGGAGGGTGAAGAGAGGGAGGATGGTGAAGAGAGGGAGGAAGATGAAGAGAGAGAGGATGGTGAATAGAGGGAGGAGGGTGAATAGAGGGAGGAGGGTGAAGAGAGGGAGGAGGGTGAAGAGAGGGAGGAGGGTGAAGAGAGAGAGGATGGTGAATAGAGGGAGGAAGATGAAGAGAGAGAGGATGGTGAATAGAGGGAGGATGGTGAATAGAGGGAGGAGGGTGAAGAGAGGGAGGATGGTGAAGAGAGGGAGGAAGATGAAGAGAGAGAGGATGGTGAATAGAGGGAGGAGGGTGAAGAGAGGGAGGAGGGTGAAGAGAGGGAGGAGGGTGAAGAGAGGGAGGAGGGTGAATAGAGGGAGGAGGATGAAGAGAGGAAGGAGGGTGAAGAGAGGGAAGAGGGTGAATAGAGGGAGGAGGGTGAAGAGAGGGAGGATGATGAAGAGAGGGAGGAGGGTGAAAAGAGGGAGGAGGGTGAAGAGAGGGAGGAGGGTGAATAGAGGGAGGAAGATGAAGAGAGAGAGAGGAGGGTGAAGACAGGTAGGAGGGTGAAGAGAGGGAGGAGGGTGAAGAGAGGGAGGAGGGTGAAGAGAGGGAGGATGATGAAGAGAGGGAGGAGGGTGAAGAGAGGGAGGATGATGAAGAGAGGGAGGAGGGTGAATAGAGGGAGGAGGGTGAAGAGAGGGAGGAGGGTGAATAGAGGGAGGAGGATGAAGAGAGGAAGGAGGGTGAAGAGAGGAAGGAGGGTGAAGAGAGGGAGGAGGGTGAATAGAGGGAGGATGATGAAGAGAGGGAGGAGGGTGAAGAGAGGGAGGAGGGTGAATAGAGGGAGGAGGGAAGAGGAATGAAAGAGAAGGAGGGTGAAAGAGGGAGGAGGGTGAAGAGAGGGAGGAGGGTGAAGAGAGGGAGAGGGTGAAGAGAGGGAGGATGATGAAGAGAGGGAGGTGAAGAGAGGGAGGAGGGTGAATAGAGGGAGGAGGATGAAGAGAGGTAGGAGGGTGAAGAGAGGAAGGAGGGTGAAGAGAGGGAGGAGGATGAAGAGGGAGGAGGGTGAAGAGAGGGAGGAGGGTGAAGAGAGGGAGGAGGGTGAAGAGAGGGGAGGGTGAAAGAGGAGAGGGTGAATAGAGGGAGGAGGGTGAAGAGGAGTGAGGGGAGGGGAGGGTGAAGAGAGGGAGGAGGGTGAATAGAGGGAGGATGGATGAAGAGAGAGGAGGATGAAGAGAGGAAGGAGGGTGAAGAGAGGGAAGAGGGTGAATGAGGAGGGAGAAAGGGGAAAGGTGAAGGAGGGAGGAGGGTGAATAGAGGGAGGAGGGTGAATAGAGGAAGGAGGGTGAAGAGAGGGAAGAGGGTGAATAGAGGGAGGATGATGAAGAGAGGGAGGAGGGTGAAGAGAGGAGGAGGGTGAAAGAGGGAGGAGGGTGAAGAGAGGGAGGAAAGGGTGAAGAGAGGGAAGAGGGTGAATAGAGGGAGGATGAAAAAGAGGGAGGATGGTGAATAGAGGGAGGAGGGTGAAGAGAGGGAGGATGGTGAAGAGAGGGAGGAAGATGAAGAGAGGGAGGAGGGTGAAGAGAGGGAGGAGGGTGAAGAGAGGGAGGAGGTGAAGGGGGGAAAAGGGAGGAGAAGGTGAAGAGAGGGAGGAGGGTGAATAGAGGGAGGAGGATGAAGAGAGGGAGGAGGGTGAAGAGAGGGAGGAGGGTGAAGAGGGAGGATGGTGAATAGAGGGAGGAAGATGAAGAGAGAGAGGATGGTGAATAGAGGGAGGATGGTGAATAGAGGGAGGAGGGTGAAGATAGGGAGGATGGTGAAGAGAGGAAGAGGGGAAGAGATAGAGGAGGTGAAGAGAGGAGGAGGGTGAAAGAGGGAGGAGGGTGAAGAGAGGGAGGAGGGTGAAGAGAGGGAGGAGGGTGAATAGAGGGAGATGGTGAATAGAGGGAGGATGTGAATAGAGGGAGGAGTGAAGAGAGGGAGGAGGGTGAAGAGAGGGAGGAGGGTGAAGAGAGGGAGGATGGTGAATAGAGGGAGGATGATGAAGAGAGGGAGGATGGTGAATAGAGGGAGGAGGGTGAAGAGAGGGAGGATGGTGAAGAGAGGGAGGAGGGTGAAGAGAGGGAGGATGGTGAAGAGAGGGAGGATGGTGAAGAGAGGGAGGAAGATGAAGAGAGAGAGGATGGTGAATAGAGGGAGGATGATGAAGAGAGGGAGGATGGTGAATAGAGGGAGGAGGGTGAAGAGAGGGAGGATGGTGAATAGAGGGATGATGATGAAGAGAGGGAGGATGGTGAATAGAGGGAGGAGGGTGAAGACAGGTAGGAGGGTGAAGAGAGGGAGGAGGGTGAAGAGAGGGAGGAGGTGAAGAGAGGGAGGAGGGTGAATAGAGGGAGAAGGGTACAGAGAGGGAGGAGGGTGAAGAGAGGGAGGAGAGTGAATAGAGGGAGAAGGGTACAGAGAGGGAGGAGGGTGAAGAGAGTGGGGATGGTGAATAGAGGGAGAAGGGTACAGAGAGGGAGGAGGTTGTAGAGAGGGAGGATGATGAAGAGAGCGAGGAGGGTGAAGAGAGGGAGGAGGGTGAATAGAGGGAGAAGGGTACAGAGAGGGAGGAAGGTGAAAAGAAGGAGCATGCTGAAGAGTCGCAGGAGAATTAACAGGAGGAAAAGGGGAGGAGGGGACAGGGTGAAGAAAGGGAGGATGGTAAAGGGAAGGAGCATAGTGAAGAGAGGAAGGAGGGTGAATACAGGGAGAAGGGGAAAGGAGTTACCATTGTGAAGAGAGGGGAAAGGGGAAAAGAGTGAGGAGGGAGAAGATAAAACAGGAGGGTGAAGAGATAGAGGATGGTGAATAGAGAGAGCGGGGTGAAGAGAGGTAGGAGGGTTGCTAAGACTATAAGAGGAGGGAGATGATGAAGTAGACATAAGATGAGGTAGAAAGAAAACATCAAAAAGTGAACTTGGCCGGAGTTCGCTGAATCCATTAATGCATTGGGGTATGAAGACCAGGGAAAGGTGGAAAATTAAGAAGCCAATATTAGTGGTGCCCAAAAATCTTAGGGTAGGGGACAAGATGTGATGAAGGAGGACCATTTGAATAAAAAGAATTACAACTAATTATATTGAAAAATTCATAGACCATAATGTGAGGCTGAAGTCTAACACTAAGTAATAACTACATAAAACATAGTCAGTAGGGAATTTTTAACTGACTAGAGAAGATAAAACCCAGGAGGGAGAATAAGGGATGAGTGAAAAAAGGAGTACCAAATTTAGTAAAAGCAGAGGGACAAGTTGCAAGAAAAAGAGTAAAGGGAAAAACACAGAGTGAAGGTGAATACAGAGAGGGTGAAAGTCCATCAGACATTAAATAATGAGAGCGGGTGATAGAGAAAAGGGGGGGAGGAGGGGGTTGCAAAGACTATAAGAGGAGGGAGATGATGAAGTAGACATAAGATGAGGTAGAAAGAAAACATCAAAAAGTGAACTTGGCCGGAGTTCGCTGAATCCATTAATGCATTGGGGTATGAAGACCAGGGAAAGGTGGAAAATTAAGAAGCCAATATTAGTGGTGCCCAAGCAATCCTTATGGGTCAGGGGACAAGATGTGATGAAGGAGGTACCATTTAGTAAAAAAAAAAATTATTTATTACTAACTTAATTATATTGAAAAATTCATAGACCATAACTGTGAGGCTGAAGTCTAACAACTAAGTAATAACTCACATAAAACATAGTCATGTAGGCGAATTTTCTAACTTGTTTACTCCAAAAGATAAAACCCAAAGATATATACATTGACTGAAAACACACCAGTCAAATTTATCAACAACTGCAACTGACAATTCTGCAAATCCTCTGATCCATTCCAATAAGTAAAAACAACACCCAAGTTGTCACAGAGTTTGACATCTGCACTGCATGTATAATCCACTCCACACTACTTCAAATAATCCACTCCACACTACTTCAACTACAATAAAATGTCCCTTCTTCCACCAGTCTGTACACCTCCCTCCATCCCTCCCTTTTCATCAAAGTTAATACCCTCAAATAAATCTTCAAATACTCATCCGCAGAGTGATGAATCTGGCATGAATTCGTGCTATTAAAAACGCCGATTAAAGCATGAAACCACATATTGAGTAGCCAACTATATATAGCCTCTGCTTCGTCTTCTGTTATTCCGTTCCTGTGTTATTCTTGCAAATATCCTCCCACAGGTGGCAGCACATGTTACGTTGCGTAACCATTTGATAGAATCTTTTTATTTTTTCCTAATATTTAACGACGTTTTAACGGTCGTTTTCGAATTAAAAAGGATTGATGTGGTTGCATATCTAAAAAACGACTTAATTTTACAACGAGCTTGTAACTCAGAACTAGCTAAACACCTCGGAACAGTAACGATAGCACATCGCGTTGCGCGATTCGTGGTGTGTGCATTTTGGAAGAACGCGCACCATCACTTTGTAGCCCGCCGAACAACAACGCTGTTAAAATGGATACACGCAAATCTCAATATAAACACAAACCCGAATCGGTGAAATCACTGCGGGAAAGAAGACGAAAGCAGGGAGAAGGTTTGTGCGTTAGCTATTACCATTGACTTTGTGTTAAAACACTGGAAGACAATGCATTACCGATGTAACTGCGCATGGCTGAATCGAGCATGGCCTGGGATGGCGCCCAATTCAACCATGATTACGCAGAGGTGTAGTTTCTGCAGTGATTGCGCTAGGTAAAGATTAACCGTCGTTAACGTGAGGCGCATTTATTTTAACCGTTTTCTAATCAACGCGTCTGTAAACGCAGCAATACCTCGATCTGTTTACGATGCAAACGATGTGTCGGTGTCAATTAGGGATTTAGGCAGTGACGCCTAGCGGCGTGCTAATCCCTCTCCATAATTACTCCAATGGACAATGGTATAGCTCATTGTGAGTAATATGATTATGTCGGGCGATTCCATTGACGCAGCATTACATGTAGATTGTGCTGCACAATCTACAGTACAGATAGTGCCACTGTCTATAGTTTAATTAGCTTTTTAGTGTTGGCCTAGCTCAGGCTCTGCGCAATTGACACTTGTCACACCTTGTGAGTTGTGTAATAAAAATATAATATTCAACCCTCTGTGATTTTGGCATCACACATACGTTTCTTGCCTAAAATACATGCTATATAGTGTGATTCATCAGTGTCAGTTTTTTTGTAGGCATAACACCTACATTGCACGTTTTATTTAATTAGTGGTTTATATTGACATGTACTGTTTATTGCACATTTCAAACGCACACAAAACGCTATTTTGCACTAAAAAACTGAAGGTATAACTGTTGGAAATTACCATCTCAAGGAAGCCATGTTCAAACATACGTAAATGTGGAACGTTTGTTTCAGCTCTGCGAAAGGCAAAGCGTGAGAAGCTGTTGAGTTCAAAGCGAATTCGACAGACAAGTCTCACTGGAGTAGATGAAATCACAGAGCTACAGGTAGCTGGAGTACTTCTTGTTCACATTTCGGTGGTTTTATTTGTAAAAAAATTGGTATGTTAGTGGCTAAGATTTTGGTATGATGTGTGTCACTTGTTTTACAACAACTTTTTAAAATGATGTTATGTCCAATTTAAATTTTAGACATTACCACACTTGCTATTTTTAATGGATAATCTGTGTCTATGCTGGATAAAGTCTGGACACAAAAAAGCTTGGCTTAATACAAATTACAAACTCAACTGGATAATTAATTATATGTGAATTATATATATTTTTTTGATTTTGTTAGAACACGTCACATATTGAGTCAGAATCCTTATGGTCCATTGAAATTCACGATATACCATGTGACATGGTTACCATCATGAAATAGAGCTAGTATTACTGAAGTCTTACTGTTTCAACTTCTCACACTCGCAGGTGAAAGAGGCATGCAGTGCTCTAACAAAGAAGCCAGAATCAAGAGGGGAACTTCTTATCTTCCTGAAGAAAGCCTTTACTCAAGGGTCCGCCTTCATTGATGCCTTCCTTGGGTATGTTTTGTTAACTCGTGTTAACTCGACAGTCGTTTGGGAATTAATAGCTCTGCAAGGGCGTTAAATGTAAGGTAATTTCAGCATTCATTAGGGTTGGATACCACAGAATATGTGAACGCTTACCTTTTATTTATTTGTTTTGTTATTGTAACTGAGTTCAAAGTCCCTTACTGTTGCAGCTCTGGCTTCTGCAGTTGACAGAGCAGAGTAAAATATTACTCTATTTCATTAAAAAAATTGTTTCGTACATGTCCTTTGTGGACTTTGATAATTAGGACTCCAGGCTTCCGACAGATTATATTGTTCAATTATAATATAAAAATGTAATTATAATAATTAATTATACACATTGTTGCAATCTGCTTTCATGATAAATGGGAAGTTTTGCATGTAAAAAGGTCATGGAAATTTATATTGTCAGGTCGTGTAATTTGTCAACATGTGTATGAACCCAGTTGAAACTTAATAATTCAATAGTCAGGTAAACAAATATTGCAATAATCACGTAAAATTCCTTCAAGGCAATAGTCATGCAGAATTCGTTGCACTATCATGAGCACCTTCCTTGCCCTACAGTGAGGAGAACGCCATGACGACACTTGTTAGTATCTTCACTGGATCAGATGAGAAGCTGCAACTTGAGGCTGCCTGGTGCCTCACCAACATTGCCACGGGTGCTGAGGAACATGCCCTGAGCATCCTCAAACACGCCGGGGCATACCTCATCACTTTCCTCAGCAGTGGCAATGGTCCGCTCGAGGTATGTAGTATGATAATAATAAAATACTTATATAGTGCCTTATCAATAAAAAATTGCTGCGTGTTACAAAAATATGCATATAAAACGACATACTAAAAAATAAATGCATAGTACATACCTCACTGACAGGAGTCTGATGACTCTGTAATCAGGAGGCGTTTTGTGTGAAAGCATATAAACCACATTTTGGTAATCCATATTTCTAACGTGAATGTGTTTGAGGCAGGCTTGGTTGTAGTCATTATGTCATGCTTTAAAATTTGGATCAAGCTATTTTGATACAAGGGTTCATCCTTTGTGTTGTTCCTGTGTTGGCCATATGTACACATTATAATTTCTGTTTGATAAGTTATATCATTCTCTTAATTTTTCCTGTTGTCATTGAAAATCTGTGACCTTACCTGACACAGGGTACTTTGTGCCGTCGGTGGCAGTGTAGATATCACTTTGTCCTACAAATTGTTTCACATGACAGTGTGTAATGTCATATGTCACGTACATGTTTTTGAAGTGACACTTAATTAGATATCATATCGATTACATGCTATTCATCTACACTGAACATGTGCTGTTTCTATGATACTTTGAGCCTGTGCCTGAGATAAAACTGTGTATTTGACGTTGTAGGACCAGTGTTTATGGACAGTGGGGAACATCGCGGCCAACGGCGACAAGTGCCACGACATGTTGAAAGACCTCGGCGTGGTGGCGCCACTAGTCAAACTACTCGGTGTGAGTTATTTTCAAATTTTCAGTAATTGGTCTAGGACACGATTACTCATCTGGTATTCAACACCAGGCTAGAATTTGCAAATGAGATCTGTATCCAATTCGACATGGGAGAAATACATTTAAAATATTCAGTTTTAAAATTTCTATCAACATCTGTTATTGTACATCATCGATAGCAACTATTAAATTAAATGTGTTTCTCCCATGATAAAGAGGGATCTCTTGGACATTTCTAGCAGTACAGTTTTCTTTTTAGTAGTGTTTAATAAATGATTTATATAAGTATTTATTGATTTATATAGCACCACATTTATACAATAATATTCCATGGTGCTATTCTATGGTAAAATATGACAAGAGGCACAATGAAAGTTGACATAAATATTCTACATAATACACATTGAAATAATATAAGAGTAAAATAAATGTATATGTAAATAGCTTATTTAAGTAAAAAAATAATAATAAAAAGTAAAATTATTATTCAAGTACAAACATCCGACATAGTCTGAATAATTATCTAACAAGCGTAAAACTACTTAAATTAATAAAATGTATAAGTTAGTTGTAGGCTTTACTAAAATAATTTTCTTAGAAAGAAACACTGACATTGTTGCAGCTGTGCACATCTCTGGGTAATGTTTTCCCCGCATTAAACAACCACAATTGTAGTACACTGTACTGTTGTACATGTGTCGCCCTGAAACCACCCAGCAGACAGTTGTCTTAGTGACCTGTGTTGGTTCTGCTTCAGTCTGAGACCAGCAGCGTCGTCCAGTCAGCAGCTTTTGCCCTGTCCAACATGGCACGAGGGGCTCCCACACACGGCAAGTAAGTTGTCTGGGTAATTACTTGCCACCCTCTAGATAACACGCCTCTATATCTTACACCTCAGCCTCTTCCATATTTCCACCTTCTGTTTTTCTGTCTTTCCTTGAACTGTCCCTCATCTGTAATTTTGGCCTTCTATCATCTGGTATTTCCCACTCACTTTGCTAGTTTCTCCTTGCATGTTTTCTTACATCTTTTCTCTGTTCCCCAAAACCCAATTTTCTTTTATTTTGTCATTCCAATCTCTCCCTGTAACTGCTGTTGGTGTCCTTACTATGTTCATTCTGTGTATACTGTGTTGATATTGTCTGCAGTGTTTGTTGTTGTCACAGCCAGTGTGTAACAGTGTACACACATGCGTGTCAACATTCGTAATTATGTCGACATGATTTTATGTACAACCTGTTATAAGCGACCACCTGTCTTGCGCGACCATTTTTGCTGATCTAGACGGGCGATCGTCCAAGACAGGTTTTACTGTAGCGCAGGAGTGGTGACGTCAGATTTGTGTGTGCAGGGAGTTGGTGGACAGTGGTGCAATTCCACCACTGGTGAAGCACCTGGTGTATGACGAGGACAAACTGAAGGTGCTGGCGGAGGTGTCCTGGGTGCTCGCCTACCTGTCTGCCAGGTAAGTAAAACAGCTCTGGCAGCTAAATGTCATTACTGCAGGTTAATTATACTGCAGACGTGTCATATATGGAAAGATTTACAGTGTGTTATATGTATCTATGTAAAGGTAAGTTCTTATATAGCGCAGTATCCAATCTTCAGGATTGTTCAAAGTGCTTTTACACTTTACTCCCGTGGCAGACCTGTTCAATCACACACCATCTCAACTTCTCTGAGAAGCATCCAGCCATACACTACAATTAATGCGAAAAGACTGTTCATACACATATCCACCACTTGTCTATAGCCAGGTACTCATTTATACAGCTGAGTGAACTGGAGCAATGTAGAGTGAAAACCTTGCCCAAGGTTTTAACACCGCAGCACAGGTTTTGAACCTGGGTTATCTTAGTCGAGGGTCCGAAGCTCTACCCCTGAGCCACTGCGCTCTACAGATCATCCTCGTGAGCCAGGGGTCATTATTCTTGCGCTATAATACCCCTGGATGATCGTCTCTGGAAGTAAACAGAGTCAAACTATAAAATTATAGCAATTTACTTTGCGAGTCACTACTGTGTCAGCTGTGGGAACAGCATTTACACCTGCCCCAATTTGAAGACAGATACACGACTGATGAGAATCCTAATATAACACGAGCAGCATGTGGCTGAAATTACCCAAAATTATATCACCTGACCAGAGGTCGACCACACTCCCTGTGTGTGATATCACTGGCTGTGACTAACGAGGACTTTTGTAAAGGAATATGCCTGGGTTACTGTAGGCTGGTACTGATGTAATCAGTCTCAGCAAGCCCTGGCATGTGAGGATGTTTAGAAATGATTGATTGTGTTAGTATACATGAAAAATTAATTATAAAAAGCATTTTAAACAGATTATTATTTCGACACAAATTATTAGCCAAACCACCACATTGTACAGTCTGATATTCAAGGTTTAAGAACTCAACTCACCCCAACTCACTATTATTATCTGTTTACAGTGGTAATAGACTTGCAAATACTTATGGTGAAATATAAATATTTATCATAAATAACTATAATATTTATTTTGATTAGCGCCACATCCAATGTTGTTCATAGCGCTTTTCGTTCAATAGCATACAGTGTTTGTAAGAGAGAGAAAGAAGTTTTGCTGAAACATAAAACAAACACGACGATGCGTGATCTGCAAAACTCTGCATACAGCGTGCTGTTATTTCAGCGAGTTTGCTGAGACTTGTGTGCTGAGCCTCGGAAGGGCGTATGTCATGTTTGTAGTGGAGACTACGAGGACGCCCTGTTGGAGGCCGGCACACTCGAAAAGCTCAACTCAGTCCTCATTCAAGTCGCCAAGGACCATCCAAACGACTTTGAGGTGATTTCTACTTTATCATTGTTTCCAGCACTCAGCAGGGTTTACTAACAGAATAGTCGGTATGTATTGTGATTACGGTGTAATGATCTTATGAGGTCTCATTGAACTAGTCAGTCTTTTTCACAACATTTACACCAAGTCCACCTTTCTATGCTGGCGTTGAGGGTGATCGCTGACAGGGTGCTTGTCGTCCTCAGTGGTTCTATTACATGCCAAATTGAGACTGGACCGACATCAACGTGATTCTCCGATTCACAAGGGATACACAGTCCTAAATGTTGAGAGCCAGGTTTTAACAACAAATATATCATATCTGCCATGACTGGGTATTGAACCTGGGCCACTGCAATACAATACAATACAATACAATACAATACAATACAATACAATACAATACAATACAATACAATACAATACAATACAATACAATACAATACAATAAAACATTATTGTTCCGGACTGGGAAATTCATTTTGCAGCGTTCGTCATAAAAATATAAAATACAGGAGTAGAGAAGTATAAAAATACAGATACATTCATTATTACAACAGTATGTAAACAGTAATCATAATAAAATACAAGACTAATCTAAAATATAATTAAACATTATAATTGTGGTCGTCCTTTCACAAATAAAAAATTAAAGAAACAAAATACAACATAACATCAGAGGTGCTTATCGTTGTGAAGTCATACAGACATTGGAATGAATGAATCACGCTTCCTGTTTGTTTTGGATATGATAGTTCTGAACCTTCTGGGCGAGGGCAGAAGGACGTACTAGTTATGTAGAATATGTGTATTGTCATTAATTATTTTATTTGCTTTACGCTGTACCTGCTTTTCATACAAAGCAGTGAGAGAGGATTGTTTGAAACCGGTTATTTTGCTACTAATATTTACAACGCGCTGCAATTTATTCTTGTCTTTCTGACTGACATTCCCAAACCAACACATACCAAGTGCATACACTGATCACTGCACTAGCCGTGTCTCTTACCTTTTTCTTTTTTTCATCTCCAGCAGACTTGTCAATGTGGTGAACAATGATTCCGTGTACCATTTGGTGGCATTCCGTCGCACCAGCATTTGATATGGTTTTGACACCAGTTTTTCTGTTAAGTGAAACCAGTTTGCTATACAGCATTAAGCCAGGCCACCTTTATGGAGGTTTTATTGCAGGCTGGTGACCATTTAACAGTTCTTATTTGGACACATGGATTTGTCATATACATGTCCAAACATAGCACTACAGGGACACTAGTTACTGAGGCTGTGACAACTGACAAGACCTGTTTCAGAAATGGTTTTCACATTACGGTACATTTGACAATTGTTGAAGCATCAAAAGTCAAACACAAACAATATAAAGTAAACAAAAACTCCAGACGTTTGATGTTTTGTGTTAACTGAATGTATTATTTAACATTGATTGCGAAGTGTGCCATGGCATATGTCCAGAGGCACACCCATTCGCCTGGCGTCAAACACATTGTTGCAGGCACGACACACGAGGGAAAGTGAGCCGTGTCTGTGTTTGTGTATATTTTTTTATATCCCTTCTGATTTATAGAAACAAATGCAGTGACTAGTTGCTAGAGATGGCGCATGAAACAGCCTGGTGGTATTACTGTTGTTACAATTTTGAAAGGTCTCACCTTGTTTACCTGTTGTTGACATTACTGCCTACCTGTACAGGTGTTGACGCCCCTACTCAGGTGCCTGGGTAACATCTGCTGTGGGCTGCGAGATGTGAGTGCGAGGGCGTGTAAGAACAAAGACCTGGTCCCCGCCCTCGGGACCCTGCTGCAGTCTGAGCACAGACACATCAAGAAGGAATGTCTGTGGGTCCTCTCAAACATCACAGGTATAGACAATGTCTGTGGGTCCTCTCAAACATCACAGGTATAGACAATGTCTGTGGGCCGTCTCAAACATCACAGGTATAGACAATGTCTGTGGGTCCTCTCAAACATCACAGGTATAGACAATGTCTGTGGGTCCTCTCAAACATCACAGGTATAGACAATGTCTGTGGGTCCTCTCAAACATCACAGGTATAGACAATGTCTGTGGGCCGTCTCAAACATCGCAGGTATAGACAATGTCTGTGGGCCGTCTCAAACATCGCAGGTATAGACAATGTCTGTGGGCCGTCTCAAACATCGCAGGTATAGACAGTGTATGTGGGTCCTCTCAAACATCACAGGTACAGTCAATGTCTGTGGGTCGTCTCAAACATCGCAGGTATAGACAGTGTATGTGGGTCCTCTCAAACATCACATCACAATGTATGTGGGTTCTCAAACGCCGCAGGTATAGACAGTGTATGTGGGTCCTATCAGACATCACAGGTAGTCATGGGAATATGAATATCGCCAAATATGGTTACCCACACTTAGCTGGCATCTGTCAACATTGACCACTGAGTTGATTTGCAAAAAGTTGCTGTAAATTAAACTGGCTTTTTCATAATTCCTTAGAAATTACTTAATCTGCTGTTTTTGGCTTGGCACACTAAAACTTGAATAGCCACACTAGACAAAATCAAATCATATGTAATAATTACAATAGACTTTTGCACATTTTCAACACTTGGTTGTTAAATCTGGTGTTCACTTGGGTTATTGATTGTCAATTTGGCAGGTTTTACTTTGAGTGTTGAGTTTTGATGTTAACTTTCAGCTGAACCTGATATCTGTCAACAAGTCATTGATGCAGGCATTCTCAGCTCTGTCATTGAATTGCTCAAGTCAGCTTTTGACATCAAAAGACAGGTATGACCGGTGGTGCATCACCCTGCACCAAATGGACTTGTCAACTAATGTTGTTTTGCATCATAAAAACATGACGTCTAGACCTGACAACTAAATGGTGCATTTTGACCAACTCACCAGACTGTGTCCACACTGTGAGAAGACTTACACCAGCAAATAGTCTGCAAGTAATGAAATGTTTTGGTCTCGTGAACAAAATATCATAACAAGAGTGTCAGTAGCATCATGTTTGTGTCACATTTTTGTCATTGGTTTTACTGTGACCTATAAACAAACTGAATAAAACTATGTATACTTATGGCTACATTTCTAAACACTTCAACCTCCCCGATTCACAGTAGACATGGACAGTGTTTATTTACAGTGACATTACATAAAGACATACAGGTCTTTTTTCGCTTGTTTGACATTTTTCGGAGACAGAAATTCATTTTGAACAGCTGTCAAATATTCATCCCAATGTGATCGGTGCACGCCACCATAATGACGATCACCTGCATGTTAAATTGTCACTCTGATGTCATTGGATATTGACACTGGTTCTGTTACAGGCGGCCTACAGTCTGTGTAACATTGCGTGTCATGGCGAGGCGATGTGTACCGTCTTACTCAACAAGGGGGCGCTGCAGGTTGCCGTGCCACTGTTGAAAAACCACGACCAAGATACGGTGGAACTTGCGCTAAACTTTTGTCATCTGATGCTCAGCAATGACAAGAAGGTAAGTTGTTATGATCGCAGATAATATGATGCATTTCCGTGTGTCGTACGAACCAGGAACAACTTCAGTTTAGGCTGGCCGTACCCTGTAGGTGTAGTAGCAGATTTCACAAAAGTACCCAAAAAATGTTTGTCAGGTTATGATTACTATGTATATATACTATAAATAAATAAATAAAGTTTATGAACAGTCTAAAGTAATGCTAAATTTGGTTGGGGAATCAGAATAATAAATATTAGTTAGACAAGGTTAAAATTATGGGTTTCAGTCCTCTTACGGTGATCTATTCGTCTTCTTCTTCGCCTTTTCTCACAAGGTGGGGTCAGCGGCCCGAATTCTTTATTTCCAGAATGTTCTGTCCTGGGCATCCTCCGGGGTGATCCGCAGTGCCTGTATATATCCCTTCGGACGCAATCCATCCATCTCCCTCTTGGTCTCCCTCTTGGACTTTTTCCTGGCACCATCATGTCAACAATTGCTCTCACTTCGTTGTTTTCTTCCATTCTCTGCATGTGTCCTTACCAGCGTAGTCTCATTTCTCTTACTTTCTCTTGTATACTATTCACTCCTAGCTCCTTTCTGATGTCCACACTCTTTACTTTGTCTCTCAGTGTTACTCCTTTAATTCTTCCCAACATCCTCATCTCTGTTTTCTCGAGAATTTTCTTGTCACTGATGACTCCGGATAGGTCTCTCCACTTGCCCCACGCTGCACTAACGCTTGCTCTTACTGCTTCTTCTGATCCTCCTTCTTCACTGATGGTGACACCTAAATATTTGAATTTATTCACCTGTCTGAGGCTTGTGCCTTGGCTGTCTTTGATGTTTGCTTTTGTTCCTCTCCTGCTGCTGACCACCACTTCCGTTTTCCCGATGTTGAGTTTTAGTCCCTTTCTCTCCATCCCAATCTGCCAATCAAGCCATCTTCTCTGCATCTCTTCCTCTGTGTCTGTTACTATTTATTATTTAATAATTTTTTGTAGTTAAGTTAATTTAACAATTTATTACAATTTAAAAATATGTAAACATTAAAAAATATTTTAAATTGTGTAGTCTAAATTATAATTTCAGGCCCATGTGTGTGTATATGTGGGCACATCCGATGTTTTATGCGAAACGTTTTTTAAAAACAGACACTTTGGACAGAATTTCCAAGGGATAATAAAATGTAATACAAATTTTCAATACAACTTGTAATTTATTAATAAAATTTAATACAATTTGTATAATTTAAAAAAATTGTAATAACTAATAGGGAGGGTGCTGTCACATTGCAGTCGCTGGAGGTGTTCCTTGACTCAGGTGGTCTCGAGGGTCTCGAGGGTCTAGAGTACCACAGCGCTGAGAACATCCAGAGCCTCGCCAAACAGATCCTGGAGACCTTCATCTACCCAGAGCAGGAGAAGGAGGCCAAGGAGAAAGAGAATGTGAGCGCTTGAGACAGATCCTAAGGAATCCATCATTAAACAGAATTTGTCATTAAATTTAAGGACGTTTTATAAGATGTGAAAAATTGCATTGATTGACGGAGGACGTTATTTCGGTGACACACAAAGTGTCCTAATGGCACATCCTGGTGTTGGGAGTGAGGAGGAAAATTTATTTTAAAGAGCAGAATCAGGCTTGGTAGCTTGTAAGAATGTTAGTGAAATAGTTCCCAGTGATGACGTTGTTTTAAGCAAGGTTGTCTGTTGAGGAGGAGACGTAGGAGAAAGAGAAGGGAACTGTCCTACTAGGACAAAGAGATCCTAAGGAATCCATCATTAAATTCATCATCTGTCATTAAATTTAAGGAGTTCTTATATGATGTAAAAACTTGCACTGAATCACAGAGGACACTATTTCTGTGACAGCAAAAAATTGTCCCCATGGACATCCTCGTTTCGGGAGTTTTCTGTGTATAAAGTCACTATTGAGGAGGACAATTTATTTTATTTTAAAGAACAAAATCAGGTTTGTTAGCTCATAAGAATAATAGTGTTTCCGGTGATGATGTCATGTTAAGCAAGGTTGTCAAAGCTGTTTACTGTTTGAAAGAGTTGTGCACATTTTGCAAGCATAACATTCAATCTGTGATTTCAGTTTTACATTTATTCAATGCAATTTCTCTGGCAATTTACACTTTATTGTATGTATATTGTTTTCTATAAAAGTTGTTCAAACTTTTGTCTATTTTTGTTCAAAATCTTCTTTTAGTGAATATAAACATTACTTACTATTTATTTATACATGTATATATTTTATTCCATGTGTGGTTTTAAATTGCATTGAGCATATAAATTAATATTAATATTTAATGCCATTTTTCAAGTGAGACGACTAATGTTGACAGTATCGTAATGATGTTTGTTGTCTTCCCCCCAGGGAGAGGGTGGTGAGGGGGATGCGTGATCGCCCCCTGCCCTGTGACTGGCCGGCAGCTATACTTGACCGTGGCGTGACTCCAGAATGTTTTGTACCAGAAATTTAAGATGTTAGCTAGAAATGTGTAGGTGCAAGGATGGTTATTGTAGAAGACTGTTGCGTGTAGTCAATCTGTAGTCGGAGGGGGGTTGTATGTCCTTAGGGGTTTTCTCAAAAATGGCAAAGTACATAAAGAGATATAGTTATGTGTGTGTGGTTTAGTCATCACCACATTTTGCCTGAGTGTTTGTCATTATGTGATGCTATTGCTGCAAGTCAAGAAATCATACTTGAAATCCTGCGCTAAGGAGGGAATTTGGTGGCAACTTGCTGCTGTTCTGACTCAAGATTCTAGAGCCACTGATGTCGGGATAATTGTGTTTTCTAAACAGTTATTGTGTCTGGGTATGGTGAACTGGCATTTAGCAACAGCTCCCTGAAAATGCCTCAGTGCATCTGATCTTTCCCTATTCAGCTGGGTATTACAAATGTGGCATATTTTGACTATACTTCTATATAAAATGGCAATCATGACATGCAGATTATTTCCGTGTATTCGATGGACAGATGGTGATTTGAACCGGTATAAACAGCATCGTTTTTTGTACTCTGTGAAGTTATGAGATAATTCCTAAGGATGGTATTGCTGTTGTAACTTTGCAGTTTAAACGCAAATCATGTTATCTGTGACTGATGTTTGTCAGCTGTGAAGCACAATGTGTATGTTTACCAGCCCAAAGTACTTGTATTTTTTAACAATTGGTAATGTTTTAATCATCTGTAGACTGTAATAGATATCGTACATTGTGTGGTTACCAGCATAATTTGAGGCGTTCATTTGGGCAGTAAGGACTGGATGTGGCGTTCTTGAAATTACTTTTGAAATATGTTTTGCTCTTCTGCATTACAGAGGTAAATAACTCAAAATAATGATCAACAGATTGTGTTTGGCAAGTTGTTTATTCTTGACATAAATGTTTAGTGATTTGTTTGGAATACCTGAAGATCATGTTTGTCCATGGAATCTCCAGATGTCGCTATTTGAGACGTGTCGTTTATGTAGAAATAGCTCGTTGATGATGTAAATGACACAAGTGTTGTAAGAATGTAAATGTATTGAAATGTCTCAAAACTGGTTTGTTTTTATAACATCGCATTAAGAATAAAACTGGCATTTAGGTAAGCTTGGTTTTCTTGACTAATGAGGATAAGACATTGCTGAGAATAAACAGTTTTATTCATGAATGGATTGTAAACGTATATTAATGATTGTTGAATTCTTGTTCTTTTTTCAACAGAAGCAAGAGATTTTACTGCTTTCATCACATCATTTTAATGGCCTAGTATCAGTTTGTTACAGTCACATACGCATTTGATAATGCATTTAATATCAGTCGTGTCAAATCTGTAATTGTGAATTACCGCTATAATGTTATATATATGCTTATCAGTTGTCTATATTCTGCTATTTCTACTGGAGTCGTTAGTATTTCTGTTATTAAATATTGAAATGGATGGATTCCAAAAATGAGTTTTCATTTGTAGGAAGGGCTTGTTTCAATTAATTTGTTTATTCCTGAACTCAGATGTGTAACTCTAATTGATTATACATACGTATTATGTAAATAAAACAAGTCCATCAAAAAAATCATAAATACAAAATACCCATTGATATCAACATCATCAGCATACAAAAGTTTATAATTCAGTATACACAATAATTTCAGTTTCCTCTTATCTTCACTTAGTAATTAAATTTCCAAGTACATTTTGATTTAAGTTTATTTCAAACTTGGTCCTTATACAAGGACCATTACATAATCCTATACTTTTACTAGACTAGTTTTCATTTAATTCTAGTTCATGATTGACTCATTCAACCCCACGTTACCATCACAATTACTATAATATAACCATGTATGCCGTATCATAATATGCCATAGCAGAATCTCTCGTTGTTAGCTCCAAAGTTACCATTAAAACAGACAACATTCCAAAGTAACTAGATACAAGCAGAACTACCGGGTAGTACATACGTTTGGCCACATAAATGGGCACTGTCTAATCACAGAGAAGTTCTGGTACGTTATACATGCTGGTTATAGTACAATACCATATGTTGGTTTATTTAGATCACAAATCCAATTTATTGTTCACATGGTACAATGTGAATAGTTTCAAATTTCACAGTTTAACAAGGGTGCATACGTTTGTTAAAAGCATTGAAATAATTAACTTATGTCTGCAGGTCAAGCAAGTAAACAGCACAGGTTAATCAAATCAAAATAAAACAAAATGTTATTTTGCAACAACAAATTTACATTCTACATAAGCAAACAAAAGAAAGGTAATTTTACGTGGTGGTCACATGGCACATTTTGTGCCGTCTTCCTGTGAACCTTCAGCAACACAATATACCTTTGTTGAGCTAAAAGTAATAGTTTCATAACATCAAAATGTAGAAACCAGCATACATGTGGCAGCCATATTAGATATGTTTTTCTTAATTGAAACATCCTTACTAAAAAATGCAGAGGCAGGCTTAAACATCACATCACACAGATAACATGCTCTTCGTTTAGGAATAAAACCAATAATTAGCACACATCACTCGGCCGACATGAGACTGTCACATGATCAGTGAGATGACAAGCTGCTGAGATGTCTACTCCTTAATGAGAGACTTCATCAGGCCAATGGACGACCCTCTGTAGCCACCCCCAAAATGATTCCTGCAAAATCAAAGATTCATCATATGTAGACTAGAATATCAACAGACCTAAATTATGTTGAAGAGAGACGAATATTTACAATAGATTTAGGTGTGGATGGTGTGTGCTGTTATAGTAGACATAAGACCACAATAAGGTGTTTGTCTGCCATTACCCAACAAAAGTGTTCCGAATAGAAATTGCATAATGTTGTTGAATTTTTTTGATAGCTGATGAGTGAGTAGACAATGTATTTGTGCAGAGTGGTATCAGAGCTGTCAAATTAACACTGATGTCAATGTCATTTTGAGTGGTGATGCGATCCAGTCAAATCAGTGTCTGTTTTAGCAGAAATTAAGGGTTGTCAGGTTGTGAGAAAATGAGATAATAGAATTTCAAATTTTTTATACAGCACGTGTGAATGAAGACTAAGTAATGTCTGAAAATGTGAAAACCCTAGTGGAAAAAACATGGCAGGCAATGAAGGAAGCGTTTTATATATATATATATATATATATATATATATATATATATATAATATATTATATATATATATATTAATATATATGTGACGCGGCATGCCAAAACCAGGCTTTTGTAGGCAAGTTGACAATTCCATATTATTATTGATTCAATTAGAGGAGATGAAGAGCTTTAAAATGATACCAAGATGAACACTCTATATTATGTATGTGCGAAGATATTCCACTTCAAGTGCATACGTTTGTGGAATGTCACTTCCGAGAAAATGAGCTTTTAAAATGATCGGTTGTAAAAAGTGATACCGTGGAACATTACCATAGCAACCACACATTTATAATTCTCCAATTGTCCTGAAATTTTGCATAGACCTAGAGATGGTGTATAGTTTTTTGGCATACACATAATATGTGAACGTATAATTAGAAGATATGAAATATTAACCTTGCGACCGGCCAGGGCTGATTAATCGGCCCGAGACACCTTCCTGAATAAAATGTTGTTTAGTTTGCATAACCAGTAACCGACTCGCGCACATTTGGTATCATCGGGTAGCTGACAGCTTGTTCAAGATAGTGTATATTTATTCAAGAGCAGATTGAATGACAGCAAGCTACACGCGGGCGGATAAAACGTGTGACAAAGTTTATGCCCAAATTTGGGTGTTTTACTACGCCTTCCGTAACAAATTTACACATCCATTCATAAAGGTCCGACCCCTGCATTCGTGGCATCAATAGAGACCTCTGTTCTTGCCCAATCTGGGAAAAATAAACATGTGGGTGGGGCTGGTCCAGTGAATCAGAACCAAGCTTTCAAAAACCGCGTCACTTTCCCGCCAGAGCAGAAGTAAACAACAAGATGGCGGACGTTCGTGTCGAAGAACTTTCTAGATTCAAATGTTTACTTCGGATTATCTAAAGTTACCGCATCTATGTTTCGACAAAACAACTGACAGTATTCAAGAATAAGACTATTATACCATTTGAAATAGTTAGAATGACTTTGGATGCTTTTTGTTCTGACAAATCTACCATTTGTCAGCGCCACATTTCACCGCTCACGCCGCGGGTTTGCGCCGGAGGCGAATCATGTAGCAGCGATCGGGCGGCCTAAAATGGCCTACCTCCATCCTCGCTGTTGAAAAAAATCATAAAAATAAAAGTTCTCAACGGATTTGATTCATTTTTATGTTATTTGGCAGCTAAAACGTATGGCTACATTTGTCTCGCAGGAAGTATGAAATTTGTCCTTTCAGTATTTATTTCGGAGCAGGATAGTGCACTAAAATGGTTTTGTTTTAGAGTAATTAGCTGTGGAATTAATGAGGGGTTTGCATTAAAATGCTCACTATTACCCCTTTCAACACTGTTTCATAGTATCTATTATGGAAATATTAAAAGATTGATGATTTTGCTGATTGATTCCGCAAAGAACCCATTTTCGACATTTTGAGGGCATGCTGAGTAATTACGCCCTGGCGCCGATCGCGGATCTGCGACAAGTGCCTGCTTTTGGCGTGCCGCGTCACATGTATATAATTATATATATATGAGGAACTCAAATGTAGCCTTACATGAGTAACAGGTTTCCTTGTACCTAATGGAACAAAGATAATACTAAGGTTGAAAAGGTTGACATAATGGGAATCGCCCATACCTGCATGTGCAATCTATCTCTTCACAATTTACCAACAAATTACTACATTTAACCCGGTCCCATTAAAATAAATGAAATCTATTTAAAATCAAACAGTTAAATTCACCAAAAGAAAAAATGGTATTGTCTAATGTGAACAATGAAAGTTAACTGAGCAATGAAAGTAACTCGTCTTTGACTAACAATTATAATTTTCTGGAACTTTCTGGAGACTGACCAGTGATTCAGGTAGTGAAAGAGCTGGTAGAGTTTCTGTCTTGTGCTGAAGCCAGGAGCCTTGGGAATGAGATTGTGGTAGGCTTTGAAGAAAGCCGAGTCAAAACCACCAAACATTGTTGCTATCCCCAGCTCATATTCGTGATGTCCGTAGAAAGAAGCTGGGTCGAATATCACTAGAAGAAAAAACAACGCAAGAGTTAATAATTAAATACATAAACCCAGATGGAAAAAGAAAAGGAAGCCCTTGGCTTATCTAGTGGCCAAAGTTGACTCGTCAATGTTAATTGTTTCTTTTACACACACACATATATATATATATATATATACATATATATATATATATATATATATATATTTATATATATATATATTATATATATATATATATATATATATATATATATATATACACCATAACATTTACAAAGAGAAAACTTGTTCCATTTGTATTCATTTGTACATTAACAATCATCTGTAAATATTTTAGATAGGTCTAAACTAGCAGCACATTTTAATGGAGAAATAGCTCCAAAGCAAGTTAGTTTTCTTACAAAATAACCAGATTTTGGAGCCATGAACAATATATTCCATATTTTTTTTAAGAAATTAACTTACTTTGGAGAATAATTGTGAAATGTAATATATTCCATAGTGTACAATAAAGTTTGTACATTTATAATAACTGGGATATTATCCGGAAATTGCGATCTGAGGTGATTATTTTTTCTGTTATTAAAGCACTAATGGAAACACAATAGTTCACCAATAATAAAGTTTTCAAATAAACTACAATAAAATTAGCCCACAAATTCCATCAATGATTGTGCATGGAAACTTTACACAAAAAGTTATTTTAAAAGCAAATTATTTGCCGACAAATCCAGTGGTAAGATGCTATTTTTTCACACCTGGACCAGAATCGGTTTCTCCAACATTTCCGCCCCAGAGGTCACCGTGAAGTAATGCCGGTCTGACCTCAACCTCGCTGAAAAACTTTGGTATCCGTGGCAACAGCTGACCCCACAGAGTTCGAGCCTCACTGTCGTGATACTGTCAACAGATCAAATTATTCAAAATGGTGCAGAATTACGCATCATTTATGGTCTTACGTTTGTGGGTTTCGTTGTTTTATCTGAGCAAGATCGTGAATAAAATTAATACTACTGATAATGTCATGTTTTTTACTCAAAATATCATATATAATGTAAACTGTCTTTCAACACTTTGACAACCCAAATGTGCTGTAATTAACCAAAGTTGTCAAACAATCTATTGCCATTTATATGTTTTGTTTAATCTTTCAAATTGAGTACTTCACCAAGACACATCAAGACAAAAGGGTGCCCAATCTCAAAACTGATGAACAAATTCACAGATTGACAGAAAGCATGTACCCGGTAGTACATTTGTGGTGGGATTCAGTAGAACGGTGACCTACCTCCTTTTCGACTAGGTCCAGCTGCTTTTGCAGTTTTTTCTCACAGAAGAATGTCTGAAAGAGATACACACAGCACTGATGAAACATCTATAATGGTACCTAATATCCTAAACCAGGCGGGGGTTGTTGCACTGCACTACATTACCCCTGGCTGATCATCCCCGCAAACCATGGAAGTGAGCAGAGTTGGTTGGTTTATTTTATTTAATACAATAAGGTCATATTATAATTTAAAACTTGCAATAAAGGTCACGTCACAAATACAGCTACAGTCCAGTTAAGGCCACATCAGCAGTAGAGCAACCTTGCAATAAAGGTCACCTTGTAAACAACGTCAACTTAGTAATACAACAAGCTTGCTATTAGGGTCACTCTGAAGTCTGAAACAGGTTCAAATGATTTTGACAGCTGTAACATACAAGTTAGTCCCACTAATAGGGTCGCCTTGCAATTCAGGTCACTTCGACATGTCAGAACAGTGACCTGTACAGAGATTCCACTGTGCCAGTGTGACTGTAGTCAGATTTCTGACAGTAATGGGGAACCTACATGACCGCTAGGGGGCGCTGATATGCAACTCAGGCCTATGATGTAATCTCACTCCTTACATGTCTTTGAATGCTTTTAGACTCAAACTGTTATTAATATGAGCCATATCTACAATGTGAATTAACAGATGCTGGATATAATGAATATAATGTGCCATAGTGAGGTAACAGGACGCTGGTGGTTGACGGCACGACGCCCGAGTTGAGTAACAGCGCCACCTGGCTTATTAGTGCTGTAGGTTCTCCTTTGAGCCAACACTCGTCAGTGCTGACCCTTGACCCTGGTCACTCACCACCCAGTCGTCTGTCCAGCTGTTGTCCTGGGCCAAGTAGCCACAGCACGTGGTCGTGTGGAAGCCAAACTTCTCCACGTATTCCTCCCCACTGCCCTCTTTCAGCCTTCCTTCCCTCCTTCCCAGTTCCTCGTTGTGAAGGTGCATCCTGAAACATATCAGCAGTGAATACTGGTAGTGTACATATTATGTAGATCGGTTCCCCTAACTGAAGTTGAAACTTGTACCGAGGTGACCTTATGAGTAATTAACACATCCTGATGACTGAATAACAGGGTGCATTATTTCGATAAATTCTTAGAAAAATATTAATATTTTATTTATATAAATTATTTATTTCTTGCTTATTTATTATTTATTTATTTACTTATGTATTTATCTACATGTGTATACCAGATAATTGTCAGGTTAGTTATTTTATCGCTAGTTAATTTTATTTTAAATTTTTATGTGCCAACATACTTTCTTTACGCAGTTTAATTTTATGTCGCCATGCCTATTTATTACTCTTTATTTATTTCACTGAGAGACATACAACTTTTAACTGTCAGCTTAATTATATACAGCCAGTTAACTAATTTACTTATACTGTTTAAATACACGTTTATGCATTGTTTTAATGCTTTAAGATAATGTTCAGATGACATTGATATGACGTTACCAGGTTGAACTTTTTATGATAAGATATGTACAATTTTCCTACTATGTGTTGTCAGTCGGCTGCTTAATTTACACCTTCTATAGATCAGTTTTATAATGTAGGATGCACGATGGAGGTATGAAAATGTGCATGTTAATGCCATAAAGTGAACAAATCCTTGTTACTACTACCCGGGTACTTATAATATATCGTTTTATCATTAGATTAGGTAGCCCTTTAACGAGTTGTGTAGAATAATTCAAAAGACAAAAATAAACTCTATCTACTGACAAGATAGTAGTAGAGGCAAATCTTAGCCATTCATTGAATGTCTTAGGTCTGTTTCAGGTCAGAAGAGAAAATAAGCGGTATAGAAAACTGTTGTCACAACTAAATTTCTGGGTCTACAAAATGCAACAGTATTACTGTTCAATTGTCTGAGTGCCTAAGTCCAGAATGAGGTTAGAGATCTCACCGTGCCAACTGCTCCCCAAGTTGAGCTGAGAACTTCCGCAATGGTTTTATCTCGATGTATTCCATCACGAAAACAGCGCCCCCTGATGGGTTATCCAGTACCTAGATGAAAAAAATATTCACAACAACTGCAATCTGGGTATGTGCATATTCATGGGTGTTTCTGGCATAGCCTAATTGAACTTTGCATGGCAAATTTCTTACATAGATTTTGGACAGAAACAAAAACTTGTTACATCAATGTTTCCATAATAATGCTTTCTAGAACTAAACCAAACATGTCAATACAAAACAAGTCAATAAAAGTTTTGAATAATTCTGAGTAATCAAAATGCAATTGTTTCTGCAAAAAAATGCTTGAACTTGATAGATATCTTTACTCAAAGTTTTTCAGCCACTCAAGGAAAGTGTGTGTGTCTGTGTGGTGGTGGTGGTGGTGTGCGTGTGTGTGGAGTTGGTGGTGGTGTGTGTGTGTGTGTGTGTGTGTGCGTGCATGTGTGGTGGTGGTGTGTGCGTGTGTGTGCGTGTGTGGTGGTGGTGTGCGTGTGTGCGAGTGTGCATGTGTGCATGTGTGCATGTGTGCATGTGTGCATGTGTGGTGTGTGTGCGTGTATATATGCACAATAACAGATGACAGTGGCCAAAAAGACAATAGGTGGATACAAAAACATGTTTCTTTGTATGTATGTGGCCTACAGCATGAGTAAATATGCAGCAATGTCTTACAGGCAGACATTTCAACTTCAATGGGTGAAAAGCTTAACAAATGCATACAACAAATCACATATTAAATTTGTGAATTTTTCACATATTTTAGAGAAATTCTGTTGTAATATACCTTGATTGGCTCTGGCACTTTGATGGCTTTTGTGGAGAGAATTGCATTAAGACTGGCAGATTCCCCATCAAACATGAGACGGGCCTGAAACCATGGAAACAATAATTATACACCAGTAGTAATCATTACAAGACAGTATCTTTAGACAGAACATTTTATTTGGTAAACATTCTGGGTAGAAATTAAATAAATTATTAAGCAACACATTTTTATTATGATTTTGCAAAACAAATTATTTATTGCAAGGTAGTTTTAATAATAATAATAAAGATTGATTTGCCATTTTCAACAGGCAAGTACGTTTCATGTCAAATAGGAATGTGTTTGAGTCGCGTAGTCCCTAATTACTGCCTACATATAGTAAAATGAAATATAATATATATTATATATAATATTATTTTACATATATAATTATTATTTTGGTTTGATAAATAAATATCTAAGATGTCCTTTAAAATTATAAATTAGATATTTAAAAATAATTGTTAATTAATAAATAAATATATATATATATATATATATATATATATTTAAAAATTATGAACTTGATACCAGAGAGGTGTCACACACACGTACACCAGTTTTGCCATTTGTCTTTACAAATATCTTGTGTTTGTCGTCTGTGATGTAGCCCTGGCCATTGGAGATGCAGCCTCCTCCACCACTACCAAATGACTTCAGGGTCTTTGTCTTCAGTTCCTTCTTGATTATCTCCAGCATCTCTCTGGGAAACAGAGCATACCTGGTAGATTGTGTAGTCGGTTAGGTGAACATTCTTCAGGATAGTTTATTTATTTAACAGAACGCAATGTTTCAGGGGTAGAGCTTCGAACTCTCGACTACGAGAACCCAGGATCGAATCCTGTGCTGCGGAGTAAAACTTTGGCCAAGTTTGTTCAGTCTACATTGCTCCAGTTCACTCAGCTGTGTAAATGAGTAACTGGCTATAGACAGTGGTGGATATGTGCACGAGCAGCCTTCGCGCATTAATTGTAGCATATGACTGGATGCTTCCCAGAGAAACCGAGATGGTGTCTGTCAGGGATGTAAAGTGTAAAGCGCTTTGAGCAGTCCTGAGGACTGGATACTGCGCTATATAGAAACTTGTCTTTACTTTTTATTTAATACATTAAGATTTTTTGTTAACATACCCAAATGTTGAAAGCTTGACGGATGTGTTACACAATAAACTTCTCCATAAAATCCAGTAAGATGGAACCAATGGAAAGACAAATTCCTGGACCAGTGCTTTTCTCTGTTCTCACAGTCAACAAGTTGTCAATGGGCAAACATCACGGTCAGTTGACAGCCTCTCCGTAGTCCCCCAAGGAACAGTGCTGAGGCCGATGTGGTTTCTACCACATATTAATGACATCACAGGTGTGGACTAAAAAAATGCATATTTGCCAATGAAACTACTGTTCGTTGTCAAATAAACACTGCAGCTGGCCATAAGACTTTGACCTATCCAAGTGAACCATTCTTTCAGTTACCACCAAGAAGAAACCATTGCTCTATGATTACCACATGAAGAACCAGCAGATCTCACGGACTGACAACCACAATATGTACCTGGATATTTCCATTGGCACAAAGTTATTATACCAGCCGCACATCAACAACTTCAAAAACAAAGCCAGAAAGACACTTGTAATAGAGAAAACCACTCAGCCTGTCAAGTGAGGAAAACAGCATATGAAGTACTTGTCAGGCCGATATCCACTAGCAACTGTTCACCTGACCCCAAGACTTCAGTCTTATGGTATAAGAGGCATAGCTTGTGAATGGTTCCAAAGTTACTGACAGAGCACAATATGTGTTATATAACAAAGTAGAATTTGATTGTTTGAAAATAACTTGTGGATCCCCAGGGATCCATACTAGACCCATTACTTTTTATCATACAGAGTATGTATAAATGATATTGTAAATGTATAAAACATTCTAAAACCAATACTGTTACAGAAGACACTAGTTTGTTCCATGCTCACAATTACCACACTCTCATTGAAGAGGTTAAAATTAAACTACAAAAAATTGCAGTATGGTTTAATACTAACAAACTTATATTAAATGTAACAAAATTACATTTCATAATATTTACACCAAAAGGAAAAAATACAATACAGACAATGCTGAAATAACAATAAATGTAAAAAAAATAGAATAAGTCATGTTTACAACATTTCTAGGATGAACATTTGAGCTGGACAGTCCATACTAATAATTTATCAAAAAATCTGCACGAAATGTAGTAACATTTAACAAATTAAAAATGTTCTCCCAGTGTACATTATTCATACACAAATCATACAAATATTAAAGTTACTTACAGAAGAGAGCAATAAGGATAATTATAAAGTCACACTACGCTTCACATTAAAACTGTTATAATTAAATGATCTATACAAACATCAACTAGGTATTTTTATGTATAAATTCATTAATGGCCAACTCCCATATAGCGTGACTTCTAGTTCTATGCTTAAGCGAACGGAAAATGTTCATAATCACAATCTTAGAAACTACAATGGTATTACATTCAACACATATGAACAAACAACAGAAAGTTTACAATAAATTCCAATCTTCTGGAATGCGCTGTCTCAACAGTTAAGTGAGCTTAAAACAATAAAACAATTAAAAATAAAGCTATTACTGACAGGATATGAAACTTAGGCATTCGTAAGGATTACGTACTTTAGTTGTAGTATTTATCATCATTATTTTGTATTATTATTGTTTTATTTTTAGACTTATTTAAGTAATTAGCATCATTCATGATACCAATGATGTGGTAGTAGTAGTAGTATTTAATGTTCTAGTAGGTAGGTAATGTTATATATTGTTATTACTTTAACTTACTCTTAATTATATTTTATTACGAATACATTTTGGGTTCACAAACTTCACGTTTTGTATCAGTTAAGTCTACTGGAATATGTGATGAATTTATGCCACTAGTGCTAGAAAATAGTAGTAGTACACTAAAAGTGTACATTTTAACTAGTAGTCTATATTAGATGTATTGTATTATTTTACTAATAACGAAAGTGTCTTTAAATTATTACGTTCTGGTGGTCTTTGGTATAAGCCCCTAGGGTTTTCTAGAGGAACTCCATGGTTACATTTTGTATACTCACTTGTACATTTATTTGTATGTGGTGACCGAAATAAATAAAGTTCATTCATAATCGATCAAGTTTATTTGGTAGCCTTGATTACCCTGGCTCTGTGAGGTGGCAGCACTTTTCAGCCCCTCAACTCTGCCTGGGGAATTAATTGGCTGCCGATGTAACCAACACTGTGGCCTTACCCCAGATTAGGGTAGAGACGCTGATTGGTTCTCAGACTGAATTTGAAATAACAAATTAAATCAGAATATATTTTATCAGGTAATGCTGTATTATAAAAACTATTCAAAATTAAAATTATATTAACATAAAATAATTAAAAATACAGATTTGCAATTGTTTATAAAACATGAATTAACGACAGGATTAACCAGTATCCATGAGGTGGCAGCATTGTTTAGCCCCACATGGTTAACATACACAATTAAATAAGGATTTTTTTATCAGTAATGCCGTATTATGAAAACTATATTCAAAATTAAACATATATTAACACAAAATAAATAGAAATACAAATTTGCAGTTGTTTATAAAATAGGAATTACGACAGGATTAATCAGTATATGTGAGGTGGCAGCATTGTTTAGCCGACACGGATAATATTCAAAAGCCGGCAAAGTCACCAGACTGTCGTCTCGGCGAAGTTACGCAGCCGACCGACAGTCGGGTAAGCGAGACTATGCATGTATTCGGCCACATATTTTCTGTTTTATCGCCCAGATACGTCAAACAGATATTGAGAAATTCGGGTTTTTCCAGCTGTGTCAACTGATTAAAACCATACAACAATTTAGATGCTGGCAGTAGGTAGTATTTTTCATGTGGCAAATCATAATCAGCTGCAAACGTACATAGTGAAAACGTGAAAATAAGTCCGCCTCAATCATCCCACTTGGTGTGTCGCAGCTGGAATTATTGCGGTTATAAAACTGCTTGGCCTTGGAGAACTAGTCAGTAACTTTGGAGGACAAACCTTTTGGTTACTAAACATTCTAACAAGTTAGAACTATGACATGTGTGTGTAACTTTAATTCGCGACTGTATTTGTTTCACAGAATTTATTCAACTGCAACTACAATACCATTACTGCAACCATCGCGCTTATATAAATTAGCCTTCAGTGGCGGGTGTCGACACTTGCGCTTCCACACGCATCAAGGCCAGCGACAACGCTGTCGAATCGGCTCGTCGGACACAACTGTCACAAGACAATGCGTTCTGTTTCGGTTTCAGCGTGCAACAAAAGCGGCTGGCAACAAAATAGAACGCGAGTACAACACGATGGCAGGTAAACGTGGTTATATTAAACCAGCAATAAAATAATTGTTGTTTCCCCTGGGGACAGTTATCGGGCGAGCAAGGTATACTGTAGCGTACGGGCCGGTGAGCTTTTGTCTTGAGAATCGCTCGCCGGCACTGTCACTGTGTTCTCAAGTTCAACAACAATGTTGTGCTTTGCAACAGCTTTGTGCTTTATTGCGATACTGAGCTGTTACCTACTAAAGATAAACAGTTGGTCGCGCCGGCCTAGACTGATGTATGAGATATATAGACTATGGTGCGCGTGCCTATCAGATGTCAATATGACCCGTGAAACAACAGGAATCATGCAAACAAAAATAACTTGTCACTTAAATACAGTACAGTTTACATGTATTAACATGTTCGACATGATTGCCACGTGTAATAAAAACAAGTTTGTAGATACATGTGCATGACACATTTATTTGGGAAAGTTATAATTATGCAACAATGCATGACAGGTTCCACTAGTGTCAACATCGATAACGTTTTCTTGCTCTTAACTTTTAAGGAATACCAGAGGCCGTGCGTGCTCGATACAAGGCAAACTTTGAATCTGAACCAAAGAATCGACTGGCAAGAAATGTCATCACAAAATTGTCACCAGAGGAAGCACTCCGTACACGGGAGTCGGACGAGACTGCCTGTCATGTCTTTCACACACAAGGTATAGACACTGGTGTGACACAGGTAACCACTAGATTGGGTTATGTCTTCACTCATAACATTTGTACACACACTGGAGTGACACAGGTAACTTCATGACTTCTCAGTGGTATATAAAATATAGGTAACTTATAGGCAGTGTTGTAAGGTATAGACACTGCATGGTGTGATAGATAACTTCCAGGTGATGCCATATCATCTCGCACAAGGTACAGCTAGGTCAGGGCTGGGCAACAGTACTTTAAAATATTACTACAAGTATTTGTTATTTGCTCTTTCGCATTACGGATGTGATTAACTAAATCATGTCTGTTTTGCTTGTGCCACTCCGTATCTCGACCACTGGTGTGTAAAATAAGTAAATTAATAATTCCGCAAATAGATAAGGAAATGGTTAAAATTATTGTTTCAAATAAAAAGAAAATTAGTATTCTTAAATGTTGAAGATCTGATCAAAATCTGTGTGAAATCTATAGCTAAAAGTCCATAAAATAACATAAAATGCTAAGTGTTTATACACAGTTGTTAATGTTGACAGATTCTTACTGTGTTCCCACCGCACAAGTACTTAAGTACAAGCAAATTGCTTATTGAGGAAAAGTACTTAAGTCCATTTCAAATGTACTTAAATACAATTAGCTGTAATTTGGCAGAATGAAAACATTAACATTACTGGGCAGGTTGTCTATGACATTTTGTGTGGATATCACTGCTTGCAGAAGTGTGCTCAGAATCATTAAAAGAAGGTTTAAAATTAAGTAAGTTACCAAATGGCCTAACAACTTGGTAAGCCACTTGAGAGCTTGCTTACATAAACTGCCCATTATGCTAATGTACCCATGATGTTTAGCTAACAGCTTTATTCAGTGAGCTAGTATATAATCACAACAGTGTGATAATGCTCCAGACTGAGATTATGGACTTATATGGAAGAAGGCGCCAGATTGCCATATCCTGCCCTATAGTACTGGTGTATGATGTCATTTATGTAAACAAGCCATTCAGAAACTGTAGCCAGTCAGTGGGACCCACTCAGCATAGTCGTTGGCCAAACAAAGTCTTGAACAGACAGCATCCTGTTAGGTCTGTTAGACGTTTAAGAGCTTCAGTAATTAATGAAATCTTTATCATTGATATGTGACTGTGAAAACAAAGTTTCATGAACTTACTAATAGTCACTCGATGCCAAATTGCCAATGTTCTGGTAACTCACTGATATTCTGTTTAGTGTTTACTGTTTGATGTTGACATTACTTAAAAGTTAAATGTACGTGAAAAGTACTAGAACAATTTATGTACAGGTGTACCTTTGCAAAGTTTTTAAATAAAAGTACATGTTTTTTGTAGATGTACCTAAGTAAATTACAGGTACTTTAAACAATTGTATTTAAGTACAAAGTGATAAGCAATTAAGTAAAAAAATACCTAAGTACAAAACCACTTAAATGTAAAAGTACAAAAATACTAAGTACTAAAGTACAAAGTACTGTAGCCCAGCCCTGACACAGACAATTATTTGTTGGTGTCTAGAACATGCAGGATCCAATGTGGTACAGTCTTTACAAACCAGATAAATAAAAACAACTGTTATTCGAAGCCACATGATACAGAAAATCACCCAGAATAAAATCTGTTTCAGGTCGAGGGCGAAGGAAAGCCAGTGACCAATCAGAAGAGTTCCGGACGATGCTGGATTTTTGCTGTCCTCAACTGTATGCGCATTCCACTCATGAAAAAGCTCAATTTGGAAGAGCTACAGCTCAGTCAAAACTACCTGTTTTTCATGGATAAGGTAAGCTTTGAAACAGAGTATATTCTAGCAGATTGCCAATGAGAGCTAGCAGGGTGGCGTGATTGGTCATAAAACACATCTCAGCTGACTTGTAGGTAGATGAGTTCACATCCATGTGTCCACCAAGTAAGGGGCACTGGCAATTGTTTATCCTGCCCTGGATAGTGTCCGCTGTGTTTATATTGGTGGAGGAATAGTGTGTTCTATGTGTGTGTCTGTCATGGAATAGTGTCCACTGTGTTTATATTGGTGGAGGAATAGTGTGTTCTATGTGTGTGTCTGTCATGGAATAGTGTCCATTGTGTTTATATTGGTGGAGGAATAGTGTGTTCTATGTGTGTGTCTGTCATGGAATAGTGTCCACTGTGTTTATATTGGTGGAGGAATAGTGTGTTCTATGTGTGTGTGTCTGTCATGGAATAGTGTCCACTGTGTTTATATTGGTGGAGGAATAGTGTGTTCTATGTGTGTCTGTCATGGAATAGTGTCCATTGTGTTTATATTGGTGGAGGAATAGTGTGTTCTATGTGTGTGTCTGTCATGGAATAGTGTCCACTGTGTTTATATTGGTGGAGGAATAGTGTGTTCTATGTGTGTGTCTGTCATGGAATAGTGTCCACTGTGTTTATATTGGTGGAGGAATAGTGTGTTCTATGTGTGTCTGTCATGGAATAGTGTCCATTGTGTTTATATTGGTGTAGGAATAGTGTGTTCTATGTGTGTGTCTGTCATGGAATAGTGTCCACTGTGTTTATATTGGTGGAGGAATAGTGTGTTCTATGTATGTGTGTGTCATGGAATAGTGTCCACTGTGTTTATATTGGTGGAGGAATAGTATGTTCTATGTGTGTCTGTTATGGAATAGTGTCCACTGTGTTTATATTGGTGGAGGAATAGTGTGTTCTATGTGTGTGTCTGTCATGGAATAGTGTCCACTGTGTTTATATTGGTGGAGGAATAGTGTGTTCTATGTGTGTCTGTCATGGAATAGTGTCCACTGTGTTTATATTGGTGGAGGAATAGTGTGTTCTATGTGTGTGTGTGTCATGGAATAGTGTCCATTGTGTTTATATTGGTGGAGGAATAGTGTGTTCTATGTGTGTCTGTCATGGAATAGTGTTCACTGTGTTTATATTGGTGGAGGAATAGTGTGTTCTATGTGTGTCTGTCATGGAATAGTGTCCATTGTGTTTATATTGGTGGAGGAATAGTGTGTTCTATGTGTGTCTGTCATGGAATAGTGTCCACTGTGTTTATATTGGTGGAGGAATAGTGTGTTCTATGTGTGTCTGTCATGGAATAGTGTCCATTGTGTTTATATTGGTGGAGGAATAGTGTGTTCTATGTGTGTCTGTCATGGAATAGTGTCCACTGTGTTTATATTGGTGGAGGAATAGTGTGTTCTATGTGTGTCTGTCATGGAATAGTGTCCATTGTGTTTATATTGGTGTAGGAATAGTGTGTTTCTATGTGTGTCTGTCATGGAATAGTGTCCACTGTGTTTATATTGGTGGAGGAATAGTGTGTTCTATGTATGTGTGTGTCATGGAATAGTGTCCACTGTGTTTATATTGGTGGAGAAATAGTGTGTTCTGTGTGTGTCTGTTATGGAATAGTGTCCACTGTGTTTATATTGGTGGAGGAATAGTATGTTCTATGTGTGTCTGTCATGGAATAGTGTCCTCTGTTTTATATTGGTGGAGGAATAGTGTGTTCTATGTGTGTCTGTCATGGAATAGATAGTGTCCATTGTGTTTATATTGGTGGAGGAATAGTGGGTTCTATGTGTGTGTCTGTCATGGAATAGTGTCCACTGTGTTTATATTGGTGGAGGAATAGTGTGTTCTATGTGTGTGTCTGTCATGGAATAGTGTCCACTGTGTTTATATTGGTGGAGGAATAGTATGTTCTATGTGTGTCTGTCATGGAATAGTGTCCATTGTGTTTATATTGGTGGAGGAATAGTGTGTTCTATGTGTGTGTCTGTCATGGAATAGTGTCCACTGTGTTTATATTGGTGGAGGAATAGTGTGTTCTATGTATGTGTGTGTCATGGAATAGTGTCCACTGTGTTTATATTGGTGGAGAAATAGTGTGTTCTATGTGTGTCTGTTATGGAATAGTGTCCACTGTGTTTATATTGGTGGAGGAATAGTGTGTTCTATGTGTGTCTGTCATGGAATAGTGTCCATTGTGTTTATATTGGTGGAGGAATAGTGTGTTCTATGTGTGTGTCTGTCATGGAATAGTGTCCACTGTGTTTATATTGGTGGAGGAATAGTATGTTCTATGTGTGTCTGTCATGGAATAGTGTCCATTGTGTTTATATTGGTGGAGGAATAGTATGTTCTATGTGTGTCTGTCATGGAATAGAGTCCACTGTGTTTATATTGGTGGAGGAATAGTGTGTTCTATGTGTGTCTGTCATGGAATAGTGTCCATTGTGTTTATATTGGTGGAGAAATAGTATGTTCTATGTGTGTCTGTCATGGAATAGTGTCCACTGTGTTTATATTGGTGGAGGAATAGTGTGTTCTATGTATGTGTGTGTCATGGAATAGTGTCCATTGTGTTTATATTGGTGGAGGAATAGTGTGTTCTATGTGTGTCTGTCATGGAATAGTGTTCACTGTGTTTATATTGGTGGAGGAATAGTGTGTTCTATGTGTGTGTGTGTCATGGAATAGTGTCCACTGTGTTTATATTGGTGGAGGAATAGTGTGTTCTATGTGTGTCTGTCATGGAATAGTGTCCACTGTGTTTATATTGGTGGAGGAATAGTGTGTTCTATGTGTGTCTGTTATGGAATAGTGTCCACTGTGTTTATATTGGTGGAGGAATAGTGTGTTCTATGTATGTGTGTGTCATGGAATAGTGTCCATTGTGTTTATATTGGTGGAGGAATAGTGTGTTCTATGTATGTGTGTGTCATGGAATAGTGTCCATTGTGTTTATATTGGTGGAGGAATAGTGTGTTCTATGTATGTGTGTGTCATGGAATAGTGTCCACTGTGTTTATATTGGTGGAGGAATAGTGTGTTCTATGTGTGTCTGTCATGGAATAGTGTCCACTGTGTTTATATTGGTGGAGGAATAGTGTGTTCTATGTGTGTCTGTTATGGAATAGTGTCCACTGTGTTTATATTGGTGGAGGAATAGTGTGTTCTATGTATGTGTGTGTGTCATGGAATAGTGTCCATTGTGTTTATATTGGTGGAGGAATAGTGTGTTCTATGTGTGTCTGTCATGGAATAGTGTCCACTGTGTTTATATTGGTGGAGGAATAGTGTGTTCTATGTGTGTCTGTCATGGAATAGTGTCCACTGTGTTTATATTGGTGGAGGAATAGTGTGTTCTATGTGTGTCTGTCATGGAATAGTGTCCACTGTGTTTATATTGGTGGAGGAATAGTGTGTTCTATGTGTGTCTGTTATGGAATAGTGTCCACTGTGTTTATATTGGTGGAGGAATAGTGTGTTCTATGTATGTGTGTGTCATGGAATAGTGTCCATTGTGTTTATATTGGTGTAGGAATAGTGTGTTCTATGTGTGTGTCTGTCATGGAATAGTGTCCACTGTGTTTATATTGGTGGAGGAATAGTGTGTTCTATGTGTGTCTGTCATGGAATAGTGTCCATTGTGTTTATATTGGTGGAGAAATAGTATGTTCTATGTGTGTCTGTCATGGAATAGTGTCCACTGTGTTTATATTGGTGGAGGAATAGTGTGTTCTATGTGTGTGTCTGTCATGGAATAGTGTCCACTGTGTTTATATTGGTGGAGGAATAGTATGTTCTATGTGTGTCTGTCATGGAATAGTGTCCACTGTGTTTATATTGGTGGAGGAATAGTGTGTTCTATGTGTGTCTGTCATGGAATAGTGTCCATTGTGTTTATATTGGTGGAGAAATAGTATGTTCTATGTGTGTCTGTCATGGAATAGTGTCCACTGTGTTTATATTGGTGGAGGAATAGTGTGTTCTATGTGTGTGTCTGTCATGGAATAGTGTTCACTGTGTTTATATTGGTGGAGGAATAGTGTGTTCTATGTGTGTGTCTGTCATGGAATAGTGTCCACTGTGTTTATATTGGTGGAGGAATAGTGTGTTCTATGTGTGTGTGTGTGTCATGGAATAGTGTCCACTGTGTTTATATTGGTGGAGGAATAGTGTGTTCTATGTGTGTCTGTCATGGAATAGTGTCCATTGTGTTTATATTGGTGGAGGAATAGTGTGTTTTATGTGTGTCTGTCATGGAATAGTGTCCACTGTGTTTATATTGGTGGAGGAATAGTGTGTTCTATGTATGTGTGTGTCATGGAATAGTGTCCACTGTGTTTATATTGGTGGAGAAATAGTGTGTTCTATGTGTGTCTGTTATGGAATAGTGTCCATTGTGTTTATATTGGTGTAGGAATAGTGTGTTTTATGTGTGTGTCTGTCATGGAATAGTGTCCACTGTGTTTATATTGGTGGAGGAATAGTATGTTCTATGTGTGTCTGTCATGGAATAGTGTCCATTGTGTTTATATTGGTGGAGGAATAGTATGTTCTATGTGTGTCTGTCATGGAATAGAGTCCACTGTGTTTATATTGGTGGAGGAATAGTGTGTTCTATGTGTGTCTGTCATGGAATAGTGTCCATTGTGTTTATATTGGTGGAGAAATAGTATGTTCTATGTGTGTCTGTCATGGAATAGTGTCCACTGTGTTTATATTGGTGGAGGAATAGTGTGTTCTATGTATGTGTGTGTCATGGAATAGTGTCCATTGTGTTTATATTGGTGGAGGAATAGTGTGTTCTATGTGTGTCTGTCATGGAATAGTGTTCACTGTGTTTATATTGGTGGAGGAATAGTGTGTTCTATGTGTGTGTGTGTCATGGAATAGTGTCCACTGTGTTTATATTGGTGGAGGAATAGTGTGTTCTATGTGTGTCTGTCATGGAATAGTGTCCACTGTGTTTATATTGGTGGAGGAATAGTGTGTTCTATGTGTGTCTGTTATGGAATAGTGTCCACTGTGTTTATATTGGTGGAGGAATAGTGTGTTCTATGTATGTGTGTGTCATGGAATAGTGTCCATTGTGTTTATATTGGTGGAGGAATAGTGTGTTCTATGTATGTGTGTGTCATGGAATAGTGTCCATTGTGTTTATATTGGTGGAGGAATAGTGTGTTCTATGTATGTGTGTGTCATGGAATAGTGTCCACTGTGTTTATATTGGTGGAGGAATAGTGTGTTCTATGTGTGTCTGTCATGGAATAGTGTCCACTGTGTTTATATTGGTGGAGGAATAGTGTGTTCTATGTGTGTCTGTTATGGAATAGTGTCCACTGTGTTTATATTGGTGGAGGAATAGTGTGTTCTATGTATGTGTGTGTCATGGAATAGTGTCCATTGTGTTTATATTGGTGGAGGAATAGTGTGTTCTATGTGTGTCTGTCATGGAATAGTGTCCACTGTGTTTATATTGGTGGAGGAATAGTGTGTTCTATGTGTGTCTGTCATGGAATAGTGTCCACTGTGTTTATATTGGTGGAGGAATAGTGTGTTCTATGTGTGTCTGTCATGGAATAGTGTCCACTGTGTTTATATTGGTGGAGGAATAGTGTGTTCTATGTGTGTCTGTTATGGAATAGTGTCCACTGTGTTTATATTGGTGGAGGAATAGTGTGTTCTATGTATGTGTGTGTCATGGAATAGTGTCCATTGTGTTTATATTGGTGTAGGAATAGTGTGTTCTATGTGTGTGTCTGTCATGGAATAGTGTCCACTGTGTTTATATTGGTGGAGGAATAGTGTGTTCTATGTGTGTCTGTCATGGAATAGTGTCCATTGTGTTTATATTGGTGGAGGAATAGTATGTTCTATGTGTGTCTGTCATGGAATAGTGTCCACTGTGTTTATATTGGTGGAGGAATAGTGTGTTCTATGTGTGTGTCTGTCATGGAATAGTGTCCACTGTGTTTATATTGGTGGAGGAATAGTATGTTCTATGTGTGTCTGTCATGGAATAGTGTCCACTGTGTTTATATTGGTGGAGGAATAGTGTGTTCTATGTGTGTCTGTCATGGAATAGTGTCCATTGTGTTTATATTGGTGGAGAAATAGTATGTTCTATGTGTGTCTGTCATGGAATAGTGTCCACTGTGTTTATATTGGTGTAGGAATAGTGTGTTTTATGTGTGTGTCTGTCATGGAATAGTGTCCACTGTGTTTATATTGGTGGAGGAATAGTATGTTCTATGTGTGTCTGTCATGGAATAGTGTCCATTGTGTTTATATTGGTGGAGGAATAGTGTGTTCTATGTGTGTCTGTCATGGAATAGTGTCCACTGTGTTTATATTGGTGGAGGAATAGTGTGTTCTATGTGTGTCTGTCATGGAATAGTGTCCACTGTGTTTATATTGGTGGAGGAATAGTGTGTTCTATGTGTGTCTGTCATGGAATAGTGTCCACTGTGTTTATATTGGTAGAGGAATAGTGTGTTCTATGTGTGTTTCTGTCATGGAATAGTGTCCACTGTGTTTATATTGGTGGAGGAATAGTGTGTTCTATGTGTGTGTCTGTCATGGAATAGTGTCCACTGTGTTTATATTGGTGGAGGAATAGTGTGTTCTATGTGTGTGTCTGTCATGGAATAGTGTCCACTGTGTTTATATTGGTGGAGGAATAGTGTGTTCTATGTGTGTGTCTGTCATGGAATAGTGTTCACTGTGTTTATATTGGTGGAGGAATAGTGTGTTCTATGTGTGTGTCTGTCATGGAATAGTGTCCACTGTGTTTATATTGGTGGAGGAATAGTGTGTTCTATGTGTGTCTGTCATGGAATAGTGTCCACTGTGTTTATATTGGTGGAGGAATAGTGTGTTCTATGTGTGTGTGTGTGTCATGGAATAGTGTCCATTGTGTTTATATTGGTGGAGGAATAGTATGTTCTATGTGTGTCTGTCATGGAATAGTGTCCACTGTGTTTATATTGGTGGAGGAATAGTGTGTTCTATGTGTGTCTGTCATGGAATAGTGTCCATTGTGTTTATATTGGTGGAGGAATAGTATGTTCTATGTGTGTCTGTCATGGAATAGTGTCCACTGTGTTTATATTGGTGGAGGAATAGTGTGTTCTATGTGTGTCTGTCATGGAATAGTGTCCATTGTGTTTATATTGGTGTAGGAATAGTGTGTTCTATGTGTGTCTGTCATGGAATAGTGTCCACTGTGTTTATATTGGTAGAGGAATAGTGTGTTCTATGTGTGTGTCTGTCATGGAATAGTGTTCACTGTGTTTATATTGGTGGAGGAATAGTGTGTTCTATGTGTGTGTGTGTGTGTCATGGAATAGAGTCCACTGTGTTTATATTGGTGGAGGAATAGTGTGTTCTATGTGTGTCTGTCATGGAATAGTGTTCACTGTGTTTATATTGGTGGAGGAATAGTGTGTTCTATGTGTGTCTGTCATGGAATAGTGTCCACTGTGTTTATATTGGTGGAGGAATAGTGTGTTCTATGTGTGTGTGTGTCATGGAATAGTGTCCACTGTGTTTATATTGGTAGAGGAATAGTGTGTTCTATGTGTGTCTGTCATGGAATAGTGTTCACTGTGTTTATATTGGTGGAGGAATAGTGTGTTCTATGTGTGTGTGTGTCATGGAATAGTGTCCATTGTGTTTATATTGGTGGAGGAATAGTGTGTTCTATGTGTGTCTGTTATGGAATAGTGTCCACTGTGTTTATATTGGTGGAGGAATAGTGTGTTCTATGTATGTGTGTGTCATGGAATAGTGTCCATTGTGTTTATATTGGTGGAGGAATAGTGTGTTCTATGTATGTGTGTGTCATGGAATAGTGTCCATTGTGTTTATATTGGTGGAGGAATAGTGTGTTCTATGTGTGTCTGTCATGGAATAGTGTCCATTGTGTTTATATTGGTGTAGGAATAGTATGTTCTATGTGTGTCTGTCATGGAATAGTGTCCACTGTGTTTATATTGGTGGAGGAATAGTGTGTTCTATGTGTGTCTGTCATGGAATAGTGTCCATTGTGTTTATATTGGTGTAGGAATAGTGTGTTCTATGTGTGTCTGTCATGGAATAGTGTCCACTGTGTTTATATTGGTGGAGGAATAGTGTGTTCTATGTGTGTGTCTGTCATGGAATAGTGTCCACTGTGTTTATATTGGTGGAGGAATAGTGTGTTCTATGTGTGTGTGTGTCATGGAATAGTGTCCACTGTGTTTATATTGGTGGAGGAATAGTGTGTTCTATGTGTGTCTGTTATGGAATAGTGTCCACTGTGTTTATATTGGTGGAGGAATAGTGTGTTCTATGTATGTGTGTGTCATGGAATAGTGTCCATTGTGTTTATATTGGTGGAGGAATAGTGTGTTCTATGTATGTGTGTGTCATGGAATAGTGTCCACTGTGTTTATATTGGTGGAGGAATAGTGTGTTTTATGTGTGTCTGTCATGGAATAGAGTCCACTGTGTTTATATTGGTGGAGGAATAGTGTGTTCTATGTGTGTGTCTGTCATGGAATAGTGTCCACTGTGTTTATATTGGTGGAGGAATAGTGTGTTCTATGTGTGTGTCTGTCATGGAATAGTGTCCACTGTGTTTATATTGGTGTAGGAATAGTGTGTTCTATGTGTGTCTGTCATGGAATAGAGTCCACTGTGTTTATATTGGTGGAGGAATAGTGTGTTCTATGTGTGTTTCTGTCATGGAATAGTGTCCACTGTGTTTATATTGGTGGAGGAATAGTGTGTTCTATGTGTGTTTCTGTCATGGAATAGTGTCCACTGTGTTTATATTGGTGGAGGAATAGTGTGTTCTATGTGTGTTTCTGTCATGGAATAGTGTCCACTGTGTTTATATTGGTGTAGGAATAGTGTGTTCTATGTGTGTCTGTCATGGAATAGTGTCCATTGTGTTTATATTGGTGTAGGAATAGTGTGTTCTATGTGTGTTTCTGTCATGGAATAGTGTCCACTGTGTTTATATTGGTGGAGGAATAGTGTGTTCTATGTGTGTTTCTGTCATGGAATAGTGTCCACTGTGTTTATATTGGTAGAGGAATAGTGTGTTCTGTGTGTGTGTGTGTGTGTGTGCGTGCGTGCGTGCGTGCGTGCGTGCGTGCGTGCGTGCGTGCGTGCGTGCATGTGTCATGGACTGTGTTTCTGCGGCAGTTGGAGCGGTCAAACTACCAGCTGCAGGTGTTTGTTGAGACGGCCCGCAATATGTGTGTGCGTGCGGGCGTGCGTGCGTGCGTGCGTGCGTGCGGGCGTGCGTGCGTGCGTGTGTCTGGACTGTGTTTCTGCGGCAGTTGGAGCGGTCAAACTACCAGCTGCAGGTGTTTGTTGAGACGGCCCGCAATATGTGTGTGCGTGCGTGCGTGCGTGCGTGCATCGCGTGTCGTGATGACTGTGTTTCTGCGGCAGTTGGAGCGGTCAAACTACCAGCTGCAGGTGTTTGTTGAGGGCGGCCCGCAGCATATTGTGTGCGTGCGCGTCGTGCGTGCGTGCGTGCGTGCGTGCGTGCGTGCGTGCGTGCGTGCGTGCGTGCGTGTCATGGACTGTGTTTCTGCGGCAGTTGGAGCGGTCAAACTACCAGCTGCAGGTGTTTGTTGAGACGGCCCGCAATATGTGTGTGCGTGCGTGCGTGCGTGCGTGCGTGCGTGCGTGCGTGCGCGTGCGTGCGTGCGTGCGTGCGTGCGTGCGTGTCATGGACTGTGTTTCTGCGGCAGTTGGAGCGGTCAAACTACCAGCTGCAGGTGTTTGTTGAGACGGCCCGCAATAAGGAGCCCACGGATGGCCGCCTGGTCCAGCACCTGCTGAAGACACCGGCGTCTGAGGACGGTGGTCAGTGGGACATGTTGGTGGGCCTCATAGAGAAGTACGGAGTCATGCCTCAGGACTGCTTCCCTGACACTTGGTCTGCCCAAGCCTCACGCAAACTTGGCCTGCTTTTGGATACCAAGGTATGGCACTGTTTGGGAGCAAAACGAGACCCTTGGACATGTTTTTGTATTGTTTTTTGTGTGTTTATTTCCAATCCTATACATCCAGAGGAGTCCAGTAACAGGAAGGAAGACAGAACAATATGTAGATATAATAAAACAACAAGATGATAACATAATATGGAAATACATACATAAAACACCACACAATATCAGATATACTAGTCATTAACCGTTATATATATAAATATATTTTTCATTGTAGGCATAAAAGGTTTAAATTACATGTTGATTCAATTCAATATAATGTTGAAAATAATCTAATAAATAAATAATAAGAACAATAATTACATAACAAACACAATAATTGTCAGTTTTTCCAGGCAACTTCCAATATGTATAAACATGTTTTATATTTGCAGATCTGAAAGTTTCAATTTTTGCAAATATATCGACAGATGGATGACTTAAATATAATGTGTTAAAAGTTGTCATAAATCTATTCAAATGTTGATCCTGCTATTGTGAATTCTGAAAGGGGTTAGTTTCACAGAGATTGTGAATGACAGTGAAATTGCATAATTCCTACAAGATAGGAAGAGTCTCATTGGGAGTGTACACACTTGTGTAAGAACATGTTTGAAGTTGAGTCTTCACTGTAAATCTTTGGTAGTTTGTTACTGTGTTGTTGCCTTCTGGAGTTCTCTGTATTGTACCGTACGGGTACCGGTACCGGTACCGGTACCGCCCGTACCGGTACCGGTACCGTACCGTACCATACCCATACCAGTACTGTACCCGTACCGTACCCCCTACCGTACGTTTGCCATTGAGGTTCAAGAGGTACTGTTCTTACAAGAGGTAATGTTCTTACAAATTAATTAATAGTAATTTACAATGAATGATTTCCTGTAAGGCATTACAAGTGTTTTGTTAGTGTTGCTTTGATAATTTTCCACTAGTTTGAACAATTTGTCTGTTCTCTGTGGAGATCAGCCATTTCTTTTATAGACGGCCATATTTTATTTGCAATTATGTATTTGGCCATATAAATCAATTGTAAGAAATTATTGATGATTTAACCAGCTTAATGTTGTTATACTGATCATTTGTTGTCATTTAACATGTTATAAAACATAACGACATCAAACAATATACATGTACTTACATCAAAAGGATTTTGAAAGAAATCTGTCTGGTATGAAGATGCTGTTGTACCATTTAAAATGATGTGACAAACCTATGAAATTACAAATTTATAAAAAAATCCATTTGAAGGAACTCCGTATCTGTAATTCTGTATTGCGACTGTTTCGACTCCTGGCCAGAGAGAACACCTGAATCATATACAGTACACTAGTTGTCATAGTGAAGGAGCTACAAATTATGCTGTTGTGTTACTGTTTGAATTGTTTGCTTAAAATTCATTACATTTCATTCCAATAGATGCGTGAATTTTGCATGCGTCTACGACATCTCGTCGAGAAGAATTCTGACGACGAAACCATACAGAAGGAGCGGGAAGCAATGATGGAAGAGGTGAGTGTTGTATCATTTATGCCGAATCAGTTTATTGGTAGATCTTTATCTTCTTCGCCTTTTCCCACTAGGTGGCGTCAGCGGCCCGAATTCTTGATTGCCAGAATGTTCTGTTCTGGATATCCTCAGGGGTGATCCGCAGTGCCTGCATATCCCTTTGGATGCAATCCATCCATCTCCCTCTTGATCTCCCCTTGGTCTTTTTCCTGCTCTCACTTCGTTGTTTTCTTCCATTCTCTGCACGTGTCCATACCAGCATAGTCTCATTTCTCTTACTTTCTCTTGTATACTATTCACTCCTAGCTCCTTTCTGATGTCCACACTGGTAGATCTTTATCAAATAATAAAACATCCATTTAACCCAAATTGTATTTTCTGATGTTTAATATGTCGCTAAAACGTGCTATAAATTATACTCTCTTTAATCTGTGGAGAAATAAATGTTCATAATTAAGTGTCATTTCTGCTACTAAAAACGTCACGCTTGACAGGAATTTGAATTCACGACTAGGGAAAGTAACGACTATCTTTTGAAGACTCATGAAATACTGCGTTTGGTCCAACAAGTTTTGTTTGTCTAGATCTACCGGATCGTCTCGATCTGTGTGGGAACTCCTCCTGATACGTTCACCTTTGAGTATTATGACAAGGATAAAAAGTACCAAAAGATAGGACCTATCTCTCCCATCAACTTCTACACGCAGTACGTGAAGCCTCTATACAACATGGAGGATAAGGTAAGTGTGATTATACAGCCGTGCTTAACAAATAGTGTGTATAAGAAAAAGCTCAGATCACCGCGAGATTGTTGAGCAGGTCCATTGCTCCAGTTCACTCAGCTGTATAATTGAATACCTGGCTATAGACAGTGGTGGATATGTGTACAAGCAGCCTTCGCACATTAATTGCAGCACATGGCTGGATGCTTCCCCGAGAAATTGAGATGGTGTTTGATTGAACAAGTCTGTCAGGGAAGTAAAATGTAAAAGCGCTTTGGGCAGTCATGAGGACCAGGTAATGTGCTATATAAGAACTTACCTTTACCTTTACCTAGCTACAAAAACGTGTTAATACAAACTGTGAATAGTTTTCAACATGCTTTTACATATGACATGATTGTGCATATAAATCAACTGATTTGTTTTTCTGTAAAGAAATCAAGTTCAAGCCATACATGACCTATAACCTCTAGTCCGATGACATTTGACCACTGACCTTACATTGTAGGTTGTCCTTGTGAATGACCCGCGGCCAGAGAATCCGTTCAGTAAACTCTACACGGTGCAGTACTTGTCAAACATGGAGAACGGACTGGTGCAGAAGTACATCAACCAGCCTGCTGAGGTACTCAAGAAACTGGCAGCGGACTCCATCAAGAACAACGAGGTGTGACACAGCTTCACGGAGATAAAGAGTTCTTCGGAAAAATCCATCATTATAGTATAATGATGGATTTTTCCGAAAGTTTAAATACAACTGTAATTTACAGTTGTATTTAAACTTTTAAAGAGCTTTTTCAGAATACAAAGAGCCGTTGACATATCACCAAAGACACAATCACCTTCAGGTTTGGTGAAAAATTAATAAAGCAGTTTTTGATGAAGGTTTTATGTCACAATTAGTTACTTGATATCTTTAATATATTCTCCATATATATATATATTATATATTATATATATATATATATATATATATATATATATATATATATATATAAAATACTTGTTTGTGTGCAAAAAGTCAACAGAACACAAATATGGCTACCTTATTGGTATACGGCTACCTGCAATTTAGGTCACTGTAGGACAGTTGCATGTTATTTTTTTAAATTCATAGAAGTAATTAGTCCTACCAATAAGGACACCTTGACATTTAGGTCACCCTGCCCCTGTCTCAAAAGTGACCTTAATAGTGAGTCAGGACAGTAGTTGGGCAGAGTTGTTTTTGGCTTAAATAAACCAACGTAACGAAGGCAATTTGTTAAGTAGAACACAAAGCAGAGTCTGTGTTGACTGTTTAGATACAGCAGAGACATCTGGTGAGTAGTAAGTGAAGCTGTTAGTGTGGTGTCAGTGATGGTCTATTTTTTCTCTTGCAGCCGGTGTGGTTTGGTTGTGATGTCTGCAAGTTCCTGTCAAAAGGCAAAGGACTACTTGACTTGAGGCAGTGGGTGTTACAGCGTACACAATGCTCAAACAACTTTGAGTAAAAAGTATTAGTTGTGAAATAAGAAATTTGTTTGAAAATTGTATTCTTCCAATTTGATGAATATTTTCACGTCAAATGTCAGCAAAACTAAGTATTTGTCAATTTATGTCAACACCAGTAAGTATTTGTCAATTTATGTCAACACCAGTAGGTAGTTGTCAATTTATGTCAACACCAGTAGGTATTTGTCAATTTATGTCAACACCAGTAGGTAGTTGTCAATTTATGTCAACACCAGTAGGTAGTTGTCAATTTATGTCAACACCAGTAGGTAGTTGTCAATTTATGTCAACACCAGTAGGTAGTTGTCAATTTATGTCAACACCAGTAGGTAGTTGTCAATTTATGTCAACACCAGTAGGTAGTTGTCAATTTATGTCAACACCAGTAGGTAGTTGTCAATTTATGTCAACACCAGTAGGTAGTTGTCAATTTATGTCAACACCAGTAGGTAGTTGTAAATTTATGTCAACACCAGTAGGTAGTTGTCAATTTATGTCAACACCAGTAGGTAGTTGTCAATTTATGTCAACACCAGTAGGTAGTTGTCAATTTATGTCAACACCAGTAGGTAGTTGTCAATTTATGTCAACACTAGTTACTGTAGGTAGTTGTCAGCTTGTTCGTGAAGAGATCAGATAAACGTTTTAAAATGAAACCCCATCGATGGTCTAAGCCAGTTTGTGACAATTTGAATGTGTGATGAAGATAAGTGAAACTATATTCAGAATGTCTAAACTACTGTTACATCATTTGACAAAATTCATGCTGCTGATGCAGTGAAGTCATTTACCACTAAGCGAGTATGAAAAAGATATCTGTGTGTTCCACTAGAGGCCAGGCCTCAGGCAGCACCAGTGAAGTTGGACATTGCCAGCCTTCTATTGTTGATGGGGCACTTTTTAAAGATATATTGTCACCTTTAAATGGCTGTACATAGAAAATTATTATTCTGGACAACTATAGAATGAAAATTTGTGTACTTTATTAATATTGTCTCCTGCATTCACACAATTTGGCTGTGTTTATGGTCATCTCATATGAATGACCATAGTAAATGTCAATTATGTGATTACGATGAAGATACTACACAGTGACTATGAGTCACAAAGACCATTTCAGTCATAATTACCAACTCACTAAAATTATAGTCCAAAAGACTTCAAGGCCTCTTGGCCCATTTTTGTGTAAAAGCAACTACAGATATATAAAAGAAATAACCATGTAAGTAGTTTCACTGTCATAAGTATGATCAGATGTCAAAAACCCAGTTCCAATGACATTTAAGTGTTGCCACTTTCTGATTGGTCTCTTGTTACAGACACGACTATGATCTGGTGTTTGGAACAAATGTCTTAAAACAGACCAAGGCTGACCGTCTGGTCTACGGAGAATCTCTGATGACTCATGCCATGGTACTGACCGCACTCACAGAGGAGGTAAAGAAGCTGACCTGTCCATCACATGGTCTGTTGCCTAGCAAAAGCTCCATCGAGACATCAGAAAATGGCCGCCAAACTATGGCAAACTTTGTTTTGGTTATTGTTGTGTTTATGATTTTAATATTCTCCCGCGGCTGTTTCTTTCAAATTGTAAACACTATTACTGCCTTATTAGATAATTAAACACAATTTGTTTATTTTGCAGAAAGTCTAGCCACAAACGTTTTCATTTATTTCAAAAAGACAGGATGTTTAAAGTGACAACTGTATGCAGGGATGCTTGAATTATGAAGTGTCGTGCAGCAACAGTAATATAGGTCACACATATAACCGTTATGAACAGTATCCTATTGGTTGTTTGGCAGGAAGGAAAAACCCTCAAATGGCGAGTGGAAAATTCGTGGGGAGAGGAATACGGCGTCAAGGGTGAGTGCACAGTCACCAAAACCACTGTCTGTCTTTTCCCTGGCTTTCCCTTTCACAGCGGGTGGCTGGTGTGGCTGGTGATCTTCCTCCATGTCGTCCTGCTTATCGCCTCGACTGTACTGAAACCCACAGACATCTTTCCACCTGGTCTTTGGTCGTCATCAGGACTCTTCACTATGTGCTTTTCATTCCTTCTTATCACACGCCCGTACCATTTCAGTCGTTTCTCTGTTATCTGTTTCTGTTATCTTCTTGGATGCTTGTTTTACTCTAGTTATTTCTCTAATGTATTCGTTTTCAATCCTTCTTTGCTATTCCACACATCCATCTCAACGTCCTCATCTCAGTCGTCTGTATCTTAACCACTGACTTTGATGTCAACTTTTATGCCCAAGTTCTGGCAAATAACAGATAGTTAATGTTGTAGCCAAATCATATCAGGCAAATACTACACCATTGTTGGGTTTTGAAATAACCAAAACTATGATGTTAGCCAAATGAATGTATGCTACATAAAATTAGGCTTGTTGATATAAATGTTCCTCGGAATTAACAAGGACGGCAAACACAGGCACAAAAGTCATTGAAACAGCTGCAGTTTATCCCATTTTATGATGAAAAGCGAGAGTATGAGTCATCGATATTTCATGATTGGAACAGACAATAATGCTATAAGTGCTAGTTACATTTGTTCTACAATTTTATTGTTTTCTTTGCAATCTTAAACTTCTCTAGGTGAAACTATTTCCAGCTTATTGGAAGCATTGTCACAGAAGTGTAACTTCAAAACATATACTCTTGTAAAAAGACAGGAAATTGTAAATGAAATTACAACATTCTGGTTTCCAGGTTATCTGGTCATGACAGATGACTGGTTCACTGAGTTCGTCTACGAAGTGGTTGTCGACAAGAAATTTGTTCCGCCTGAAATTCTTGATATTCTGAAAGAGGAGGCGAAAATGTTACCGGCTTGGGACCCAATGGGAATGTTGGCAAAGTGATGTAGCTGATTTATGAAATTACCTACATTAAATGAATTGTTGTAGTGTTTGGTACTGAATAATTTGAACACAGTATGACCCTGTAATCATAGTATCGAGTGAATATTGCAGACCAGTGATATTTGGTACTTTAGCAATAGGCATTGACATGAGGACATTTAATAATCGATCATGGTAGCTTTTGCTTGACAAAATTGAAAATGGTCACATTACTAAGACAGCAAAGATGACGTAATGTTATTCATTATCAGTTTTGTTCATTCTTCATGATTTCAATAAAGACAGTGAAGGATTAATGTTATTAAACTTATAGTCATGACTTTATCAATGTTCTTACATAGGGAATTGATATTTGTATATGGTAAACATTAGAGTCGCAAACTCAGTTGAACTTAACATAAAAATGCCATTCTCATCAACATGGTACTATGGTAAGGATTTCAAAAAGACACTGATGATTATTTTGTGCATCGTACATTAGTGGATCATGGGACCACTTTACCAGTAATTAACTACACAAATGTAGTAAGGATTTGTAATTATACATGTTCCACGCTGTTGTGGATTTTATATAACAGAATCTCAGAGAATTGTTTTCCATAAGTTGTACAGCAGTAACATTTTATTTTACTTTTATTGTATGTATATGTCACAATCTCTGAAGCTATCTGTTGTTTTGAACACTGAAATTCCCTAGATGTAAAGACATTTTACAAAATGATGAAAAATAAAAAACAGGCAAATGTAACATGGACAAGGGATCAATTTGTTTTTAATGTGGAAAGTAAGAAAAGCTAAAAGTAAGTTCTAGTATCGTGGTGCAGTATCCAATCCTCAGGATTGCACAAAGCTCTTTACACCCTTAGGGGAAGTATTAAGTGTATATGGAGAAATGGTTAACCTTGTAAAGATTTGTCTTTGCTTTGCTCTGGTAAGGGAATATGGATTATGATCGCTTTGTGAATGCAGAACCAATGAAATATAGGGTGGCTCTTTATCAATTTTACATTGAAGAAATGAGGACCTGTTCTCTGTGTTGATACTAAATACATCAAGCGATTGGTGTAACATTTATTCTTATTGGACTAATATTGACAGATAAATGAACTGTAATACATTTTCATGGTATAATCTGTTGCTATGTCACTAACAACGGTATTTAGTGTATATTTTGAAAGTATATGAAAATATATATATATTATACATAAAAATATATATTATATATAGTTGTTATTTATATAGTAGAAATTTGTTGTTAAAATTATAAACAAATGTTCATCTAATCTTCTCAAATGTTTCATATACACACGGAGTATGTGTTAGGCCCCAACTTGTTCACCTGTATATTGGTGACATATTTAAAGTATCAGAACTTCTTTAAGAACCACTTTCCAATGTAATGTTTTATCTAAGCTAATAGTCCTGGATGCAGTGAGATGCACAGTTCAGTGATCAGTTAAGTGCAAAGGCATTCCATTTATTCACATTGTATGTATATTAAATTAAATTGCTCTGTCAGACCACATTTGTTTGTAAATGACTATACAATTGTTTTTTCTACATTCCTGCGTATTATGTCCATATATGTTCTATGCATTACTTAATCTTGTTTTGAATTGAGCCGTCTACACAAGTGTGCATGTGTGTTACTAATTGTGCAGCTGATCAGCTTTTATTTTATATACTACACTATGTTCATAATAAAAAATGTGTCTTCTGATAAGTATGTTGCATTTATTTATTTACTAATATATATATATATATATATATATATTGCACCTTGAATGTTGTTTTAATGGAGATCAACTACAGTAATAAGTAATATTACATGTATAATTATATATAACCTGTAATTATTTATACAGTGGTAATACACCATTAGGTGGACTTGTGTCCAACCACTAGGGGCGCCACTACTCACCAGAGAGAAAAAACGTAAAAAGAAAAAGCTAGCGACAGACAGATGGTTTGCATATCACTGATATCAGGCGGCAAACTTTCAAGAATTAATCTAGGGCCAAAAGCGTTGTAAATCCGTCGGGTAACCCCCACCCGGCATCCAAACGCCATTGGGCCGCTTTAATATATATATTATATATATATAATATATATATATAATATATATATATTACTATTGATTAGTGAATACTTCTGTATATGGAAAACAGATAGGTTTACATGATCAATTGAGAATTATAAAGCTCAATACCACGATTTTCAGATTAATGGACATGGCCTTCTTGTAGGGTATATAATATAATGGTTGTGGAGTACTGCTGATACTGGCAAGCAGAGAGATTTTGTTCTCGTCATGCTGCTGCTTGACTCAAATGTCTTATAGGACGTGCACGGTTAAACCTAGACATTCAATAAACATACAACTGTATAAACATTCATGTAAAATATGCAATTGTCTCGCAGTTTCTTAAAATGTTACTTTGTGAATGGATGACATTGTACAGTGTCTGTTTAATTTACACATTAAGTGAATTTGTATAGTCTCGATGGCTAAGTAAGGTTTCACTGTTGCCCATATGGTTATACATAAGTTAGCTCATGTTGAAAACCAGACCCAAAGGGCTGTCTATATTCTGGTAGACTGGATATTTTGGTGGATTTTCTTTGTTCTGGTGGGCTGTTTATTTTTGATTGGTTTATTCTGGTGTGCCAACGGTATTGTGGTGGGCAATCTTTATTTTGTTGGGCTATCTTTATTCTGCTGAACTGTCATTATTGTCATGTTGACTGTCCACTGAAATAGTTGACTATTTTCGTCACTGGTTACAAATTGTGTGTCCCCACTTTGCACAGCATACTTCAAAGCGTTTGTTTTATTGAGTTACCATGTCAGCCCTAGATAATATGACCTGTCACAGGTCACTGAATGCTTACTGCAGTTGATGTGACAAGATGGTAGCAACAACTGTGTATGTTGATAAACTGTGTCCAGTGTTTTATACATATCACCTGTGAGCAATTTGTTTCTTTATATTGATTATTGCTATGGAATGAGGTAATACAATTAATAGCTTGATATGTGTTTATACATTAATGGTTAACAATCCAATATCCATTAATACTGATATCTAGGTGAATATAAATTTGATGTGAACAAATTAGTTTTTTCCATGCAACACACACACACACACACACACACACACACACACACACACACACACACACACACACACACACACACACCCAACATATACCACCCACAAACAAACACACACACACACACACACACACACACACACAAACACACATACACACACACACATACACATTCACCGCGAAGAGAAATTTGTGTTTCTGTCTATGCATGTGTTATGGTAATGCAATGTTTAAGATGCACTCAGGAAGCTTGATAAAGATCTCACATACTGTAAGGGAGTCATCAAACCAAATTTCACATACACAGATGTAATTATTAACCATACATGAAGCATTGCTATAGGTAGTGATTTGATACATGTAACATAATATCTGTGTAAACATTGTAAGAAAAACTTGATCATTTCATTACAAATCATTGATTTTTATAGTCAGAGAAAAACGTTTGTAAAGTAATTCATAACATACTTTATTGTATCCTGACCAAACATTCACAGAGTTAAAGGGTCAAGGTTTGTAAGTAAACTGATAAGATATTTTGTTGTTGTCCACATGTCTCCACTCAGCCAGTCTTTGTGTTTCCTCTTTCTGTCCTAGTACTGCACTAGTGGTCTAATGCCAGCATCTTTCAGCTTGGTGTTACTGTAAGTTCAATGTTGAATACTTTTCATAGGATATCATAATCTTGTAAAAGGATATCGTCATTTTAATTTTTATTTCGTAATTGGCCTGAGAGCCAATCAGCGTCTCTACCCTAATCTGGGGTAAGGCCTAACAAACGCAGACCCTTTCTTTTGCCAGGCAGAGTTGAGGGGCTTAAAAGTGCTGCCACCTCACGGAGCCTGGGTAACCGAGGCTAGTCCGGGTAATCTAGTTGGAGTGACAACCCGTCAATCGATGCCTTCTCGGCGACTTTCAATGTAATTCATGTTGTCAGCAACATCAGTTCTTCCAAATTAAACCATTAATTAACTTTATCAGTTGAGAACATGTTAAATGCAGTTTGAGTTGCTCCGCGCAACATAATTGGCACATCGCATGATCGTTCGACAGAGAGCCGTTCGTAAATCGTATTGCTCTGACAGCCAGTCTCTGCCACGCCCAACAACCGTCGCGCGGTACAACATCATGCAACGTCATGTATGGGAGCGCCAGCGACCGATGTCGCTTCGATCGGCGCAGCAACGTGTCTCTTGTTTCGGCCGCATCTTTTCACACCTCGAAGTGCTGACCCAGGGAATAAGATCGGGCAACCGGAACGTGTTTACAAACACGCCGAACGCTGATATAGTCATGTGTATTATTATATATACGAATACACAGCGCGATGTGTACATAATTGAACTTTGTAGATACTTTATATACTCTGCAACTTGACGCATATACAATAGTCCCCTTCTTATTCGGCCCCCTCGTCATCGGCCACCTGGATTATACGGCCACATTTTCATTGCAATAGCGTTTTCTAATAAAAACTGCCTCTCACCAGCGGCCACCCGGCTAACGCGGCCAATGATCAGGATTGGATGAAGAATCTTCCCCTCTTCAGCCAATCGGTAGTCGAAAACTGCAATCTTTGATTACAAGTCAAAAATAAATGAAGTAGGCCTACCATACACATTTGTCGTTCTTGACAAAATACCACGTTGGCGGTATTGTTGCAATGTTAGATGTATCGAATGTTGACAACGTATGTGTGTGCTTAAAAAGGAGGGGCCAGTTTGCCTTGAAACAGGGGCATTGATCGATAGTTCCATCCGCCTTATACGGTCACTTTGTATTTGCTGAAGGGTTGGCCGTATAAGAAATTGACTACAGTGTCTGTGTGTGTGTGTGTGTGTGCGTGCGTGCGTGCGTGCGTGCGTGCGTGCGTGTGAGTGAGTGTGTGTGTGTGTGTGTGCTGTGTGTGTGTGTGTCCGTGCGTGCGTGCGTGCGTACGTGCGTACGTGCGTGCATGCGTGTGTGATTTTGAGGTGTTTGCAATGACTGTTTGACTGTTCCTCCTAATCCCCATGCCATGAATTGCATGCACATAGTATACTCAAAATACGTCTGCAATAATGCTGAACATAACAACGAGATGTAGTTATTATGATATTAGTAGTGTCCCATTGCGATTAAATAATTTTGGTATTGTCAGGCATCGCGTAGTAAATGATTCACGAACTATTCAATTGTGTAGAAGCCAGTGACAAGCAACTTCGAAGGTAGAGAACACGGGTGGTAGAATCGTGTAGAGAGGTAGAAGTGGCACGCTGCGGGAAGGTTAGGGATGATAATGGATGGTAATGGATGGTAATGGATGGTAATGGATGGCGTGGCGTGGCGTGGCGTGGCGTGGCGTGGCGTGGCGTGGCGTGGCGTGGCGTGGCGTGGCGTGGCGTGGCGTGGCGTGGCGTGGCGTGGCGTGGCGTGGCGTGGCGTGGCGTGGCGTGGCGTGGCGAGGCGAGGCGTGGCGGCGTGGCGTGGCGTGGCGTGGCGTGGCGTGGCGTGGCGTGGCGTGGCATGGCATGGCATGGCATGGCATGGCATGGCATGGCATGGCATGGCATGGCATGGCATGGCAAGGGATCAGTGGCGTAGTCAGGATTTTGCATTGGAGGCGGCCTCCCGACAATCAAGCAAACTATATATATATATATATATATATATATATATATATATATATATATATTATATATATATATATATCATTGGTCACTGATAAACAGTCTTTTGTCTAGAACGTTCTTCTAGGATATGGCGGGAAATTTTCTGATTGGCTAGAGAACAGACTTCACTTTTAACCAATGAAAACCCTCGACTGAATAACGTTATACGTTGGTTTGATCGTTGAGGAAACCAGTTGAGCGCAGTATACCGAGGAAGAGACACGTTCAGAAACAGCTCGGTACAGCTCAACTTGAGAAGCCAACACAAAAAGTCTGCGAAAAAGCAAGACGGACGTCTTTACCGTCGGACTTTTTCGCTACATCGCGTCGTTTGCCGACTACCAGGCCAACTGCGGCATCAAGTTGATCAACAATCGTCTCGACTACCGCACCGGGCCTCTCTCAGCTTTCGACTACCGGGCCAATCACGCTCACGGCATCGCTCACAGCCATCGGGCAACTATCCGGTCTATCGCTGCGTCGCCAGAGACTGTCGTGGCATGGTCAATACCCCGTATCGTGTCGACCACCGGGCCTCAAAGTGCTAAAATCTCATTGCGTCGAAATCGGTAGTGTCTACCATAACACATCGGCACCACGACTTCAACCTGCAACGCATCGCCGTCATGACTACCACCGGCAAAACGCCGTCACTGCTATCGGCGACGGCACGCATCGCAACGCATCGCGCCACCATCGCTACCGGCAACTCCACGACCGCTACCGGTAAGACATCGCAGCCATCGCTTCCGGCAACGCCACGGCCGCTAAGGTAGTGATGGGTAAGGCGCGCACCATAAGCAGGAACCGCTGCAGTTGTTTTCATAATGATCCAATCGAATATATTTTAAGTTGCCGGTAATCTAAAATATATATCATAGTTTGTGTATAAGTATTTTACATATAGATACAAAACATAATTAAAAATTCTACTTTTAAAAATAGCTACGAAAAGGGCGTCTTGCTCCATAGGTAGGGCAAGACGCCAATCTGGGTGGGGCAAGATGCCTTTCCAAAAATCGTTGAATAATTACAAGTATGCGAGTTAGTGTGGATGGTATGTGATGGGTGGGTTGTGGTTTTGTGGGTGGGTGTGTATGTTGTGTGCAATGTATCAGCTTATTTACTTCTGACGTAGGCATGCGATTGAATAAATACCAACACCCACAGTGTTGTGAAATGCATTTAAACAGGTATGCAATAAGTTCTTACAGAAAAACGAACGAACAATCTACACAATTATGAACTACTAGCTAAACTGGCTTTCGATGTTTCGGGAGTGTCATTTCGTTCTCAAATGTAACCGATGCAGTGTCAACTACCAAGCCATTCACTGCCACTAGTTGCAGCAGTTCTCGCAAATATAATTTGCATTCCCCTCAGTGCACTCTCTATGTGCCCAGTCCCTACAGAGCACACACTGGACCCACACCTCGCGACTTCTGCTGTTAGAGAATGGCTCTCCACAAATCAGACAATGCCATTCTTCATCTTCATCGCTGCTTAGATCGCTCCGGAATCTCTTTGCATGAACGGTTATCGTAATCTGTTATTTCTTAGGCATCGGTCGTTTCCCCTTCGGCTTCCCGCCTCCTTTACCCTGCCGCTTAGATGTTTCACCTTTCTTCGTAAGTGCGTTTTTATACGGCGATGACGACACCCAGGCTGTTGATTCCTGTTTTCTCGACTTGCTGCGTGCTGATGATGTTTTCGGCAATGGAGAAATGTTCCTAATAAGGTCACGAATGACCGTCGTAGCCGGTGTCGAGGCGACACACCCAACAGTGGACAGAGAGACAGCCGTTTCGTCCGCTGGCATGTCAGTAGTTGCGTGATCATCAGAAGAAGGACCAGCACTTGGAGGTTCATCGAATGAAGGGCCGGCATTTGGATGGCGATCACATGAAGGATCGGCAGTTGGGGAGCCGTCAAGTAAAGGACCGGCAGTTGGAACATCATCAGACGAAGGGCCAGGAGTGGCCTGGTGGGCTCCTGTCAGGAGTGCTGCAGCAAAATCGTCGTCAGTGAAGACATCTGAGTCGTAAGGCCACAGACCACATGCCCTGAATCCTGTGACTGGTTTGTCAAGGGTGGCTGATTTGTTGCAGGCTGTATTGAACACACCAGCCATGTCGTAAAACGACATTCGTCGACCTGGATTGGTGACCATCCAGCTGTCTACTGCGTTGTTGTACGCGGTCTTCAGGGATTTGAAGAACGTTGTGTCGAGCGGCTGCATCCTGTGTGAGC
>JAODUO010000477.1:67500-90000 GCA_025642075.2 Ridgeia piscesae
CTTACTATGCGAAGTGGATTCCAAACTTATCTGACAAGATACAGCCTCTCGTGAATGCTACTTCCTTCCCACTGGATGAATCCGCCCGACTCAGTATTGACTTCAAAGGACCGCTGCCTACAACATCACGGAATGCATACATACTCACAGTGGTGGATGAGTATTCACGTTTCCCTTTTGCATTTCCATGCCCAAACATGCACTCATCAAAGGTGATCAAATGCCTAGACCAAATATTTACTCTGTGCGGCATGCCTAGCTACATTCACTCAAGGAATACCTGTCTCAACGAGGCATAGCAACAAGCAAATCCACACCCTACCACCCTATTGGTAACAGGCAGGTGGAAAGATACAATGGTATCATCTGGAAAACTGTCCGTCTTTCTCTCAAGTCCAAGAATCTGCCCGACTCCCAATGGGAGATTGTCCTTCCAGATGCTCTGCATTCCATCCGATCGTTCCTCTCGACATCGACAAACACAACCCCGCATGAGAGATTCTTCAGCTGCCAGCGTCGCTCATCCTGTGGCACATCGATGCCCTCATGACTGCATTCCCCAGGACCCGTCCTGCTCCGGAGATTCGTCCGAACAAGCAAAAATTATCCTCTTGCGGACCAAGTAGAGCTACGAGATATCAAGCCGATGTATGCAAATGTGCGGTACATCGACGGTCGGGAATCCACAGTTTCTCTTCGTGATCTGGCTCCTAGCCCATCTGTCCCAATGGATGCTACAAAGTATTCGCAAGCAGATCCCAGTGAAACTGTAGAAGCAAATGCGCCAATCCTTACACCTGATGCTCATCCAGATCCTGAACCGTGCTCACCAACAACAATGCGCGAAACTCGACGTTCTACTCGTGAAGACAAACCACCATCTCGCTATGGTTGGTGACTTGTATCTTCTAGGATAGAAGACAATGACACAAACTTTGAATTAAAAGTTTCCAGTGACAATTCTTCTAGGAAGGAAGAATGACGTAAAACTTTAAGTTACAACTGTTCAGTGATATTTCTTCTAGGAAGGAAGACTGACATGAATATTTAATTGACAAATTATGTGTGACATTTCTTTCATTTTGTTTCCAGGATTCTCGTGATATCTACCTGGCTGTTAAGTTGAATAAAGCCTAATATCGAAGGTTACAACAGTTGTGTCATTCGCTAATGTGACATGGTCTTACATATTCAGAATAGTTATTTTAAGTATAACTGATATATTAGAACTAGTAGACTACAATAAGAATAGCCAAGATATGCGATATGGCAAGGTCGTATAAGCAAAATGTCACACTTCTTTGTGAATTTGACTGCCGTGCCTTGGGCGGATTACTATTCCTGTATAATTGTGTAATCCATAGACGTCATATCTTTATGTAACTTAGTGAGCTACAGAAACAGGCATATTGTCAAAGTAAATTGTTTTTCAATGAAAATTACAAAAACAAGACGACATAACATGCACAACGGGATAATCCCATTTTGCCCGCATTAGTATATCCCATTTTGCCCGGAATAGGCATGGTTTAACCAAACTGTGATACATTAATTATCGCTCACTCTCACGAAAAACTATTATACTCTGAATTACTCAAATTAATACTACATTCTCACGACATTCGAAGTTGAAATATGACAAGTTGTAACTTAGCAAACTTAGATGGATCGTCACACAAACAATTTAGCAAGGGATCAAAGCTAAGCCTAAGGATTACTAACGATTGTCTAGGACTACATTCTTAAGTTCAAACAAATACACCGTCACAACACTTATACTGTGAATGACACCCTCCAAACGGCGACTCGTTTCATCTCAATACTTCCCGAACTCTTGGTTTGTGACGTCATTGTTTTACGTTTCTTAACCACAAGACATCTTCATTAATCACGACATCACGTGATTAGTAGACGGATGTTCGCCGGCGGACGCACGAACGCACGCACACACAGACAGAAAAAAGCCTGTATTATTGCAAATAACTAGCGCACCTGATGTTCCGAGCTTAGTCACGTATCGTATATGAGGTTTTTGGTCAACGCCTCGAAATTCGACATTTGAATCGATGAGTTCATTGATCTGTTCGGGATCGTCAATTTGCGCGGCTGCGCATGTGCCAACAAGGAAATGTGGTGAGTATTTGGTAGCTTTAGACCAAAGCATTTCCGGTTTGTCTTGAATTGATCAGAGTTGTGATGTGAATATAAGAAAACGGAGAAAAAAGAAGACATGAAGAAACAGGAAGAGGGTAGATTACACGTCAGAAAATATGTATTTGCACAGAGGTCTGTATATGAATGTAACATATTATCTACTGTTAAAAAGTTCAAATGTGTGCATTGTACTGTATATTGAATCATTCCTGTTCAAAGTATGCGTCTTAAATCAGGACCAATATAATGTAATAATAATTCTGGACAAAACACTTTAATAATTGTCGGAACAATAAATTACTGAAATTTAAACAGAATATGAAAAGTATATGGGAAATACATGTTAGTTAACAGAAGGTATCTCTATCGTTGCATTTAAAAGTAATATTAATATGTTCTTGTTTTAGTTAATATTGTTAAAACATCGTTTAGGTAATATAAACTTGCGTGCTCGCAGCACACACATTTCTCCATTTCTCTCATTGTTTTGTTGCTACATCTGCAGGACAAACCAACACATTTTCTAATTGACTAGAAATCTTTACACGAGCTGGTTTTAGGTTTGCTGGAATCTAGATATGTCGTGCACCGCTGATATGTCATTTTCGGCGCTTTTTCACTAAATCAGGAGCGATAGGTCACCAAATAAAAATACGACCCATTGTGAAAAGAATACTATGCTACCGTTTTAGTGATCTTAAATGTTAACTATTTAACGCTGAGTCAACGACGTAAAGACTGCTAGACCAGTACATGTTTCAGTTCGGCACCAGATCCGTTCGCTGCTAAGAGGTGAAAGCAACGAACGCCTGAAAAAACTGTGTGGTCGCTGGTTGCGTTCATTGCGGGTACATTTTAATAAGAAACGACCCTTGGCTAGGAAACCGGTCGCTCAAGACGAGTGGTCGCTCATGACAGACGTCGTTCAAGGCAGGTTTTACTATATACTAAATTGATTATTATTATGTATTTTAATTATATAGACACATGTATTTTATTATTTATCTTAAAATATTACCTGTGGGTAGTAATCTTCTTATTGTATAATTTGTAATAGACGCATGTTGTGAAGCGCCACAGATAATTATGGATGTGGCGCAATATGAAATAAAATAGTATTATTGTATTATAATAAAACTGATAATTTCTTGCATATCATAGAGATGATAATAATTAATTGTTATTGTATTATTTATAATTAATTAAACTATTTCGTGCGTGCAAATGCAGTAAGTACAGTTTATAAATATTCGCGCGCACAAACGCGACGTCTAACGGTATTTTGAATAAAGCTAACTTATAATGGCGGGTTTACGGTAGCATGTATATAAGATATGTGAGGAGAGGTTTGGCGGCTATTGGTGGTCGTTTTCATGGTTAGGTCAGAAAGTTAAAGATAATATGCACAGTTCGATCTAGTCTTGCTTAACCGACTGTCGGTCGGCTGCGGAACTACGCCGAGAAGACAGTCTGGTGAGTCTCCCGGCTTTTGTTTGTTTATCCGCGTGAGCTATACAATGCAGCCACCTCACGGACACTGGTTAATCCTATTTTCATAAACAACTGCAAATTTGTATTTCTATTTATTTTGTGTTAACCCAATAGCCCCCAAGTCGGCCGTAGCCGGCCGGCCTGTTTCTCCCCAAGTCGGCCATAGCCGGCCGGCTGGTTAAAACCAACCTAGAAGTGGCGGCACCTCATGGATTGTTTTGAATTATATCTGGTTTTGTCCACTAGGGTATCAGCAATGCATTGTGGGCTTTTTCTGCATGCGTTTCCATTGACATTTTTTGAGAAAACGGCGTTTGAAAGTATATTGTGAGACGAATCTTGGACATTTAAAAATGGCGTCAAGAAGAGGTTTGACGGCGGAGCAAGTTTCAGCAATGTTGGAAGAAGAAAGTGGCGGAGAAAGCGATTTAGACCAGTATGAATCGGACTTAGATGTGGAGGTAAGAGTTTTCTTTTGTAAGCAGTCGTGAGCGAAAATTAGTGAAAATCAGCGATGGTATCGTGTCTGGTATCGGAACAATGGGCACAAGCTTAGTGTACGTTTTGATGCCACTGACCAAACTGTGTTCTATTTTATTGCCAACTAATAATAATTTTATTTAAAATGTAGGAATAAAAGGTATTATAACTTGAAGGAAACATGATGCTTATTTTATTGTGGACTGCTCTGTTGGCGTGACAGTCAATCAATCAATGTCATGTCAGTGAGTGAATGCATGAGATTGAGGCATGTTGGAAAGGAGTATGTAACATCATGATTATTTGTTTTTATTTGCAGCTGTGAAAATCTATGGATATGATATGTTCATTGATAATATGTATTACTACTATATCTATTGGGTCTTTCACTTGCAGCCCTCCAGTGGTGGTGAAATATCTGGCTCAGGTGATGACTACGTGCCACAAAGACCAGACTCGTCTGATTCTGACTCTGAGATGGAGGTTGATGGTGCTGGTGATGCTCCGATTGCATCTACTAGTAGTGGCAGAGGACGTAGTCAAAGCAGGGGACGCGGACGTGGCAGAGGGCGCGGTCGTGGCAGGGGACGGGGACGCGGTCGTGGCAGGGGACGTGCAGGCAATGGACAGCTGGTGTTGGAACCAGGCTGGGTGCGAACGCAAGATGCTCCTCCTCCAACTGTACACAACTTCACAGAGCCAACTGGACCGACTGACAGACTTCCGCCAAACAGTCAGGCAGCCGTATTCTTCGATCAGATGTTTGGCGACGACTTCTTTGTTCAGTTGGCAGAGTCAACGAACGTCAACGCAACTGCGAAGTCACCACCACCGCAAGATGCAGCACATGGGCAGTACGATACATCTGATGTCAACTGGCATGCGACAACTCCTGATGAAATGAAGGCGTTTGTCGGTATCAACATGCAGATGGGCATCAAGGTGCTGCCGGAGTACAAGGACTATTGGTCTTCTGATCCGGCACTGAACGATCCGTTCATCTCAAAAACAATGTCAAGGAAGCGATATGAGAAACTCAGCCAGTACTTCCACTGCTCCATCGCAGCTGAGGAGGATCCCCAAGACAAGCTGGCAAAGGTACGCCCGCTGATCACCTTGTGTGAGAGAAACTTTGGACACTTGTTTGGCCCGTCAAAGAATCTCTCAGTTGACGAGGCCATGATTCACTATGATGGCCACTTGTCTTGGAAGCAGTACCTCCCAAAGAAACCCATCAAGTGGGGCATCAAGTTGTGGTGCCTGTGCGATTCCAGGACGGGCTACTGTGTGGCCTTCATTGTCTACACAGGCGCAGCTGGCAATGGCGACGTAACCCTGGACCTTGGATACAAGGTCGTCATGAAGCTGATGACAAAGTACTTGCTGCGTCACCACCACGTCTATGCAGACAACTACTTCACGTCCGTGCACCTGGCAGAGGATCTCCTTCAGGCTGACACGTACATGTGTGGGACAACACGCTCGACGAGGAAGGAGTTCCCGAAGACGCTGGCGCTGGCATATGTTCCGCAAGGACAGTCCGTCAAGTGGACCAGAGAGGACAGCAGTGTCATGGTTTGCAAATGGCACGATAAACGCGACATTTGCATGATTGCAACCAACAACGCTGGTGACGATGAAGACGTTCAAGTGCGACGGAATCGTCAGCAGGTAGTGCTGTCAACACCGACATGCGTCCGCGACTACAACCAGATGATGGGAGGCGTGGATCGGCTCGACCAGTACTGGTCATACTACAATGTCGGGAGATCTGGACGCAGATGGTGGAAATACCTGTTTTGGGGTATCTTTAACATTGGGGTGATCAACGCATTCATCCTGTGGAAGCTGGCCAACCAACCACTGCCCCGAAACAAGAGGAAGTTCGCCCTGAAGGCCTTCAAGTTGAAGTTGGTCCACAGCTTCATGGACAACTTCGATTCTGGCCGAGCGATCCGGGCTCCACCTGCTGTAGAGAAGCTGGTGGCTGCCTACACTGTGTCTGATGACATCATCCAGGATCACCCTCTTGTGCGGTTTGAAGGTCGGAAGCGAGTATGCCAGATGTGTGCTCATCACAAAAGAAAGACCAGTGCTGGTCGATTTGTGGAGACCAGCTTTGGCTGCCTCAAATGCAAGGCTTACCTGTGCAAAGTGGGAATATGCTTTAGGCAATTTCATGCTGAGTGACGACTAGTGCAAATGACTGTAGTCGTAATGAACACTAGTGCAGCAGCGAACAATCTCAAGGTGAAACGTTCAATAGTGTTGGTTTTTTAATAAATATTCCTTCTGTTTGTCAACAATGTATTTGTTTATTCATGATACAGTAATAATAACACATAAACAACATTCACTCACATAATTTGTGTAATTTGCTACATTATTTATATATATGAAAGTTTTTAGGTACATTCAAAACCAAAGTTGGTCAACATAATTAATTGATACAATATCACTGTTGGTCTCATCTGAAAGATAATTCAATTTGCTTTAAAATAAATGTAACTTGCAATTGTAAGAAATGAAGTTGTAAAAAGTTATGAGCAAAAAACGGACCACACCCCTATTTCACACAATTTTGCCAGAATTGGTGGGGAAATAGAATGTGTGTTTATTAAATATGTGGGGTCTAAAGGGTTAATATACGTTTAATTTTGAATATTTTTTTATAATAGAGCAGTATTTGATACAAAGGTATCTTTATTTAATTTGTATGTTATTCGTGTGGGGCTAAACAATGCTGCCACCTCACGGATACTGGTTCCTTTCGCACTGGCCGTGGCTTGTTTGTAATCAGCCTGCATGCTATAACATGATGTGGTGGTCGGTCAGCCAGGACTCCGCCGACATGTCTGTTAGTACCGAGCCAGTGACCGATGACACCACTAAATCCAGAATGTTGTTCCGACAGTGTGTTGGTGATATATTGTTGCAGATTAACATTGACATTAATAATAATAATATTTGATAATAATAATATATTATTTATAAAGCGCAATATTCAACATGCTCAAAGCGCTGTAGAATACAACATGAAGCTGTGTTATAAATAATCATAATAATAAATACTAGTGTAAAATAATGGTCGGTCTGAACAAAATATAAATATAATATAAATAAGTAAAATTGATTATTACTCTATTTACATGCGAAACACATACTAAACGCTGGCATATATAAATAACTACATATGTATAGGCCTAATAGGTTGTAACAGACGTAATTTTAGCTCGAGTGGCAAGCACCGTTAGGCAAGACGGCTAGCAAATACAGTAATTTAATGTATGTTTAGAATCCGCCCTTCAGAATGTTAAGAGAGCCTCAATTTTAGTCCTGGAGGTAAATGTAACGCAATATTACCCATGCATGATATCTAATAGGTGTTTGATGACAGTAAACTAGTCAGACACTTCAGTCACTTTCATTCGTCGTATCGTAACATTAGAACGTGTTAGCGTAATCAGAACAAACAGTCAGAAGATAGGAATAAAGGGTTAGTGTGAACTGTTTTATTATTACGGGTTACTGTAATTAATTAGTTAGTTTGAGTCCGCCATGGACTGTGGCATAGAGACTATAAAGTAACAGATGTGGTAATTTAAGCTCAAGGGATCGGGATGATTGCTCGTATTTAAATTGATGTTAACCCTTACATGTATGTAAGAGTTGGTGTGATAGATTGGAATTGAGGACATAGTTACTCTAACATAACGCACAAAGCCATAGTTGGTTGACGCAACCAAACGTGCGGGGTGAGTTTAAAATACGTATCGAATCAGTCAACGCAAACAGTTGTTGTGGCTGCAAATACTTTAAGACAGCGAATGTCTTCTATTACTGGTTGTGCGTAGAAGAGCAAGATTGCATGAACCCACGCACGCACGCACGCACGCACGCACGCACGCACGCACGCACGCACGCACACACACACACACACACACACCACACACACACACATACGCACGCACGCACACATACACACATAAACATAAACACATACTCATACATACACACCACACACACCAAACAAACCACACACACCACACGACCAACATACACCACACACACCACAAACACCACAAACACCACACACCACACACCACACACATACCACACACACACACACATCCACACACATACCACACACATACCACACACATACCACACACATACCACACACATACCACACACATACCACACACATACCACACACATACCACACACATACCACACACATACCACACACATACCACACACATACCACACAACCATCAACACCACACACAGACACATCCGCCTGGGAAATTAACATTCTGCCTATATTATCACAAGGGTGATCTTACCCAAGAACAGGGTAGAGACGCTGCTTGGTTCTCAGGCCGAATTTTAAATAACAAATTAAATAAGGATACCCTTTTTATCAGATAATATTGTATTATCAAAACTATTCGAAATTAAACTTATCCTGAAATATGTCACCCACAAAATATACAGAAGTCAAATTTTTTCGTTGTAATTTTTTCATCTGATTTTTGAACATATAATCGGTAATTACAGTACACACATTTCAAAGGGTACTTAGAAAATAGCTACACGTCTTTCTTTCATACAGGTCACGCAAAATATATTCTGTAATCAAAACACCCTGATCGTCGTTAATTTCTGCTGAATTATAGGAAAGATGGCGTTTCGATACTAGTTCGGACGCTGTGTCGATACTTGGACAATTTTCCCACAATGCCTGTGAATTTTGGAAGAGACTGTAAATGTCCCTTCTGTCTTGGCCTACGTCGGGGGAAGTAAAAGGGGCACAGGGAAGTGGAAGATGATTCCTGTTGTGACTAATTGATCAGTGGCTTATTCTCAGAATAATGGTCAACTGCTTCACAGAAGAGAAAGCGACGTCGCCTGGACCTGTCAAAACGGCAAGGAGCGGATTCTGAGGGAACGGATTCTGAGGGGGGCGGATTCTGAGAGGACCGGATTCTGAGGGGAACGGATTATGAAGCCAGCCTGTTAAAATCAGCAGTGGATGACAAAAATGAGTGACCGTGTGACTGAACGAACGAACGAACGAACGAACGAACGAACGAACGAACGAACGAACGAACGAACGAACGAACGAACGAACGAACGAACGAACGAACGAACGAACGAACGAACGAACGAACGAACGAACGAACGAACGAACGAACGAACGAACGAACGAACGAACGAACGAACGAACGAACGAACGAATGATCGAGCGAGTCTATTTTAATAGTTTCTGTTGTTTAATAACATGATATGCAGAAATACGAAATGTTGAACGCAGTCCTTGTATCATAGTTCACCGTAGTGCAAATAGCACAGACCGGATCTATAGCTTCACGAAAGAAGAAATGTTATTGACGATTCTAGGGAATATTTCGATTCACCTACTACATGGGTACACTAACTTCAACGCAAATGAATACATAACCCTTTCCGGGTGTTGAATTCATGTTACAATAGCTGATCATGTTTAATGCTTATTGTTTTCTATTTATTTATTTATTTATTCATATACATTTTAGCTTAGTTTTGACCTTTACATTAATCTTACTTTATTATTTTGTGATAAAATAATAATGATTACGATCTTAATAATTTTATTTGCCAATTTAATACATATATACATCATTATTTTTATTGAAATAGTATTTTATTTTGTAAATTTTCTTAAATGTTTTTTATCTTACGATTACTGTATGCTATTTAATGTAACGCGCAGTTAACAGTTGCGCTCAACAACATACATATTATTTTATTATTCTTGAATACATTACGTCGTCCTTCCGTGTATTATATGTGAGCCGGTGATGGAAGTGGTTTTTCAGCGAACAAGAAATACTTAGAAATATACATGCACAGTAACACAATAAAACGTATGATCGTGAGTCACGCCAAATATTTACTTAAGCACGGCCACATATCCAGTCCATTATATAATTATTATTTGGCAACGGCGACAGGTGTACAGAGCTTTCGCGAATTTGTTAGTGAGGAATAGTTGACTTAACCCACACTGGAAATAGATTTTCCTAAGTTGATTAAGCGTCTTTCGTTAAGCCCAAGTCGCGCCATGTCAGCCCACCATTGTTTAGCTTGTGCTGTCTGGTGCGAGAATGGACTGAGGTAAGGTGCTTAGTATGTCTAGCTCTGTTGTGAGAATGGACTGAGGTAAGGTGCATAGTATGTCTAGCTCTAAATCAGAACTTCATTTTTTCATATCCAAAATCAAAATGTTTCTTTTTACCTGTAGTTTGACGTTACACGTCAACCTTTTCAATACCCCATGTGTACGAATGTCGTCATCGTACACGTGGGCTAGCTCGTAATTGTCCTCGTCTCTTTATCGGTGTCTTCATCTTTCTAATCCAGATGGCTTCCTTTATTTGCCGCGTTCTTCTGTTTGGCTCTTTATTAATACTTTTCGCTTCCTCCCAGTCTGTAATGTGGTTTTCTATCGTTGCATGGTCTGTTAAGGCGGATTTGTTGAAGTTAGAAATTAGTCTTTTTCCCCGCTCTTGGGGAATTCTCATTGTTCGTGTTGTCTACGGCCTTGCGGGATATCTCCAATATACTCGGCACCACAGTTCTTGCATGGTATCTGGTCCACCAGCTCACCTTGTTCTGCAAGCTCTTCCTTGTCTTCTGGATGTACCAACAGGCGTCTGAGGGTGGTGTGTGGACGCAAGGCTGTCGTAACTCCGTACTTATTCATTTCTCGGTGTACTCTTTCCGAGACTCCCCCGCATATGGGGCAACTACTTGATAAGTACTGAAGAAGTTGACGTGTGACGTCACACGCAATCATCTACAGTTCAAGAGAAACATCTCGGTTTTAGATATGAAATACGAACACTTTTGATTGGGAAATAACTATCCCGAGACATGTTCAGCATATCTAGCTCTGTTTTATTCTCTTCCGGTTTATCTTTACGCATGCGCGCACCCGATAGCATGTTCGCATGCATGATGTTTGATGCATTTTCGTTTCGTGGCACGGGGACCATGGTAATGTCGGACTCGTCTCAGTTTGGGACGTAAAAGAACCCGGGGAAGACAAATACCCTGGCAGTGACCACCCCCTGTGCCAGCATGGACACATCAGGTTAACTAGTTGAATGCGATCTCACGAGATCACTATAAACACAATATACACAGACTAGTCTGCTGATGGAATGTTGCCGATTGTTGGAAACAACTACTAGTAGACTATGCTCTGGGGGAACTACGTAAGGAGGATGTGGAGGGATTGACGGACCAATGGAGAAGGAGAACAAAAGACAGAAGGTATAGTAGACAGTTGATGGAGATAAGAGCACAAGAACAGTGAGGAACAACATCTAGAAATCAGGACCTCAGCAAAAATACACAGGGAAAGAAGACAACAAAAACAGCGTGCTGTGTACTGGCTTTGGTGTGATTTCTTGTATTAAATGTAAGATATTATACAACACAATCCCCAGGAATGATCAAAACTCTTTTCACTATATTCCCTGGGTAGATTAGCTTAATCGAATCGCATTTCGGCTACCATGGTAAACATTTAGCCACACTGCGTTAATGAGCTAAGGTTATATAAATATTCACCACTGTTTATAGCAAGATAGTCATTCATACGGCAGAAAGAACTGGAGCAACGTGGACAGAACGAACTTGTCTAAGTTTGACGGAGCAGCACATGATTCCAGTTGAGAATCAAGTGCTCCTCTGACCGCGTCGTTGTACTTATTAATTGTGGTGTGTCTGTTAACATTTATATGTGTTGACAAGTTTATATGAGCATACTTTGTTGTACAATTGGTTGGTTGACATGGTATCGTGCGATACCGTAGTGAAACAATCGGTCGTGTAAACGCTTTCCATTTGCGAGGTAAATGTATGGTTGCTATTGTGTCGATGGGGTTGGGGTTGATCGCAACGAGAACGTCATAACGACATATGTAGGCGTTTGGAATACTATACTGGATTTTGCATGATTTGTTATTGAAACAAATTTTTTACTTTTATTGTACAATACAAGGCAATGTAAACTACAGCATGTGCGTGCACTTAATTTGAATAATTTGAACGATATACGAACAATGATGTACCGGAAGTTTACCCGTTACAATGTATCATTTGAGTACCCATGTTTGCGTACGCGCAGCCGGCAAAATTTCAGACCGGGTTATGTTCCATGTGTTGATTATAAATAATTATATCCATGTTTACAGTTGCAAGTGTAAATACAAGTGTGTATCCGTAAACAAATATGTGTTTATGACGTATGTGTAACCTTTTGAAGGTGCAATGTGTTTGTTCTAAGTCATGAGAAGCGCCGCGAAAACTGTTCATGCAATATGGATTTAGCTAGTGTTCTGAGAAGATCGTAATGAAGTCCAGTCATTGCTGATTTCAAACAGTCGTGACATGATGGATATGTAGATCTCTGTTAGTAGTTGCTTGCAATCTGACATAAATCACCAACAGTGGTGACATGATGGATATGTAGATCTCTGTTAGCAGTTGCACGCAATCTGACATAAATCGCCAACAGTGAAGAAACGTACTCATGCCATAGTTGGTCGCGTCAGTGTTTTAACATCTGTTACACTGGTAGAGTACGTGTTACCATTTCTATGTTCGTCAGCATCACAACAATTGGAACACATTCGCCTGCTGAATACCATGTTATTGGTTTCCGGGCAGACTGTTCCTTATGTATAAATAATAATTTATACACTACTATCGTGTGCAATATGTATTAGTTGCACATGAAAATGTGTCTTATTTTTAATGATGATGTCTAATCATTGATGTGTGTATGTGTGTGTGTGTGTGTGTGTGTGTGTGTGTGTGTGTGTGTGTGTGCGTGTGCGTGTGCGTGTGCGTGTGCGGTGCGTGCGCGTGCGCGTGCGTCGTGTGCGTGCGTGCGTGCGTGCGTGCGCGCGCGCGCTTGCGTGCATGCGTGTGAACTGGAGAGGAATGTGAACCTGCCACTGATCCAACCTTTCTCTGTCGCCAGGAACAATACGTGTCTATCAGCTACCAGTCATTCACGTCACTGGGAAATTGTTAACATTGTTTCGGATATATTAAATGCGATTTGTTCGGTAGTCTAGCTGATGTATTCTGGTGTTACACACATGGTCTTGGTTTAATAAGAATCGTGCAGCAGAGACAATATTATTATACTGGATAAAGTGGCAAGGAGAGTTTATCGCGTATTGTGTGGTCAGAAACGAAAAACTTACTTTCTTGGGTAGCTATTTGCGTGTAATGACACTGAAGTAGCCGTCTACATTTCTCGAGCCGCAGAAGGCCAGAACTTGTAGGGACGTTTTTGCTGTGAACCGTTTGTTGGTGTCAACTTATAGTAGGTAGATGTTACACGATTTGTATGAATATCCATTTATAAGTGAAATAATTGCTATTTTTATGGAAACAAATCTATGGCGTGGTCCATTTATGCATAGATTAGACGAGCTTAGATCAGCTGTAATGTTTGATCGATGAGACACATTATTTGCGGTTTGCAAGATGCAGCCTGTATGATGTGATCTTTAAACAATTTCTGAGTTCGTTCGGGGGCGAACGTGTTAGAGAGGGGTTGGAATTTGATTGTGACCCCCACGTGGGTCTCCGAAACTGGAGAGCGGTGAGAAGTAGAGCGGGAGCGTGGTCGAGCTTGTTTGTTTATGTTGGAGGTTTTAGCGTGTTATTAAACTGTTTAAGTCAAATTGAAGTATGTCGTTAAATATATATCACAATACCATTCTCGGTGTGTCGCGGCACTGCTTTCGGGTGAGTGAACAATCGTTGAATACGTTGAATATATCTGTGGAGGCGGATGCTGTCCTGAGCTCGAGTGTGCGCACACTATCGAGTGCACTCATACTCGTGCACTCTCGTAGTCAGCATGACAGTACACCTTTTCGAGTTGCTATTTAGCCGATGCAACGTAATGAGGCCGTTGCTACCCGTCAGACACACGAGTTCAGCAACTGTCGTTGTGATCTGTGCAGGGTCATGAGCTCTCAGCCACGTTCTCTACTGCATCGATGTGAGGGTCAATTCAAAAAGAGCTGGATCATTTTGTTAGTACGATTTTTCCATAGTAACCGCTGTTATTCATCTTGTGTCTTCCCTGATCGTTCCACGTCCTTCCCCACACAGTCCTCTCGCCTCAACTTCTGCCTACCCCTTCTTCCGTGGGACATATAATCGAGTGTGATACAATTTGTTTACATCCCGTCTCAATTTGGGACGTAAAACATTGTGGACAACAAGCACCCTGACAGTGACGACATTTAGTGACGGTGTCGCGCTTATATTTTTCCGGTTGTTATAAACTTTCCGATTGACGTTTCTGCGCATGCGCAATCAATGTAAAATCATCAATGTGCAGCGAAACGACAAAGCATTTTTGTATAAGTGTCACGGGCTGTTCGTTAACTCTCCTGTGGTGATTACTGTGAAGAGTTGCTTAAAATGTCGTTCAGTACAATAGAATATTACATTCGTTTGAATCACTGTCACGGATTATGAGGCATATAGTCACGTGATTTACGCTTGCTATCAAAACATGACTCTAAACCTCTTTGTCTGATGTTAATTTGCGACAAATAACTTTGCTGAGAGGTTATTAACATCATAACGAACAACCTACAGTATTTATACCATCAATGCATTGTCCTTTCGCTGCACATTGATGATTTACTGTTATCGCGCATGCGCAGAAACGTCAATCGGAACGTTTATAACGCCAGAAAAATGTAAGCGCTACAACGGCATAGACAGGTCATTTTGGCGAGGATGTTCTGAAAAATGCCGATTTATTGAATGGAACTTCACAATGCCATAACATTGTAACCACAATATATACAGACTCGCCAGTTATTTGAACATTGCCGAGCGCTGGAAACAACTAGAACTAGAATAACTCAAACCAGAGAACACTAACATCCTACACTGAAGTGCACATAGGGGACAGACGAGAATTTACTTTGTCGTATGCGCCGTTGCCATAATTACTGCTAACAGGTCAACACTACCAAAATAATTTGGCACAGTCACAACAACATGCTAACTAGTTCAGAGACAGCATTGCTTGGCACACGGATTCATTCAAACTAACCAGTTGTAATCTATAATTTACGCAGGATATGAAAAGTTCCAGCTAGTCTTGTGGGTCAAATCAACTTCTAATCTAATCAGTGTCTCTAATGTAAACATAATGCTTATAAAACGATGTGTTATGTTAAAACTTCGTCCGGGTATCCCACGCATATTTTGGAAACCAGAGCCATTACCAAAAAGTCTATGTTTCTCTGTATAATCAATAGTGCAGATAACGGAACAAATGAGGTGTTTAGACCAATGTTTTGAGGGTACGTATTTGAAATGACCACATTTGTCTGTGTGATACTGACAACCCTACCAAGGCAAATTAATACCGTCACTACCAAGAGATCGAGTTTTTTATCCTCTATCAGAAACATCACTCATCATCGCTTTCAATTAAATCATCTTCAAAGTCAAACTGTCCTCTTCCCCTCCTCCTCTTCTTCTCTCTCTTCCTCTTCTTTATCGTCCTCCTCTTCACTACCACCACTGTCAAGAGGAGATCAACCACTGAAGTTGGTAGGATAGGACCGCAGGACCACATCGGTTCCAGCAATCCGTCGTCAGTATATATATATATATATATATATATATATATATATATATATATATATATATATATATATAATATATATATATATATATATACTAAATGCCATAGGGCGACCAGTTCATATACGACCGCTTACAAGAGACCGGCCGTATATTTTTATGTTACTGATTTTCCAATTCTGTCTAATTGGAACATTGTCTGTAATACAAATACACACCACATACTACAACATTGTTATGATATTGTAATAAATAACATATATATATACACAAAAATCGGTCTCCTTAAAACCTATATGCTTAGATTCCGCGTACGGGAGACCGGTGTGTAACCGGAAGTTAGTTATTAGTTATACTTATTTGCAGTAGTATATATTTAACGCCGACCTGGTATATCCAAAACCCAATACAACGATAACAATAACAACGAGTTATATATATATATATATATATATATAATTAAAATATATAAATTTAATTTATAATATATTAATAAGTATAATTTTTATATTAAATATTATACAGATACACTAATAACATTGACAGCGCCGCATTTAAGAAATGTACTAACGTATGGCTAGGAGATCCGTCAAATATTTTTTATTAATGTGTTATATATTTATTAAAATTAATACATATCAAACAACATATACATAGCACGGAACGCTAACCCCCAATAATATATATAGCAAATTTTAAACTATAAGCATTCTCTGCCGGGAACCCGTATGCGGCGCCTTATGCATATAATATATACAAGTGTCTGCAATAAATGTGCTCAAAACCAATCAAAATATAAATTTAAGTTTATAATAATTACATAAGTTAATTCCTTTATATCTAAACTATCTCCACTAACAAGGATACACTTTAAATAAAATGCATTAGTTATGCAATCACACATCAAAACTTTAAGGAGACCGGCTCCGGTCTCCTTAAAACAGCGGTACTATGCATAACTCGTCTCCCGTACGCGGTTTTAACCATATATATATATATATATATATATATATATATATATATATATATATATATATATATATATATATATATATATATATATAAAACATATACAAAACATACATATATATATATATATATATATATATATATATATATATATATACATATACATATACATACACACACATATATATATATATATATATATATATATATATATATATATATATATATATACATATACATATACATACACACTATATATATATATATATATATATATATATATATATATATATATATATATATATATATATACATATACATATACATATACATATACATATACATATACATATACATATACATATACATATACATATACATATACATATACATATACATATACATATACATATACCTTTTGATGAGGTGCAGGGATGGATGGAATCAGACGACGGAGTGCTGGAACCGATGTGGTCCTGCGGAAAGTACCTTATGACATGACTGAAATATGATAAAAACGGCGGAGAAAGGTAATAATATAAACCGCCGCTGAAGGATGGAAATTAGAGAGAAAGCCACTGTCCTCTTAATTATATAATTTTGATATTATAGCCAGTTTACCCGAGTGAGCTTTTTCATCGAGTGACAGGATGTCTCACTTAAAAGCAGTACATAAATGTACTAAGTGCGGTATTTTGTGCATAATTAATTGGCTCCAACTACTCGTAACGGCTATTCGCATTTTCTGAGATAAACGTTCTCTTTGTTAGACATCAGACAAACTATCTATTTCCGAACAAGCTATTAAACCACACGATTTATGTAGATGGTCGATCATTTATTATTTATAGTTCGCAAGCTTGGTGTCCGTGGCTACGCTACCCATCCATAGCTGATCGTCTCCGCAAACCGTGGAAGTGAGCGGAGTCGAACTATAAAATTACAGCAACTGACTTCGCCAGTCGCTACTGCGTCAGCCGTAATAACAGCGAAACACCTCGCCCGAATTTGAAAGCGAGTTCACGACTGATGGGAATCCCAATATAATAACCAATTCACATCGAGGTGTGACGGATTCCACAAAAGTGCCTCAGAATTGTCCGCACAACATATCGATCTGCACGGTAATATTTGTACTTTCAGGTGCACCGCTCGCCCGCGGTTAGAACGGCATTGTGATGGAAGTTGACGCACTTCTGGAGGCTCTGGGCAGGCCGGGGAGATACTCCCTCGCCCTATACCTTCTCCTGTGCACCAACTACGCCATGGTATCCATCAGCCACTTCACTATGGTCATCTACACGGCCCCCGTCCCTTACCATTGCGCAGCGCCTGAGAGACCGGAAGTATCGGAGCACCGGAACAACACCACAGCGGCTGCGCTGGACTCTTGCAGCGTCTACAGCAACGCCAGCAGTGGTGGTGACGGACCGGTGCGGTGTGAAGCCGGCTGGACGTATGACGCTAAGACTGGGGAGAGGAATATTCTTATGGAGGTAGGTCACCCGATATATCCTTGTCAGTTATGGCTGATGACTGGTCTTCCTCCCCGATATGTTCCTTTTTCTTAGGGAGAAGCAAAACATTTATTTCCAGATGGTTACCATGTCACGTGGTATATCGTGATTGTCAAAATGGGTCATCATCACCCAACATGCTTACATACATGCATACACACACACACACACACACACACACACACACACACACACACACACACACACACACACACACACACACACACACACAACACACACACACACAACACACACACACACACACACACACACACACACACACACACACACACACACACACACACACACACAACACATACATACATACATACATACATATACACATACATACATAAAAGTGTACAAGGAAAACGAACTAATAATACCGCTGTATAAAACAATAGTTAGGCCTCACTTAGAATATTGTATACATGCATGGAGGCCATATCGCAAGAAGGATACTGATATACTAGAAAGAGTACAAAGGAGAGCAACCAAAATGATACAAAAACTCAGGAATATTAGTTAAGAAATGCGTCTAAAAGAATGTGGTTTAACAACACTAGAAACCAGGAGATTGAGAGGAGATCGGATAGAAATGTTTAAAATATTGAATGGGTATGACAATATTGACAGAAATACGTTTTCTAAGTTAAGGAAGAGAGAAGGACTAGAGGACATGGAGGAACATTAGCAAAGAAGCAGTGTAGACTAGATATTAGAAAATTCACATTTTAACAAAGAATAGTAAATGAATGGAACAGATTATCAGCTGATTGTATAGGTGCTAATAGTGTTAATATGTTTAAAAATAAAATCGACATATACCTAAAAAGGGCAGGGAACATTTAGATAGATAGGTTGGATCTACAATCTTGTTAAATAAATAAATAAACAAACATAGTAATTAAACTGTAATTAAAAAAAAATCTACTATATATATATATACTAATATATATATATATATATATATGCATTTATTAATTAATAACAACTAAATAAATAAATACATACAAACATATATATATATATATATATATATATATATATATATATATATATATATATATATGTGTGTGTGTGTTATTTATTTAGTTGTTATTAATTAATAAATGGCATAAATTGACATTAAAACATTATGTAAAATATTAAGAGTAAATTAAAAAACATAAATGAATAGCACTTTCCTATAATAATGATAATGTCAACTGATTTTCTATAATAATAATAATAATTATTATTATTATTATTATTATTATAATAATAATAATAATAATAATAATAATAATAATAATAATAATAATAATAATAATAATAATAATAAAAATAATAATAATAATAATAATATAATAATACTATAACTATAATAATTATATATAATTATAATTATAATATAATAATTAATATATTATAATTTATAAATTATAATTATAATTATAATTATAATTATAATTATAATTATTATTATTATAATTATAATTATAATTATAATTATAATTATAATTATAATTATAATTATAATTATAATAATAATAATAAATAATAATAATAATAATAATAATAATAATAACTATAATATATGCAATTATATATAATTATATATAATTTAATTATAATTATAATTATAATTATAATTATAATTATAATTATATTCATAATTATAATAATAATTATTATTATTATTATTATAATTATAATTATAATTATAATTATAATTATAATTATAATTATAATTATAATTATAATTATAATTATAATAATAATAATAATAATAATAATAATAATAATAATAATTATTATTAATTATTATTATAATTATAATTATAATTATAATTATAATTATAATTATAATTATAATTATAATTATAATAATAATAATAATAATAATAATAATAATAATAATATAATTATAATTATAATTATAATTATAATTATAATATAATTATAATTATAATTATAATTATAATTATAATATAATTATACATATCTATCTTCTTGTCCTCAGCCTTTCACAACATGTTACCATTTCTTGGCGCATGTCTTTGCCCAATCTGTGACGACAGCAAGCTTTTTGGGCGTATATGAGTCGTCCTAATGTCAATATAATAATGTGCTTCCGGAAAATAACCAAAATATTCTGGATTATTGCGTTAGATCTCCCATTCCACCCGTACCGAACAGGAAAGAATTGTTGAGGTTTGTAACAATCTGTAATCTATATCTCCAATACCATGCCCCCTCCTTTTTCCGAAATACCATACAACATGACGGACTTGTTTAGAATCGGGATACGTCGCCAAATCTCCAGAATTTCGAAAAGCAATATTGGATTGGCAAGTTAAGTGGTGATGGATGATAACACATCTGGCAATGTACCAGGCGATGTAGCTGAATGGTGCTCTAATTCTTCGACATTTTTTCATCCCGAAACACCGGTTCTACACGGAAGGTGCGCAGAAGTGTCTCTATCAGCTGCGCACGAAGCAGGAAGTAAGACTAATGGAGCGTTAGAATGCCATGCTAAATGAGGCAATGGCTACTTGTTAACCACTCACCTACAAATGCCCATGTTTGGTTGTTCTTACGTGGAATAAGGTTTAGTGTTAGGTCTAGGTTTATGCTTAGGTTTAGGTTTAGGTTTAGGTTTAGGTTTAGGTCTAGAGGTTAGTGTTAGGGTGTTAGGGTGAGGGTTAGGGTTAGGGTTAGGGTTAGGGTTAGGGTTAGGGTTAGGGTTAGGGTTAGGGTTAGGGTTAGGTTAGGGTTAGGTTGAAGGTATTTTTGATAAGATTGACAGTAGGTGTTTTACAAGCATGTGAACGTGAGTAGTTAACAAGTAGCCACCTCCGCCAAATGGCCACTAATAAGAGCAGACACAGGTGACGTAAACCCCGGACACTATGCGTATACTACTGGCAGGTATTTGTTGTCGTCGCGCTTTTTTTCTCGGAAATGTGATCGGCGACGTGAGTGTCAAGTGTGTTTGTTAGGTATGGTGCTCAAATACAGAAATAGTTCGTCTGCTTGGTCAAAATCCGCCTGGATGGCGTCAGTACATAATGTTAGCCGCACGGGAAAATTATTATATAACATTTGCAATCTAAACCGCACTTAATCTTACTGGACGGTCGGTGGAAAGAAACAAATGAACGGAGGAAGTCGTACATTGTTTATGGTGTTAATATTTACATTTATTAAAGAACAACTTATATTAAGACATTCGATTTTATGATCATATTCTCTGTGAGGTACGGGCCTCGGAAACAACTGCGGAATGAAACAGAACAATTCGGATGAAATGGATCCGCCGCTACATATCGTCAGTTTGTTTTACTATTTTGAGTGCATTGATTACCTTTTAGTTAGAGATCGCGTGATAAAAGAACCAGGATTATTTTTATCATGTAACGCTTACCCAAAGATCCTTACCTCCAATGATGACTTACTTTATCGATGGTCTCTGTAGAGATTGCTTGTTGTGTGTGTACTAATTAAAAAGTACATATAATATTATGTTAGTTACGAATACTTTTCCCATTTAATATACGCGAGGCTGTAGTCAAGTCTTTTAACACAAACGAATCACGTGTGTTCGATCGTCTACGACTACGTAATATTACGTCACCGCGCCGTTGATGATATTTCATTCCCTTACGTAAATAGTTCTTACTACTACTACTACTACTACTACTACTACTACTACTACTACTACTACTACTACTACTACTACTACTACTACTACTACTACTACTACTACTACTACTACTACTAATAATATAATAATAATAATAATAATAACAATAATAATAATAATAACAACAACAATAAGATAACTTCTATTGCGTCTAAATCCTTGGAACCAAACTCATAGGCACATAAATACAAAAGGGTTGATCAATCTTAGATTCAGTTAACGTTCCAGTTGTCAACAAGTGGATTAATACTGCTAGCAACCGATACACGGCCGTATTCTGTGTGTGATGGTGGACTCGAACGTATCGTTCCCTGCTCAGAGAAAGAGTTCCTCTTGAGGAAAGTAATTCCGTTTGAACAAGAGTTTGTTGCGCCTCTAAGCGTTGGCAGTTTGAAGCTCAATGTGCGCCTTCGTGCAGGTCGACAAGTGTCCTTTCATAATCCCATCGGCCTGCGATATGAAGTACCAACGCTTAAGACCAAAAACAATTGATTGATGAAACAACATTTC
>JAODUO010000477.1:95000-185000 GCA_025642075.2 Ridgeia piscesae
ATGACCTTCACCCATCGTAGCCAGTAAACATCACGCATGCCGCATTGTCGTACGGCATTGCCTGATGGTCTATCAGGGCCTCTAGAACACTGTCGCGGTACAACATTTCATATTCGCAACTGTTCATAGGTCTTTACGATGCTGATACGTGAATATTTCTTGTCGTGATGTTTCTGCTAGGTTTGGACGGAAGATACCTCTGTGTGTCTTCATGCTCGTGGCCGGCCTGTGCTCCACGGCCGGGGCCTTCCTGCCCCATAGTCAAGATAAATCAATACAAGGAAATAAATGTAAGCCCTACTAACATATTCGTTGCAATATTGTGTCATATAATTACACATTAGCCGCTAGAAATAGTGATTATACAACATATGGCAGCATTTGATTCATTCAGCTATGCTGCGAATATGAATCTCTTTAAGAAATCGTTCATTTTAAACAAAACGTTTTGAAATATTGTCAGACATGTGGTTATAATTATCTTTTATTTATTTATTTATTTATTTTATTAAAGATTAACTGGACACCTTGCAGCTGCAGGCCAACTGTGGATAGGATCTAGTGGCCCTGTAAAGACAATCTAGGTGGAGCAGCATGAGCCCGGTGTGTGAGGGCTGCGGGGCCCACCAGTGTGTGGACATGTTCCGACCCCCACAAATCATGGGTCAAATAGCAAAACAGAGAATGTGGTTGACGTCATATTCTCTCAGTTCGGGCGGCGGAGGATCCAGTTGTATGGACAACGGTGGCGAGCACAGCTCAGTACGAGCTACTGTTCTTTGGAGTAAACCAAATCAAAAACAGGCAGAAAGCAGTGGATTGTCATCCAGATACTGCGCGCGACAGAAAGGCATTGAGTATTACTACATGGAACGTAAGAACTCTACATCAGAAAGGAAAACCAATTAATCAAACAAGAGGCGACAAGATTGAGGATAAATATAATGGGAATATTTGAAGTCTGGTGGACAGAGGCTGGATTGATGGCATCAGATAATTACAGTCATTTAATCAGGAGGCGATAAACATAAAACATGGGTTGGACTTCTGATGGCTGAAGAAAAAGCCAAATGCTTAATAGGAGACTGAACCATATCGGATGGCATCCTTTTGGTGAAACCCAGTGGCAAACCATTTAGCGTTAATATCATACAGGCGGATACACCGGCCACAGATAAATCTGAAGAAGAGCACGATACATTCTGTAAGGATCTTGAACAGGCATGGTCACCAAGCTGAAATAATATTATATTAAACCAAGACTCCTTATATCATAACTAATACATTTCATCCCTGATTCTTCTAACGGCTACAGCCTACTACAGCCTACTAAATACATTCTTTAACTGCTGCTATCGTTAGACAATTAAATCCAGGAGAATACATAATGAAAAATCAAATCATTTCCAGGAGGTACGGAACGAAATATTTTTTTCCGTAGATATCGGGTGGATGGAAACGACATTAGCCCTGGTGAGCCGCACCTGCACCATGATGTGTTTCACCGTGCTCAACATATACACGTGCGAAGTCTTCCCCACTATCATCAGGTATTGTTGAGTAATGCATTCTCTGTCCCTGTCTCTCGCTCGCTCTCTCTCTCTCTCTCTCTCTCTCTCTCTCTCTCTCTCTCTCTCTCTCTCTCTCTCTTCTCTCTCTCTCTCTCTCTCTCTCTCTTCTCTCTCTCTCTCTCTCTCTCTGTAGGTCTGTCTTCTCTCTCTCTCCATCTCCCTATCCCTCTTCATCCCTCTCAATCCCTCTCCGTCTCTGTCTCTCCGTCTCCAGTCTGTCTCTCTCTTTCCGTCTCTGTCTGTCTGTCTGTCTGTTTGTATATATATATATATATATATATATATATATATATATATGTATGTATGTATGTATGTGTGTATATATATATATACTTATATAATAATTATATACATACAGGTATCTAACTACAACATACATGCATAATACGTATTATCATCTTAAGAATATAATATTAAATTTATAATTCGATTTTACAATCAATTAAAATCTTAGTTTAGTTCGCTATCGACGCGAACAACAGCCTCGTTGTCAACGCACGAGCCATTTTCACAGCGTCGTGACGTAATAAACTTGTAAATGCACCCCTCATCTCTCTCTCTCTCTCTCTCTCCCTCGCTCCTCTCTCTCTCTCTCTCTCTCTCTCTCTCTCTCTCTCTCTCTCTCTCTCTCTTATCGCGCGCGCTGTATGTGCACCCACATCTCCGCCAGTTTTGAATGTACGGAGCTTAAATATTGCATGTGATCTAGTGTGCCCCCCATTCGGATGGTTCACTGACTTAGACTTATATACGACTTACAGAAACACCAGCGTAGGGGTATGTGCATTCTTCACCCGCTTCGGAGGGGTAGTTTCCCCGCAAGTTATTCTACTGGTGAGGACACTTCAGTTGTTACAAACTTTCTATCAGTTTAAAGTTGTAAAATACTTAGCTAACGAAATTCGAATAACACAGTTACTAACTTGATATAACTTGATAGTCAAAAATGTGCCATTACATGACGATTAACAATAAACGAAATCAGAGAAGAACATGTCTACTGCATCACTATGGTAACTCGAAATTAAATATAGGAATTACATAATATGATTCAAAATCAGTAATGATAAAACATGCAGTTGCTAAATAAATCCAAGTTGCAGGAAGATACTACTGACATTTGAGTTGATATAATGCTATGGTACATCACTTCACTTCGCGGATTTATCCTTACAGCAAAACATGGTTCTGGAAATGTGTTCAGCGGTAACTATTGCATACATTCGATAACTCACCGAAAGCATACTGTAACATAACACTCAGAGCATCTGATGGCACTATACGTTCAATTTCAATGTGGCAAAAATTAGGGCAACTCTACTTCCTACTACAGACGTTGTTCCCTTTGTGACGTCATTCATGTGCTCCAGGGGGCTACGTCGTTCGTGAAGTTTCCGCTGCTCGTGTTTGGCGCGTTGTCTCTACTTGGCGGCCTACTCACGTTGTCGCTACCGGAAACGCTTAACCAGAATCTGCCAGACACTATAGAGCAGGCGGAGGCTATGACGTCTGTACATCCGGGATCTAAACTTCCCTGACGTCTGTACATCCGGGATCTGAACTTCCAGCAGCAGACCCACGCGGCGTTTCATGGAAGAACACAGACTGTACATATTCATGACACAATTTACAGCAACATATTTTTGCGCATAATTCACTGTATACGTAATGTTACTGTAGTGTTTGTTAAATGTATTATATACTATATAGTTTTGCTTAGTTTTACGGAAATAAACATGTTATCCTAACGCAGATTACCGTGAGGTGGCAGCACGTTTGAGCCCCTCAGACCGGCCTGAGGAAATATTGCTCTGCACTTCTGACGGCCTTATCCCAGGATGGTAGAGACGATGATTGCATATCAGGCCAACTGGGTACACATGAAATAATGATACATGTTTTATTAGATAATACTATAATATTATAAAAAGATACTTGTATTGAAACATGTTAAATAAAAATAAACAGAAATGAAACATTTTCTTTAAACTGTTAGTTTTTCTACCGTGTCACCCACTTAGTCACTAGGTGGCGCATCTAATTTTCGTCAGCTCCTTTTTATTTTTTTTAAGATATTATATAACTTCATTTCATTATCAAAGACACATAATATATTTACTATATAAGAGTTCATTATTATTGTCGTAAATCTGGGAATTATTTCAAAACAGTGGTGCCATCTGGCGGCAGCTAGACGTGTTCATGAAGTTGAGGAAGAGTCGGTTAAATTTATATTACCCTAATTTCAACAGAGCCGCATGAATAGGACTGGTGCATTCTGGGACTTAACATGCAGAAGCCATGTTACAACCTGAACGTGAGGGGCCCACGGGTGGAACCTAAATTAAAACAGTACTTTTGCAGTATAGGCCCGCACTTCGAAAAAAAACATGAAAACAACCATTTAGTCATCAAATTTCACGTTATGTATTTATTATGCCTTTACTACACACATGCTCTTGTGATGTGATCACAAACATAAATTATTGTTTCTAATCGATCAAAATATGCCTAAAATACACTCCTTTTTGCGCGTACGCATTCGTTTCATCACAGGAATCTCCGGTAAGTGGCGCCACTGTAGGTCTTTTTGCTACTCCGTTTACGTACGAATGCATATAAAAATCTGATGTAAATCTTGCAAAAGTACCTTCAATCTGACTTATTTTTATTCTAAAACTAACCCTAAACATTCTTCTACATCAGAACAACCATCTCCAGCGAACCATAAAGTAGCGCCACCTATCAGAGTTTTTTGTTAAACTAATGTTTACGCGCAAAAGAGCGAATGAATTTCGTCTTCATTTTTATCGATAAAAGAGTCTAATTGTATTTATGTTTTATCATGCGACAAGTGTACAATTGCATTGTATGTATAATAGATGCATGAAGTGAAATTCGATGACTGTACGTTGCTGTTTTCGCGGTAATACGGGATAAACAATCTTACAAATGTTACCTTAGCGCTGACACATAATGTATTTTTTTGTTCCATAATCAATATGTTATCCAAACAATAGTATGTTTTCGTGTGTCAGCAGGTGCCGTGACACCCCAAAACAAGAGAAGGACCCTTCCAACATTGAAAAATGCATAATTACTAGTAACAGAGCAAATACATCCGAGCTGGGGCTCTTCAACGCACAGCGCCCTCACACGGATGGTATCAAAATTTAAAACAGACACTGTACTAAACGACGAGACGTCCGAGATTGAGGGGGATCTGTGCGCGTTTGGTCCCATCGGGGGGAATGCACCAGCTCCTATCTAACAGCTCTGTTTAACTAGCATTAGAAATAGGAGCCGTTCTGTTTCAGTACTATTGTAATTGAATGTTAACATGTATAAAAATTATATGCATATATGAAGCACACCGTTATTACATCCCTGTGTGTATCATTGCTGGCATTTGTTTTTCGATGATATTGTCTTGGATATGCTATAGAGAAATCACGACGTTTGTATGCGACATGCTGGCCTACTGATTTCTATATTAATATTACTTTATGTGTCAGCATAAAGATAAATAACAATTATTAGCAGGCAAAAACACCTGTATAATCGGGTGTACTGGCGTCGGATAATACTTGTTCTGTTATACTTTAGTTGTTATTATTATAACTATATAAAGTATGATATAGTAAACGTGGTACGTACTACGTATAAGAACGCTCATGCGTGCCTATATGAGTGTATGAGTGCGCGTGTGTATATACGGACGAATGTGTTTCTGTGCAGGGATATGTATATGCGTGTATATGTATTTATTTGAGTGTCCTACATATGTGCACGTGTTTGCGTGTGATTGTGCATGAGTATGTGTTTGTGTGTGTGTGTGTGTGTGTGTGTGTGTGTGTGTGTGTGTGTGTGTGTGTGTGTGTGTGTGTGTGTGTGTGTGTGTGTGTGTGTGTGTGTGTGTGTGTGTGTGTGTGTGTGCGCGCGCGTGTGCGCGTGTATGTGTATGCGCATGTGCGTTGGTGTGGGTGTTTGGTTGGTTGGGTGGGTGTTGCAAGTGTGGGTGTGTACTTTTAAGATTGTCCTTTGTCAATCAGGAAGAAACAGACAAAGACGGTGGTGAATATGTTGTGTTTAATATTTGCCTTTTAATCTAAAAGATGCACCACACAAGAAATGGCAATAATAATATGTTATTTGTTGATAACAGTTATTCAAAGAAAGTGTCTTGGAATAACTGAGGTCTCTTTTGCATTAAATAGGTTATGAAGAAGATTTATTTTTATATAGGTAGAGGAATCTCGACGCTAACTGTAGCCTCGGTTACCCAGGCTCCGTGAGGTGGCAGCACTTTTAAGCCCCTCAACCCTGCCTGGGGAAACTAATGCTCTGCATTTGTTAACCGCCAGGGCGGCCTTACCCCAGATTAGGGTTGAGACGCTCTCAAGCCAACTATGAAATAAAAAAATTAATAACGATATACTTTTACAAGGTAATGATATTCTATGAAAAGTATTCAACATTGGACTTAAATTAACATAAAAATTCTAATTTACAGTTGTTTATAAAATAAGAATTACGGTAGGATTAACCAGTATCCATTGTTTAGTCAACACGGATAACATACAAATTAAATAAGGATACTTTTTTTCTTCAAATAATGCTGTATTATAACAACTATTCAAAATTAAACTTATATTAACAAAAAATATATATAAATACAAATTTGCAGTTGGTTATAAAGATAGAAATTACGGCAGGATTAACCAGTGTCCGTGAGCTAGGTGGCAGCATTTTATAGATCACGCGGATAAATATTCAAAAGCCGGGAGACTCACCAGACTGTCTTCTCGGCGTAGTTCCGCAGCCGACCGACAGTCGGTTAAGTGAGACTACGCTAACTGTTGGATTGGCCTACCGAAATGCAAATGTAGGCAAAGAAGGACCTAAAATACGACGTGCAAAGTGAATATATTATTATGGCAACACACACGCGCGCGCGCACACACACACGCACACAAATAAACAAACAAACATATTAAGCAAGAGATATATAATTTAGTCAGTCATTAATGTGTCGTCCTAACAGTAGCACTTATATAAACAATGATATGACGATATCGATATTAGTCAAATACATGTTAACATCAAAACAAAACAAAGGCTCCAAAGCGGTACAATAACGGAACTTATACAGCTAGGATAAACACAAATGCGCCACTATGTATGTGGTTGCACTTTACGACGCCGCCTGACGGACTGTGCAGGAGGACATCTGTCTGGTTCAGCTAACGCCCGCTAGCAAGTCGTAATGCACCCACGTGCACAGATCAGCACTGTTCATCTGCACGTTCATCGAACGGATGGAAGACTCCGTCGTCCAGCGTATGACCACTGCAGATACAATATCCGGGAAATCTGCGCTTCCATTCAGTAGCAGATCAACGTGGCTCGCTATCCAACGCGAATGTCCAGACATGCGTGGCACACATGCACATCTATGGCAAGGAACACGACCATAAAAAAAGATAACAAACGCCAGAGATTTTAAAGGCTATCTCAATGTTACAACCGTGGCACAGGATGGCCCCTTGGTAGTACGCCGTAACGTCCCGTTCAGCCACGCGCGAGACTGTATCGTCAGATAGCACAGGACGTTTGCAAAACACACACGCGCGCGCGCGCTCACACACACAAAACACATATTCGTGTACAATCATACGAAAACATGTGCACATATGTAGAACACCCAAATAAATATATACACGCATACACATGTACATGCACATAAACAGTGATGATATTTATTAGCAACTATTGTCGAAGTAAAACAGTCGAAGACTATTTTTACGATGTTAATTATAAGCCGCTTGTGTGTTGGACCACGTAGGTATAAGACGACTAAATGTCCGCGGGCCCAGGATCTATGTATGTATGGCGCCAAACAGTCGTGGTTGCAGTGTGGCAGACATGCAATTTCTTTTCCGCTCTGTCGGTGTCGCTCGCGACTCGCCGCGGCGTCTGTCTGGAGTGTAGGAGTCGCTGTCACTTGTTGCGGTCTGGCATGTCTTCAACATTCAGTCCTCTCAGCCAACATGATTGTAATAATTACCGTGCACGTCAGTTTCAGTATACCGTGCATAATTATAATAAGGCTGTCACGCGGCCTTTTGAATGGGTACAAACACACGCACGCACACGCGCGAGCGCGCGCGCACACACATGGCTAAACGCAGTTTATAGGCTGACCGCTCCATTACCATAGATAGAAGACATACGACTTCCGAAAACAGTGCTATCAAAATAACAAATGTTAATACATATAGTTATTAATATCTTTATATAAACGATATATTTATATAAACCTTTATATCTATTGTTATGGTACGTACAGTAACAATTCAAATGTTATCATGCAAACCGGCATATGACCTGCGAGCCAATCATCGTCTCTACGCTATTCTGGGGTAGGGCTTGGGGCCGCCCTGGTGGTTACGTAATATCTTCACCGAGAAGACAGTCAGGTGACTTAGCCGGGTTTTGAACGTTATCCGTGTGAGGGGCTAAAAGTGCTGCCACCTCACGGAGCCTGGGTAATCGAGGATAATCCTGCCATAATTCCTGCAACCATAAATAACTGCAAATTTGTATTTGTTTATTTTTGTGTGAATATAAGTTTAATACTGTTAATTACTGGTAATTACTTTGAATAGTATATTATCTTAAAACATTCAACTCATCCATATATTATCTTATAAAATCCATCTCTTTGTTTTTATTGCATCGTTGGCCTGATAGCGTATCAACTATATTTTGGGATAACGCCGCTCTGGTGGCGACATTGGCAGAGCATTAATAGACCAGGCCGATGCGATGGGCCGAAAAGTGCTGCCACCTCACGGAGTCTTGGTAATCGATGCTATTGTGAGGGGGGCTTAAGTAGTGCCACCTCACCGTGTTTGCACAGCCCGTTTCCCAGACGTCGTGGGGTGGCAACACGGTTTAGCCCCTCACATCCTCGGCGAAGCGAGACTATATTTTAATTAGATGGACACCAAACAAGAATTGAAATGGTAAAGAAAGTAACCCATATTGTACAGGATGGTCAGACCGAATACATAAATACATAATTATAACCGCCAGTAAACAGTAAAGTAAAGCTGGACATGTGGGGACAGCTGACCCCAAGTGGCACCACTTATAGAAGTTTTATACAAAATTTGTATTAAAATTATATATTTTAAAAATAATTATATTTTAATTACAAATTTGTCATGTATTTATTTAAATATTGTTGTGAACTATATACTTGATCTAAAGCTCCACTGTATGTATATGGCTTGGATGATGATAACCCATTGAAAATCCAGATATACTACATTATGAATTAAAGCTTTTACAGGGTGTACTGTTACTACCACTACTAAAATAAACTAATGTTGACATGCAAAATCGAGGGAATTTTTGGTAAATTTTGACTAGGCCCTGCCCAACGGGACATCTATATCATATATAAATGTCAGCTTTATAGGCCATACATTCAAAACTGACAAATATATAACGTTCACAAACGGTCAGTGAATTGTAAGGTTTTATAACAGTTTACATAATAATATCACGAAGGCTTAAAATGACAAACTACAACAATGGTATCTCAACTATCACGATAGTTTAATACCACCTCCAAAGTCCTTATTTCAGTTTCAACCAATCTAAAACCCAACCTACACAGGGTTGCAATCCGACATAAATTCAACCACTATAGGTTCGCTGAAGATGACAGCAGTCCGCTGGTTTCTAATTGACACTTGTACACGGAGCCTGCACAGACGTCCAAGACATAAGAATGTTCAGTGACATCTGCAGCACTATTCACTGGTACAGTGGCTCATCTGTAGAGATAGTCCGCCTGCAGATTAGCGGCAATCTCAGGTTCCCAGCGGTCTCCGTTGTCCAGCAGTTTCTCTTTGTTGTAGAGCAGCTCTTCGTGTGTCTCAGTGGAGTACTCAAAGTTGGGGCCCTGCAAAACCAAACATTTTGTTTTTGTACATGTTGCATTGTGAAATAAAAATTACTTAGTTACTTACCAAACAAATAACATAAGTTCTTAGAAGTGTGTATATTGCTGCATCCATTCCTTTGGAAAGCATATCAGCCCACCCACCCACCTTTGCACTAATATTTATATGAACCAGGCGTTCAGAAATTAAAACATAGGAATAATAAAATAAAAATTTATTTTTACAAAAACCAATGCGTCAAAGTCTACTGGTTCATATTAATGGCAGCTGTCAACAACGTGCCAAAATGCACCAATTTCATTTATTATATTATGGGATGGAAAGATTGACACCTTCATTATCAAATGTAATTATTACCAAGTGTAACAGATATAACCAAACTGACCGACCTCAAGCAATGATGCTAAACTATATTACAACATATGCAAAACAGTGTGGTGGAAATAATTCTACCTCAACAATAGCATCAACTGGACACGCCTCTTGACAGAAACCACAGAAGATGCACTTTGTCATGTCGATGTCATATCGTGTTGTGCGACGACTGCCATCAGCTCTTGGTTCTGCCTCAATGGTGATGGCCTAAGTACAGAACACGTGACTGTTAGCACATGTAGGCAATTGCTAAAGCCAGCAGAACAGTTTTAACTGGTTAACGGTGCCTCCTTAATTTTATTATTTCCCATATCAATTCATAATATATGGTCACATTCTAATTTTTCTCCTCCAGTAACCAGTATATTTATGTCAAAAGACTGAACGATAGACCACTACATCATCCAGGAAATGTGTTATATATCATGTTATAAAGATAAGATTGTTTAGTCTATTATTGCAGTCTTTAGCTAGGTCGTTAATATAACATATTTTACATAACTAAATTGTGGATGTTACCGTAAAATAACTTTGTAGCATCGTACAATAAGAAACCACAATAACTCTGCAGATATTATCATTATTTTGAAAATGTAATAATCGCTTGAAAATGTATAAAAACAAGATATTTGAAAAACAGTAATAAAATAATAAGGAAATTACTCCCTTCGTACCAATATTGACCATTATTGAGCACAGTAGTGCATCAAAACCAAAGAATTGTGCGATATCATTAACACAAAGAAAGAGGCAACCACAGATGGGTGGAACTACTGAGTGGAGTGAAGGAGGATATGTAGTTCTAAAACAACCATTATTGAAACTATTTCCAGCTGACTTACTGCCGACAGGGTGTGAGCTCCACAAAGTGGATGCGGAATCCGAAAAGGTTATGTATTAACTAAAGGAGTAAGAAGTATATTACACCCAGCCGACTGACGCTGTATGGCCTTTCTTGCTGGGGTAAGCAGTAGGTTGTTTAGACGAAAAAGATGCATTCACCTGTGCAGGGCAGATGGCCTCACACAACTTGCATGCGATGCACCGTTCCTCCCCCGAGGGGTAGCGGCGAAGACAGTGCTCCCCTCGGAAGCGAGGACTCAGCGGTCCCTTCTCAAATGGGTAGTTAAGTGTTGCTGGCTCCTTGAACAACATGCTCAAGGTGATGCCCAGACCTGTAAACAAAATGAACCACATAAGTGTTGTTACATTAAACGTACTAGCAAAAACCACCACCACCCCAGGTGATCTTACATGAACAGACAGTGGTGGAAAGAGAACAAGGCAGCTTCCTGGAGCATCCGTATATTTGAACCGTTCCAGTGATAAGTCCTCAGATGCTGTGATCACTGAATACTGCATTCCCAGTGACTTGACTTGACTTGACAATCGACTGCGTCACTTCAACTCAAGATGTTAGCTGCAATAATGTGTTTTATCAATAGGAAGTTAGGAATGTCATATATATTCCAAAAGTTTAACACTCAATTAATTAATTAATGTAGATGATTTATATAAATGTCATAAATGATCAAATCTCGGAAAATTCAACAGGGTGATAATCCATATAAATGCAAGTGCAATCCTCAGTCAACCGAAACAGCAACATAGAACATGTGAATAATTGTGCATAAAAATGATTTGAATAGCAGACATTGTCATTTGTCAATGTCGCTGGATGTACTTATCATATTCAAGTGTCACACTGTGTGGCTGCTGGATAGGCTTAGTTATCATACTGATATGACCAAATCATAATCTATGCATGCAAACCCGTAGAGGTAGTCTGCAAGGATGCCCAACTTCAATAATCAGACTAACTCACTGTTAGATCCAGTAACAGATGTGTTACTCTTAGCTGAAACCCAGCTCGACAGTGAGCCACTGACTGACTTGAATGGTTCTCAGGATCTGACAGTTTCGCTGCTTCTGCAGATGATGGCTACAGTTCCGACAGTCACTGACAGACATTATTATGCTAGCGTTTGTTGTGATTTGTAACACTGATGCTTTTTCTGTCAACAATAACTGTTACCTGTATTGTCATTTTATATTCACTAGTTCATTACTTGTAATATAAAATAAGCAAAACATTCACTATTGTTACAGTACCTTTGCAAATCTCTAAAATGAATATAGTGTTGGCAGCCTTGTCTGTCATATCTCTCCATTCATAGGATGGGTCGGGTGGGCTCACTTGTTCTGTAGAAATACCACATGAAGCATCCTTTAGTATAACATAATTACACTGTATTTTGCATGCACTTGATGTGGCTTAAATAATAGACACATAAAAATATTGTACATAAAGAGTAACACATATTTTTATTGTACGCACTTGACCAGCTACCCTAGCAGAATATATCCAAGTAAATTACAGAATGTGTTCTGGAACTGCACCTGTTCCAGTCCTGTTGATAAACAAGATGCAAATAATGCATAGGATGAAACTGTTCCATATTACAATTTATAATCCAGCACTAGAAATTAGAATAAAATCACACTTTGCAAACCTTTAGATACTAGTTTCGAAGATATTAGATCAATGAGAAAGCAATAACAAAGGACATAACTTACTCCAGAAGGTCCTGCTTGCAGCAATGGCCACAGGGCGAGCTGCATGGTTCAGCACGGTGTGGGCTGAAAATGTTATGTCGTAAAAATTAAACAACCAGTTACTGTATGATAATTGTCTAGATCATCTGCGTATAACTTGTCTAGTCACAATAACCCACAATAATCAGTTCGATTATATTTTGTAATTCACTGTTACATTTAAAGCAAACAATTTACAAGATCATTCTGAGTAGTTGGCAGTGCCACTATGGCATCAGGCCAACCTCTCTGTGTCGTCTGTGAATCTTTGAATGTGATGCCCGAGTGATGGTCAGATCGTGGACTAGACTTGGCTTGGGGGTTGGCCTGGCCATGTGCTACCACTAACTAAAGTAACACTGCTTAAGTAACAACCATCTGCACTCAAGATACACATCTAAGTAAAACTCCCTAGTTATACTTCTGTCTTCGGACAACGAGAAAGTTTCTGGTGGTGGACTACTTGGCAGGGATCGACTGTATAATTTTGACAGCCGGTTTACCGTGTCTTGACAATAGATATAATGCAAAAATACATTAAACTGCGTGCATTTGAGTTAGTTATCATTGAAGATTACAAATAACAATGCGTGCCCCTTATTTATAATAACATTTGAACATCTAGTGTAGCACAATAAAAGCAACAAACCTGCTTTCCCAACGCTGTACAACCTCAAAGCCGCCATGTTTTGTAACCTTCAGAAATGTTGAAATGCTTTGCTGCAGCGAGTTGATATTCTCTGTGTGGCCGTATGGATTTGGCTGTATGTCACAGGTGCGCCTAAACGTGGTCATAATCTAATGACAGCAATTATTTATTGTATGCAAAACGTAATGTTATTAATTTCTCGTTAATTAACATTTAATAGTTAGTGTGGCGAGTCGAGCCCTTCCAATAAGTGTTGCTTGATGTTGGGTTGTGTCTGGGTTAAATAATGTCAATGGGTCTGTAGTGTAGGCCTACCAATTCTAAATTATAAGTGGTAAGGCTGCCAGTTAAACGTTTACCTTCCATGTACATAGCAGCTGTATTTCAAACATTAATATTCAACGAAACAATCAAACTACCAGAGGGGGTAATATTGGTGCACGAACTTAGGACGTACACAAAGCTTTGATATGAAACATGTTGGCCACATACATATGTTCACCTAATGTGCGACTATCTGCAGTTAAGATATTGTCGTCTGCTCGCGGTAAAACCGGTAGATTGCCGGACTGAAAAAAGTAGTGTAGCTAATGAACGTAAACTTTTCTAACACGATGTCAGCTACAAATGGCGATGATATCAATTGCACAAGAATGTGCGGCGATAATACTGTGCCCCCGAAAGATGATCTCCCATTCACATTTAGTCAAGAACCGACGTTAGAACAATTGTAAGTTGGCTGTGACTGGTCTGGTGTGACTCACGGCCTGTTACTGTTAGCCTCTAACCACTGTCACTGCGAATTTCATTTCAATATATTTGACGCCATGTCTGATAGCAACTAGTAAAAGCCTCTCTCTCCTGCTCCGCAAGTCTTTCCCTAATTCGCAGAGCAGTGACGTTGTAGCGCTTACATTTTTCCGGCGTTAGAAACGTTCCGGTTGAAGTTTCTGCGCATGCGCGATATATGTAAAATCATCAATGTGCAGCGAAAAGAAAAAGCATTATTATGTTATAAATATTACGGGTTGTTGATTAGGATGTATATAACCTCTCAGCAAAGTTATTTGTCGCAAATTAACACGAGGCAAATAAGTTTCATCACTCCATAAGTCATCTATAAGCTAAGAAAAAAATTGCAAAACCCAGTGGTGATGGGTATATACCTCCACTTAATTTCCATAGGTGGCCATTGTAACGTTTTTTTATTTCCCACGTTTTTTATCCATGGTATTAAAAATTTCAAACATTAATTAGCCTCCATTCACACATGTCATGTATAAAATTCGTGAAAATGACATCTCTTTCCCTTACAATCCAGTTTCTAACTTGACCCACCTTCATTTTTGCTTCAGTCAGCCGACGATTGCCAATGTTGACCCCTCTACATGGGCTTAGGCCAAATTACACCTGTATGCATATGCACCTGGTCACTAGCTGTCTGACAAATATCATTATTTCACACCTGTGATATAATAATAATAATAACTTTATTGTCCAATCATAGAGTGGAAATACATTTTGCACTTTGGAGGTTGCATAAATCCCACTATTTTTGCTACGCAGACATATCCTTTCCATTCAATCAGTCCTACATTTAGTGCTTCCAGAAATTAAAAAAAGTACAATGCAGTTCTTGTAGGACTACAATGGGCAATGGGGTAGGAATCCATTTGGAGGTGTGTCCCCTGATCATCTACGGTAATGCTGACAAGTAGTGGCGCAGCAAGACGTCAATAATACTTTTGTTTGAGACTGTCTCATTGGTTCTTACCAAATATTATGCCTTTCATTCCAGACGGCAGACGCAGAATACATTTTCTAAGGAGCGTAACTGGGGCAAGTTTCACCAGCCTCGGAACCTTCTGCTGGCTTTAGTTGGAGAAGTTGGTGAACTGGCCGAACTTTTGTAAGTGCAGTGATTCTTATTAAGCCATTATGTTCTAAGCTATTTTATGCTAACTTTTTCAGTGAGAAAAATCTGCTTTGATAGGCCTTGCGGATGTGTAAAACATTGACAGTTGATCATCTCAATTGTTAGTATGAAATTATATGGTTGGGGTTTTGCCCTCGCAGCAAAGATGCATGAGTATGAATGCTCCAGCGAACACAATTTATTGTATATGCCACGCACAAGGCATCAATGGGGTGACAGAGCTTTCAGCGTAGCAGCCCCAAGTTCGTGGAATGTGTTACTGCATCATCTGACATTAACATATATGACCACTGCTACTTTTAAAGAAAAAATGAAGATCTATATTCAAGAAGTTTTTGTACAGCAATTTGAACAATGGATATTGTTACAGCGCTATATAAATGTCATGATTATGATTATCATTACGAGTATGATTACTCAGTAAACAAATGTAATCAAATACGAGTATGGTTACTTTAGAATGTAATCATTATTACTTTCGTGGTTACTTTAATGAATATCCAAATCATGTTGAAATCAAATCAATTTTTTGGCAACAACATTACATTCTACATAATCAAACAAAAAGAAAAATATTGTTTCATGATGGTCACATGGCACATTTTGTGCTCTCTTCCTGTGACCCCAAAACAAACTTCAAAATGATATATATATATATATATATATATATATTATCTATCTTCTCACACACACACACATAGACACACACACACACACACACCACCACAACACACACACACACACACACACACACACACACACACACACACACACACACAAACACACACACAAACCACACCACAACCACACACACACACACAAACCACACACAACACACACAAACCACACACAACACACACAACACACACAACACACACACACAACACACACACACACAACCACACACACCACACACACACACACACACACACAAACAAGGGTACACAGGCACATTTACACATCTCTGCAAGGATTGGGAACAAATAATTAAATTCATGGTTTCTAAATCAAATACAGCTGTATGATGCATTTGATTTATTGATGCATTGTATTCCCTTTGAGGCATTTTTTAAAATGTTAAATACACATGAGCAGATGCATAACAATAATAGCATTTCAAATCTGGCGTCATATTCTAAAGGGTATTCAATTAAAATATATAGTATATCAGATGTGAACAACACCAGGCAGTGGTGGAAAGACCACAAAACTGGTTCCAGGAGCATCTGTATATTGTGGATTTTAAAAGGTTTACAGTTTATACTTAAACACACTAGACAAGGATTTAGCAGCCAACTACCCAGAACGAGTCGGTACTCTGGAGGTAGGAACCATGACCAGTCATTCACACCACTGACAGACCAAATACTGCAGGTGGCATGGTGTCTAAAATTATAAAGCAAGATGTTAGGGGATCCTTATCTACTGCAGTGCTTCCCAGAGACTGTCACACTATATCTTTGAACTACACTGTACCACAGTAAGCATGAGGTGCGCCTTCTCTGAGGAGAGAAGGTATTCATTAGGGAAATCTGACTGAAATGCTCAATAGTAACATAAAATTAATAGCTCAGTTATTATTACATTTATTAGATTATTTATAATATTGCCATTTCTATCTCTAATATATTTGTTTGTAACTGTTTATATGATAAAAAGTAATCGTGAGAATTATGATTACGATTACTTTGGTAATGTAATCGAGCACGATTACTTGGCTTTTTGAACCATGTATAATTACTCAGAAAGTATGAGTATGGTTACTACGAATATGATTACTGAGTACGACTACTCCATATCTGGTACATGTATATATATATATTATATGTATGTATATATATATATATATATATATATATACATATATATAATTTATATATATACATATATATAATATGTATGTGTATATATATATATATATATATATATATATATATATATATATATATATATATACGACCTTATTTGAGTCAGTGGCGAGGAGAGGTGAAGGATGGACTACCAGGTTAGTAACATTGTCATCTCCACTTGTTAGTTACTGTTATGGTATATACTCATTACTGTTGCATTGTTGCTGATTTGACACCTCCCACTGCTGAAACAAAAAGGTGCACATTTCATTCATGTCAGATCCTAAGAGTAAATTACGATAGCTATAAACTCCACGGATTCGAATGCTGAGGCTTCAAAACGAAGTCAGAAATTTATTAAATATCTATCTCTTAAGACTTGTGTCCCTATATAATTGTGGTTATGCACCATAGAATAAATATTTGGAAATTTTAATTGGTTATAAAAATATTTGTGCATACATTTGCTTTATTATGCACACATGTTTGTAATATTTAATGAAAAAACCTCTTCCACACATGTACCCTTAATGACAGTAAACCCCTCCCTACCTGTCACCCCCCGCAGGTTGGACCGAGCCAGAGAGGGAGCATGTGGCCCAGGAAATGAGTGACGTCCTCATCTACCTTGTGAGGCTGGCAGAGAAATGTCACATCGACCTGCCGACGGCCGCCGCCCGCAAGATAGAACTCAACCGCTTAAAGTACCCCGTGGACAAGGTGTGTGGGTCGAGCAAGAAGTACACAGAGTACACTGCAGACTGACACTGGCTGCATAGGCCAACACTTGCCTGTGCACACGAGGTGTAATGACCAAAATCACTGTCACCGTGTGTCACGAAAAATGACGTCAAAAAGATAAAATCATGACTTGGTGTTTGTCGCATCAGTTTGCTATGTTCCCAAGTGTACAGCATTACGCTTGCATGGGTTGTGGCTTAATTGTCTCCATGTGATGGAGGTACATTAAATTAAGGGGAGGTGTGGGTGGGGGGGTATGCTTGCATGGGTGATGGACGGGTGGCTTGGTTGTCTCTGCGATCCAGAATTATGGGGGAGGGTAGCCAGTATGAATGGCTGTATGCTTTTGGACTTGTGACTTTATCTAACCAGTGTTGTTATGTTGTCAGTCTTGTGATAAATCGTGTGTCTGAATAGTACAATGTTTTAGCAAAAGTTTAGTCTCTACTTGATGTACCTGCTATTTAGCATAATGATTTTCTGTGATTTTCCATAATGGTTTGCGACTGCTTGAATTTCAGATTTGTTTATTTTAATTCGATATGAATGGATTTCGAACATGGATGGTTTGGGGTATGTTTGCTGATTGGTTTTAAGCAAATATGTTTGGCCAATAATGTTGAGGTGGAATGATTGGTGTTAGATAGCCATGCTTGGTGAAGTACTAGATATATGTGCTCGCTACAAAGGTCTATTTGCTGTTTAATTCATTGAAGATGCAGCACGACACAGTTACCAGACTAGACCCTTAGATGGGCAGTTTACAGGCAGTGCAGTGCGTAACTAATCAAAGCGACAATCATTTTAGTGTAAGCGTAATTAATTGCAACCAATAATGATGATTTCATTTGGAAAGTTCAACCATTGTTGAGTGTTGAAATATGCAGCCATGTTGCCACATGCAGAAGATATTTTATAAACTTGTATTGTTTTAGATTGTACTGTATCTTGGTTCCGCAATTGTTTTAGATTGTACTGTATCTTGGTTCCGCAATTACATGATATAAATGAGGTAGGAATACATGAAGTCTTCCTTGAGTTAAAACTATCCATAATATTACTTGTGACGTACATTGTGAAAAAAATTGAATTGTTATGAAGTTTTTATTTTGTTATTAAAATAAAGGTAGCATGTGGTAGCGCTCCCATGCCTTGATATCGCCACTGCAGTCCTCGGCATATTCTACGCTGACCTCAAGTAGGGTTATTACAGTTGCACTTAACTTGATGACCTGGCAGAACTCTAATGCTGGTCAGATGATGCTGCCAGCGAGAAACATTTTATCTGCATTCTTCTACAGCCCACATGTAAGTCTTATGTCATAGTTGTTTAGGTTGCATATTAGTTCCTGTTTGTTTGGCAACCAAGGTGCAGGCCATTATGAAGAAAGCATTAATATTCCTGCATAATAATATACATTGATACGTAGGCAAACTTGACTATAGTTCAATGCATTTCAGAGATGTCACAAAAGCAGCTGAACTTATTAAATAGAATCAATGCGTGTGCACATAACATGTAATGTTTGCATAAGGAACACCAGCAGACTGAACCTGCCACACACAACACTGAATCGATATTACCATAAACTGTCAAAGTGAACAAAATGGTTAGAAACAACTGACATTGCTTTTGCATTACAACGCAGTATTCTAAATGCTATAAGTCATAACTGTGTTTTATATTATTAGAAAATTATAATTTATCTGACAGGAATACATAATTATTAGTATACAATCTAAAAAAGTATGCAAAAATTATTTTTTCTGGATAACACTGGTAACTGTGTTTTGAACTCAAACAGCCTATTTGAACGATTGTTTCTACCTGAAAAAGAGAAATTACAAAACCAGTACAGTTGTTTCCCACAAGCATGAGTTCTTAATGGTGGTTATTAAAACAGGAAATTTTGCATTGCCTAACTCTGTAAGTCTAATGACATCCCAGATGTGAATAGGGTATGTGTCATTTAATAGATATTAGTTTTAATGTTGGGTATGTGTGTGTAAATTGACGGATTGCATTGTCTGTGTTAAACTGTGATAATGTCAATGAAGCTTGGCAGGTATTACACAATTGCTTTGTATGGCATAAATAGCTTCGACGTTCGTGTAGATATGTGCAAATAGCCATGACCGAATCCATGTGCGCCTTAATGAGAATGAGAGAATGGATAAAAAAACGAATGGCGGGCGAAAACGTGGAGGAAGAGGGATGTAAATGAGCAGAGAAGAGTGTGAAAGAATACAGAGACAGATAGAGAGAGAGAGACAGATAGAGAGAGAGAGACAGATAGAGAGAGAGAGAGAGAGAGACAGATAGAGAGAGACAGATAGAGAGAGACAGATAGAGAGAGACAGATAGAGAGAGACAGATAGAGAGAGACAGATAGAGAGAGAGGAGGGAGGGAGGGAGGGAGGAGGAGGAGGGAGAGAGAGAGAGAGAGAGAGGAGGAGACGCAGAGAGAGAGACAGACATAGAGACAGAGAGAGTGAGGGATGGAGAAAGAATGACAGACAGAGAGAGGGAGGGGGAGAGACAGAAACAGGGAGAGACAGAGAGAGACATGTATATATATATATATAGAGAGAGAGGGAGGGAGGGAGGGAGAGAGCGAGACAGAGAGGGAGGGAGGGGAGGGGAGAGACAGACAGACAGAGGGAGGGAGGGAGGGAGGGAGGGAGGGAGGGAGGGAGGGAGAGAGAGACGGAGAAAGAGAGGGAGGGAGGGAGGGAGGGAGTCCGAGAAACATAGAGAGAGTGAGGGATGGAGAAAGAGAGACAGAGAATGACAGACAGAGAGAAACACATCTAGACAGAGAGAGAGAGAGACGGAGAGGGGGACGGTGACGGGAAAGGGGAGGGAGGGAGGGAGGGAGGTAGGAATAATAAGTGAGTAATAATTTAATGTTCAAGTTTCATTTTAGTTTATATCTTAATGAACGTAGCATTATTGGAAAAGTAAACTATAATATTATTTTGTCCCGTAACATGCAGCACTGACATAATTGTTTTGGCGTTACATGTTTATTGAAATATTACATACATCACAAACTTGGAATACCCCGAATACAACTGAGTCGTTGGCAAAGTAAACCGGTAGACCTAAGTACTGCCGTTACGCACGCACGCACGCACGCACGCACGCACACACACACACACACACACACACACACAAATATGAAGTACTTGAAAATAACTGTCGTTGTAGTATAACCACGTAACTATTATTAACATACAACAGTGGTTGTTCAATTACATACGCGCATCTTTAGCACTGAACTGCCACGCCCTGTAAGCTATATACATTCACTTGCCACGCCCATCTTCCCAACGTATAAAGTATGACATTTAGTTATATGTGTAGCTTGATGATATATCAAAATATAATAACATGCAATATCATGTAATACAAGAAACTTAACACATACATAAAACTAATAATGTAAATGCAACAAATGATAATTTACTACTGGCTCCCGATACTAGATGTTGACTGGTCGCTGGCCGAGGACACGTGCGTAACAGGTTGTCCACTTTATCCAACTGGGCGTGATTTTACACACTAGTGCCCTCTGGTGACAATTAGTATCCACCAGTATTACATGACAACGAGATAGACGACTAGCTCTGAGGTGCAGATTAGAAGACTAGCAAAACAATTAAGAAACACCCTAGTATTATTAACCCAATTCACTACATATAGAATTAGTATATAAAGTATAAAATTACGTAATTAATAAACAAAAACTTCCTTTTGCGTGTTTTCTATGAAATTAAAATTATTTACAAATTGACCACAATTCATCAACAATGAGTTGGAATGCAATCGCGCAATTAAATTAAGTTAAAATAATAAGCTCTTTTTATCAATTCATGCGAATTAACATTGAACAAAATACTATTACAATGACTCGGAATGCTGCCGCACATTAACGCAGTTAAAATGGCAAATTTGTGTGAGCGTCACTTGCTTTTCATAAAGGTTTTATTCCAAATTAGCGACACTACATAAGACGTCTGTTAAAAACAGCAACAGTTCTCTTGTACACCGAATGCTTAAAAGAACGCTAGCACACTCCCATAATTGTCGACATGTTAGCAAAAAGTAAAAATCTCTGTACACGACTTCATTTAAGTTTCATATAATTATTTAAATATTTACTGGTTATTTTGCATTTCAGGTGTTTCACGTGTCCATCCTGTTCGCCGGTGGAATCGCTACGCTTCGGTGCGTTGCTATTCAGATTCGGTTGTTATGATTATTTTTGAGGGTGTGTATGGCTGTTGTGGACTTGTCGATGTGTTGTTAAATCATAACAATTACACTAAGGCTAAGAATGTTTGCTCAGCTCAGGCTCAGGCTTACTGCATGTTAATAGGGACATCATTGACCTGACGTCACTGAGACGCCGGATCAACGATTAGCGAATGCAACCGAAACACCTGCCCGCGATCTCTGATCGTCCATAGTATTCACCTACGGCAACGGCGCGTCATGGGACAAATGAAAGTCGCACACTGTAGGCCCTACGTGCACTGAAACTGTATCTTTTTCAAAGTCGACAGAGAAGCTAACCGAACAACAAAACGAAACTTTTGTCGGACACCGCGATGCTCCGACAACAAGACATCAAGTGCGAGAGATGTGTCGCTGTTGTCGTTGACATTGTCATCTGCGTCTGTCAAGACATGCTTGCGCCGATCTGCCAATGGTCGAAAAACATGAAACATTTCTAACGATCAGTGATGATGACGACGGGAATTTCATTAAGTGTTGCCATGATGACGTTCTTTATAGACGTGAACAATACAGTCACGTCATCGTTTACCGTTTACGTACGTGAACAATGCTGTCACGTGGATTCTGAACGGGTCGTTTCTAACGATCGGTGATGACGACGACGGGAAAGCCATTGAGTGTTGCCATGATGACAATTACGTTCTTTGTAGACATGAACATTGACATTGATTTTCGTGTCTTTCTTTAGATTTTTGTTGTTCCATACCCGTTCGCATAGTCTACCGAAGGCACTGTTTGCCTTTGCTAGCCTACTGTCCATTTCTTTATCTTTTTCTATCACACCGGGTTCGAATCCTGTGCTGCGGTGAGCCATGGACAGTTTTATCCCACAATTTTTCCAATTAACTCAGCTGTATGAATGAGTACCTGGCTATAGACAGTGCTGTCCGTTTGTACGAGCAACCCTCGCGCATTACTTGCAGAGTAGCTGAATGCTTCCCATGGATCCAGGTTGAGATGGTGTTTGATTGAACAGGGGGTAATGTGTAAAGCGCTTTGAGAAGTCCTGAGGATTGGATAGTGCGCTATTTATGAACTTACCTTTACCTTTTTAACGTCTAATAACTAATTATAGCTAACGTCATTGTCTCATGACCGCAACTTCGTTGATTTGACCGCATCCGACGTCTTGTCTCGTTCCATCGAAATTGCGCGCAATCCTTCCTTCAGCAAGTTCGCCTTGTCACCGTCGGTCGCTTGGAACGAGTATTGCACCGGTTATATAAGTGTCCGTCGTGTTTTCTCGGGTAATGTAGGAGTCCGATCCTAGATCTTCGTGCAGCTGGAGAAAAAAGTCGTACGACCTTCCAAACTCGATCCGTCATCTTTGCTTCGTTTACAACGGATGTTCTGTTTCAGTTGTAAGCGTATTGCCGTCTAACCATGATTTCAAAGTAGCATGTTGAAAATCAGAACATTAATTAGATGTCACGTGATTGTTGTATGGGGAGGGCATTCTAACCGCTACCAACCTGCAGACTGCACACGAGTATATTTCGCCTTGCGTTTGACATATTGACGACAGTTGGTTTGCTGTAATAAGTGTTTGTTAATGACACAACCATGTTCAGGTCCACGTGTATAGGCTTCCTGTTCAAACGCCGGTCTCAGTAAGATAAAAAAAAGTTAGGCCTATAACAAAAATAGTATACACACGCACGCGCGCACTCGCACACTCACATATTTCAGTATCTGGTTTTTAGGATTTATCAGAACGCTCTAAACACTTTAATAATTGGCACACCTGCTCAATCAAAACCCCACTTCGACTTCTCCGAAAAGCATTAAGCCACGATGCAATTAATGCGCGAAGACTCTTAGCATACAAATTGCCAGACATGTACGCGTCCGTACAGCTGAGTGATCTGGAGCAACGTAGACGGAACGAAACCGCTCAAGGTTCAAAACAGCTGCGTGGGAGCCGAACCGGGGTTCTCTCAATTGAGAGGCCAGTGTTTTATTCACTACGCCACCGCACTCCTGTCACACACGGTGTGACACCCCGTCGTTAAAGGGAGGATGCCCGCTCCTCTGTCCAGATTTGGCCGCGCAGTAATTTGTAACGGGAAGTAACATGGGAAAGTTAACTGGATGTTTTGTTTACCGTTTGAACGTGTTGCAGGTGGAAACTTTTAAATTGTAAAGTAACTAAGCACAAGTTGGCAGGCAGTAAACCGTCAACATGCATGTTGTAGTCATAAGAACGTAATATTAATTACATTTTAAAAATAAACGCTGAAACTGGCGCCCTCGCGACATAGTTCAGCAATGCTCCATCGTCGCTAGCCGTAGTCGCTGCGCTACTGTATCCCAAGTATAACATTATATATATATATATATATATATATATATATATATATATATATATATATATATATATATATATAAATGGCAACTGACTTCGCCAGTCGCTACTGCGTCAGCCGTGGAGACAGCGCGAATACCTGCCCCAATCTGAAGACGGATACATGAATGGTGGGAATTCCGAAATGCCAGTAATAATAATAATTAGACAACGTATAATTGTGACTAATTATTGTTCTATTTACACATATATTACTATTTACCAAATATTACACGCACGCATTAATGTTGATACATAAAGTCAAAACAATATATAAAAGTGAACTATTAATTTTAGTCAAATATCCTAAAATATGATGAATATTTAAAATGTCAGCTGTAACTGCTATAATGTGCTTTGAACATGTGTCTTTAGTGCCTTTCCATAATCACGGATATTTTCTATTGAATAATTTGCATATATTGCCAGGCATGGACTCAGGGTGTACATGCATGCATGCGTGCGGGGGTGGGTGCGCCTATTGTTAGTCGAACAAATGGCAGGTTGGTATAGTTATATTTTTCAATTCCAGTCAATGCAGTTTGAGTCTGGGAGAACCTCGAACAATGGTGAATGGCTTTACACTCCCACAGGATGCCGTCCCCCTCGAGTATATAACACTCATAGCTCTATATCCGCACGCAGTGTTGTCCTTAAATGTAAATTAAGCACTCCTAGTTTTATTCTTAGCGACGCGTGGTGTCTAACTATATCTGGTTCAGGCTAAACACACAAATGACACACGTACGCCTGAATGTTTAACACACATTTCGGAGAGAGGTTGTTGCAAGGCTGGCTATACACGAGGACAATCTTCAACAACCCCACCCTCACTTCAGTCCAGATGTCACGGTCCATCGTTAACGTTCCGTCTTAGTCCATTGAATGTTCATGTACCTTCGGCGCCATTGAACATTTCTAAAGTCTCGGGGTGCTGTAATTGGATGTTTTGGACTCCCTATGGACTCTTAATTCTTCCGCCACTGACTGCTCGTGTAAATGAACTTACAAGCATCACAGGCAGACTACAACAGACGCACTGCGAGAATGGAGGAATGCGTAACAACGTACGTTGCATCAACAATATTTAATCTACTGGTCTAACTTTATCCAACATCATAGACTGTAAACAGGGGTTGATGACTTAGAAGACCGTTTGCTGCGACGGTGGGGTGTTTTTTACTTGTACTTATGATAGGACTCACGATTTCAACTAAGCGTGTGTGTGTGTGTGTGTGTGTGTGTGTGTGTGTGTGTGTGTGTGTGTGTGTGTGTGTGTGTGTGTGTGTGTGTGTGTGTGTGTGTGTGTGTGTGTGTGTGTGGTGGTGTGTGGTGTGTGGTGTGAGTGTGGGGGAGGTGTGGGGTGTGTGGGGTGTGTGTTTATTGCAATGCTTAGAATAATGTGCCTCATTGCAGATGACGCGTATTAGTTAAATTGTTACGGATGTAGCAGGGTGTTTAGTGTTTTGTGAATTGATGCTACTAATGTTTGGCGCCAAGCGTTTGGAAACGTGCAAGTGTTCCTTCATTGCTGGAAAGTGTATGCGATGATTGCGTCTATTTTATGTGTAGCCGTTTTATGGACTGATATTCGTATTGGGCTGTAAATGTTTCTAATCGTTTCTTAATTGCCTGGCTATTCTTTTTCTAGGACGATCGAGTAGGCCTATAATGACGTTCGCAAGTTGCAGTTCTCGTTGAATTAGCCCACACCTACTCGCACTTGTTGCTAACTGCGTTAATGCACTTAATACGTACCTTCATTGAAGAATCACTTTGCCTTTGGAATCTTACTCTTGACGCGCAAAAGCACGTGCGCTTTATTATTATGCCGTAGCAGGCCGATCTCGCATAAAGCACGTGACCCAAAAAGCGCAGGACATCAACAGCTCCTGATTGTTTCACCAGTTATACCCGGTGTAACGACGATTCGTTTTTTTACGATTAAAAAAGACAAGTACGCATTAAAAAAATACTGACTGTGCATAATAGTTAACCTAGTAATTAACACATTACACATCTGGTCATAAAAAACTGGTTTGGCGATGAGCAAACGAATGGATTGGGCAGCTTCATGGTGAATATGTAACACATTCACTAAAAAACGGGTCATGGCCGGGACACTCCAAGTCAGAGGTCATTCCAGAAACAAGTAAACTTAATTCATTAACCTACGGCATGGATTTATGGTTTGAGTTTCTTAAATCTTGATGTTAATTAAAATAATACTTTGTAATGTACCGCATTCGTTATATTAAACGCACATGCCCTAGCATACACCACCATTTTCAGCAGCGTGACATCAATATATGACAAAAAGTTCATTTCATATCAGATTCATCATTTATTGTAATTACTTCCAAGTTCCATGTCAATCACGGACCCAGTGACAACATCAGAAAGTTACACCTGCATCTGCAACTTCTGCACCCCTTTGACCACATAACCACACACATATGGATGAATAAACCATGTCTAGACCATTTATAATGCTGTGTGCCATCCCAGTTTGAATTTAACGCGACGTCAATGCCGCCACCTAATGGATGAAACTGGAAACAGTAAAACTACACCAGTGCCACTATGTGGCACCACCATTTTGTCGTTAAAGACCAATGATTTTTTTCTTAAGACATTTTAGAATATTAGAATGAATTAATGGAATGCTTATAGAATGAATACAGTGTGTAATAAAATCAATAAACTTTTTTCTTTACATCATAACTAAAAAATATTAGCTAACATCAATGTAAAGTGCCATCAGAAGAAAAATAAAGTTTATTACAATTATTCTTCCAAACATGAATAAATTATACTATTTTGATGCACATTTTCACCAACATATATATAATATTAACAGGCTGTTTGACCTTCGTTGACTTCAAATTAAAAAACAAAACAAAAACAAACATAAATGTTGTTTCAGTTAAGTTTACTCATACTTTCAATTACTACCAGCAAACTGGCTGGTAATTAAACAGTTATTAAACATAATAATAAATTTCACACATCATGATTACACCTCTCTAACATCTTCTGCCATAATGACATCTCTAAGTGAGTATTACGTATAAATATAGGAGTGCTTAGCCAGCCAGACCAGTGTCTAGACAGTCGGGCAAGATGTCTACAGTCTTGACATGTCCATCATATCACGGAGATCATGACGTCATTGGGTGATGTCATGTGACAACATGGCATGTCTAACAAAACGTGTTAGACAGGTGATTATTTTACACACACTAAAGAACAGGCGTACGTGGTTTATGTCGACAACGTGTGTAAGTTTGACACCTGCCCCAACAACAGCGTGTCCCTCCGTTTGTGACAAGAACTATAGCTGCTTGCTTTGGCAAAACGGCTTTTGTCTGTGGTTATACATGTGAAGAGCAAGGAAGACAGTGAATAGTCATAGAACAAGTATTTGACCCGATACAGACACTTCACCATATGACAAGATTTCGATGTGCATTACGTCACGGTTACATGATTTATATCACTCGGTGACACGCGACAGCGACGCGCCCCCAGTTACATAACAACAACAAACAGCACTTGTCGCCAGTTCCGTCGCTGCAACAACGACGACGTCGGCAATGAATGGCGACAACACAAACGATAACGCGGATACGGCCTCTACTTCTTCCCCTTCTTGCCCTTGCCCTTGCCCTTCTTCTTCCCCTTCAGTGCCTTGCGCACCTTGAATGAGCGCCAGAAGGCCTGGATGGTGGTCGCGGCTTTCATCGACGTGCGCAGTTTCTTCTCCGCCGCCTCCCGTTTCTCGCGCGCGATGCGCTGCTCCTCCTGGATCTGGTTGTACTCCTCCTCCAGCGTCTTGAAGCGCTCCTCCAGCTCGTTCAGTTGCTTCTTCTCCTCCGTGTACACGCTGTCGATCATTTCGTACTCGTCCTGAAGAATAACAGCAACTATTACACTTTGCACATGCTGTCTATCGTCTCAGTTCATTGTGTCGTCTTCCTGAAGAATAACTGGAATTATTTCACACTTATTAATATGCAGGTGTACTCTTTATGTAGCGCGGTAGTTCAGGGGTAGAGCCTCAGACTCACGACTAAGAGAAATCAGGTTAGAATTATCTACTGCAGTGTTAAAACCTTGGGAAAGTTTTTTCACTCTACATTGCTCCAGTTCACTCAGCTTTATGAAGGAATACCTGGCTATAGACAGTGGTGGATATATGCATGAGCCACCCTTGCGCATCAATTGCAACATGGCTGGATACTTCCCTGGCAAACCTATTCATTCAAACACCATCTTCTCAACTTCTCTAGGAAGCATTCAGCCACCTTGCAATTTATGCAGGAAGGTGGCTCATGCATATATCTACTGTTGTCCCGAGAACTGGATACTGCGCTATATAAGAACTTACCATTTATATATACCACAATTTTGCCAAAAACCCTAAATCTGCAATGATAGAGAGGCATAATATGTTTTTTTCTTCAGATTTTAAATGAAACAATTTACTCTCCTAAAAGCAACAAATCAGACAGTCCAAAAAAGCTCAAACCATAATCACTAATGTATATAGAGGATATCTATCTATGGTGGCATCCAGTGGTCTCATGTTCAAAATTCCATGGCGTTAAGAGATTGTTTTCAGAGATACATAACAAGATTTAACAATTTCTTTTAATGCCACCTAAAACATTAACTCTAGATGGCAGGAAGACAAGGAAGCCCTTTGTCTTTTCTAGAGTCCAACCTATCTATCAAAGTGTATCCTGCCCTTTTAAGATATATGTCGATTTTATTTTGAAACATTGACACTACTAGTATAAGTAGCACCAACACAACACAATCAGCAGATAATCTGTTCCATTCCTTTACTGCTCTTTGTGAAAATGACAACATTCTGATATCTAGTGTACACTGTTGTTTTGCTAGTGTAACCTCATGTCCTCCAGTCTGTTTATATCTCCCTTAAACATAGAAACAATTCTATCAATATTTTCATAAACATTCAGTATTTTTAACACTTCTGGCTGATCTCCTCTTAATCTCTTGGAGCCAATTTCACTAACTTTGTTAAGAGATTTTAAACTAGATTTTGCACTTTAAAATCAATTTTGATCCTTAACAATGATCTTGAATAGCTGAAAACTGTCAACACCACGACACGCGTCAGCGGGACTTTGTCACTGGTGTGTCATGGGAATGGTGTCCATGGTAAACTAATAACAAGATTTAACAAGATTGCCACCTAGAGATTCAACTCTAGATGGCAGGTGGACTAGGAAGCCATTTGGCTTATCGAGAGTCCAACCTATCTATCTAAGTATACCCCGCCCGTCTTAGGTATATGTCGATTTTATTTTTAAAATATATTAACACTACTAGCACCTACACAATCAGCTGATAATCTGTTCCATTCATTTACTGTTCTTTGTGAAAATGAAAATTTTCTAATATCTAGTGTCTACACTGCTTCTTTGCTAATGTAACTCCATGTCCTCTAGTCCATCTCTCTTCCTTGATTGTGAAAAAAATATTTCTGTCAATATTTACATACCCATTCAATATTTTAAACACCTCAATCTGATCTCCTCTCAATCTTCTGGTTTCTAGTGTTGTTAAACCACATTCTCTTAGACGCATTTCATAACTAATATTCCTGAGTTTTGGAATCATTTTGGTTGCTCTCCTTTGTACTCTTTCTAGCATATCAATATCCTTCTTGCGATATGGCCTCCATGCTTGTATACAATATTCTAAGTGAGGCCTAACTATTGTTTTATACAGCGGTATTATTAGTTCTTTTTCTTTGTACACTATATTTCGCCTAATTAATCCAAGAATTTGGTTTCCCTTCGCTGCTGCAATTCCACACTGCTCTGATACCTTCATGTCAGCACTAATAGTTAACCCTAAGTCCTTTTCCTTTAAGGTAGTATTTAGTACAGTACCACCCATTGTATATTGTGCATCTTCATTCCCATGTCCTGTGTGAAGGCACTTACACTTTCCAAAATTAAACAGCATTTGCCACTTCTCAGACCATTCTATCAACTTATTAAGATCATCTTGTAAATGCTGTCTATCTGCATCACTTTTAATTTTCCTAAACACTTTTGTGTCATCCGCAAACTTCAACACTTGGCTTGTGGCAGTGGATATTTGCGTTTTGGAAAAAAATCATTTAATTTAACAACAAATTTTGTTTAAGGATGAATTTTCCTTAAGAGCTCTTTGTCTTAGTGAAATGGCCTCTCTGTTGTTTAACCACATTCTCTTATATAAACACAAGGGTGTGAGTGCAATGGTACAGCCACTCACCTGTCTCTGTCCCATGTCATTGTCATACTTCTGGATCCAGTTCTCACATTCCGTCTCCACCTTGAACTTTTTCTGTTGACATAAACATGCGTAACATAGTAAACCAGCAACTGAAATATGTGCATAAAGTTTATATTTAATAAAGGAATGTGAAAATGAGGATGTCATTGCAAAACGTTGTGGGACATCACAGCTGGAAGCAGCCGCCATATCAGGATTGGGTCCAAATACACATTTTGGCATCAAATACTACTCAGCCAAATCAAATCTAAATACAAATGCATTGCATTTCCAGATTTCAAATACAAATACATTTTTCCAACTCAAATACAATGCAATTTTGTATTCAAATACGTTTCAAGTAAATACATACACTTCATGGTATTACTATACATTGGAGGAAACCTGGCTTATTTTGTACTACAGTTATACCCTGGGATTCCTTGAAACACATTCCCAGTCAACGCCTGTTTTATGGCTATAGATGGTGATAAGCCTCACTGGCAGGGCTTTATGCAGGATAAAATTATTGCCAGTCACACATGTTTTTGTTTTGGTGGTTACATGGATGTTAACTGTTAAGCCAGTTACAAACTTTTAAATGTGTCTGATGACCTGAAATGGACTACAAACACACATGTCACACCATTTTCATTCACTTTCAAGGCATAACTGACAATATCTATGGTTTTGGAAGACTTTTTTTGCTCCTTCATTTTTGTACCTATCCACAACCCGTCCACCATATTTCTATCCATCCATATTCGTTTTTACCTGTCCAAATGACAGGTGGATGGGTCTCTACATAAAGCTATGCTCACTGGCTTCCCATTCATTCATCCTTGCAAACGTTAGACCAGCAGCATTGTAGGACAATTGTTCTCAGTGCTTCCTACCCACCATTGACTCTACCACAGATGTGAAAAACATTCTGCGTTCACTCTTGACCCAGTCAGACTACATGAGGCAATGCTTTGCCTTTTGTTGGTACAAAAAAGTGTATTTGCAAATACTTTCAAATTCAGACCAATTATCAAATGCAAACACACGCACTTTTGTAGTTTCAATTCAGATACAAATACACAAAATTTCTGTATTCAAATATAACTACGTATTTTGACCCGAGCCTGGTCGCTGTGGAGAACGTACCTTCCTGAGCTGTCCCTCGCTGGTGCGGTGTTCCTCCGTGAGACTGGTGAGTGACCCCTTCAGCTGCTGTGCCTCCACCTGTAACTTCTGTCGCTTGCCTTCGCTGTTCTTCACGTCCGCTGCCTCCTGCTTGTCTGCATCTGTCCTCGTGCGACGGATAAATTCGTCCGAGTACTTCTCAATGTGGTGCAAGTCGGACTGCAGCTTACGGATGACATCATTCTTCTTTCGGATCTGTGAGTGGAGTCGGCAAGGATTGCATCACGCATGTTACATGTACAGTCAATGTAGGATGACAGCCACAGTTCGTTCAAGAATCAACTGAAGACATTTCTGTTTAAAAGGGTGTTTTCAGTTTAAAAGAATTTTTTTTAATATCCGAACATTTTAATCTCTCAGTATGATAATATTTATCAACTATTTTATTATTTATTTATTTTTAACTTGTAATATAATTAACTATCTTTTATCAGTATTAGTATTTGAGTATTATTAAGACAAATATTTATTTATATTAACATTTTGTTAATCATCTATTTATTTTACACCTACATCTCTATTTTTTAGCTTTAAGGTAATCTGTATATTCCTGTAAAGTGTAATGCGCCTCTGAATGGTTTTATTGCTAGAGATATGGTGTAGACAAATACTGTTATTTGTTATTATTATTATTATTATGTTTAAATCAGTACATCAGTAGGTGAGATATAATAAGCATGTTTAATAAGCATGGTTAAAATATATTTATCTGGCGTAGTGATATTGTTTATTATATTATTTTATACAGCCTAGCAACCAATAGTTCCTCACACACCTACACCAGTATTGTTAACAAACTGATGCAACTTGAAAATTATGTTCATATGAATTTTACGAGATCATGTTAGGTTAGAATGAACAGTTTAAATTAAAATATAATAAGCATGGTTAAAATATATTTAACTGGCATAGTGATATTGTTTATTATATTATTTTATTTATTTATATTTTTTAAAAAAATGTTAAGATGTTATTTTTAGAAAATCATTATTGGCGCAATTTTGTATGTAATATTTAAAGTGACAACTACTGTAGATTTTACCTTTACTTTGTAATTTGAAATATTCCTCGATACTAAGGCTGCAAGGGGATCTCAATCAAATGCACCAATCGTCATTGTCATCATTGTCGTTCAACAGTGATGGTGTTTCCAGACTTTGCTAGGTTCATCTTCATCCCAACTGCATCTCTCAGTATGACACAGTCTTGAGCACTAGTTATTCCAACAATTGTTTCTATTTTATGTGTCCAAGATGTTATAAATTTTACTTTTTCTTTCATTCTCCCATGGACAAGTAGTAAAAACATTTCACTTGTCCATACACCCATTCACTTGTCCAACTACTATATTACAAACCACACTTATCCATAAGTACCTTGTAACTCACAATATTTACAGTTGAATAGTGTGTGCTGCTAACCATGTCAAAGTTAATGCCTGCTAGACATTGTATGTTTAGCTGAGAGGAACAGTGCTACTCTACACCCAAACTACTGTAAGTTGTCCCAAGGACAACAAGCAGTAACAGTTTCATTTGTCCGGTGGCAAATCCAATTGTTGCGGACAAATGGACAAGCAGAATTTTGAATGATGATGCTGTATATTCACCAAGCAAATTGTTAAACAATAGTTTACAATCTTGAATTTACAAGAATATTATTGAGATGATCACTGAAGCTACTAACCTCTTCATTCTTGTCAGTGATTGCGGCATCGAGTTCTGCCTCGAGCTTTGCAATGAGCGCAGCATTGAATCGCTCCCTCTGCATGATCACCTTCAGGTAGTCGTTACGCTCTGTCTCCTCGACAGGTGTCGTCAGCAGTCGCCCCATGATAATCAGCCGTAGTTCGTTCATGTCGCCGACCATGTTCCTCATCACCTCCGGATTGATCACCTCTTTCAAGATGGTCGTCACCGCAGATGGGTTAGTAGAGAAGGCTCTTAGGATGTTCTTGCACGAATTCTGCATCTGTCTTGCAACCAGCATCATCTGCCTCATCGCGGCCTCCGTTTGATCACTGATGCTGTTCACTGACATTGGCCGTTCATCATCCATCAGCCCCGCTGCGGCACCTCCGTCATCTTCATCATCAACCTGTCCATCATCCTCATCTCCCGCATCATCATCCCTCTCTGTTCTCTCTGTTCTCTCTCTGGGGACATCGTCGTCATCGTTGTTCTCGTGTAATTCAAACTCATGAAGAGCCTTCTCTCGTCTTCGCTCGTTATCAAGTTCTATCAGTCGTTCAGTGTCAGCCTTCAGCTCTCGGAAGCTGCTCATCAGGACACTGTGGTCTTGCAGCATCTGGACCAGCTCTGTGCCGAGCATCACGTTGAAGCGATCCACGTTGTCGATGATATATGGCAGGATACCAACAATCTCAGTGCGCCGAATGGTCTCAACGAGCACAGCCATGATCCGCTGTGCTTCGATTGTTGTCAACTTCTTGCGCGTTGGCTCCAGTGCACGCAACGGATCGATCTTCTTGATGTGAAGAGTTGGACCTCTACCTCCTGCTGGTTTATCGAATAGTATTTGAGTGGAGTTACCGCCATTTCTTGTCTGTAGCTTCATTTGGACTGTGTCGAACGGCTTCACCGTCTTCACAACTGTTGTCGAAAGCATGACTGCTTATTCCTAAAGTTCACCTGCACTAATAAATGTTGACGTCACGTAGCTATGTGGATTAGCTCCCACACTGAGCTAAGGAAGTTAGGTTCTGTAATCCTTTTGCTGTGTCTGTGCGCTGTGTCACTGATGAAATGTCAGAATATAACATAAATTATCTACAATTAATAAATGACGTTAAATATCTAGCATAAAATCCGGCGGACGTGGTAAAAATGCATTGCCCATATATGCGTATTACTGTCAAGTTCATATCCAAACGGCAACGATCGGCGATAGATACCGCGTTGTGACAACGCTGTTTTTAATTCCTACAGCCTAGCAACCAATAGTTCCTCACACATCTACACCAGTATTGTTTACAAACTGGTGCAATTTTAAAATAATGTTCATATGAATTTTACGAGATTATGCTAGGTTAGAATTAACAGTTTAAATTGAAATATAATATGCATGGTTAAAATATATTTAACTGGCGTAGTGATATTGTCGTCATCGTTGCTAAGAGGTGTGTACCGCGGTTTCACGTTGAAGTCACGCGGCTGGCGAGAAAGCGTGTGATGTCAACATGGAGGTGGATGCGGAAGACGATCCTTTGAATGAAAGAGTTAGACGTCAGCGCAGTATTAGCGTCGGTGTGTAATGTATTAACCTATGACCAATTTATTATAAATGTTATGCGGTTTTAAGTACAAATTGTTTAAACAATTGTATTCCTTTAGTTTTTGGCGATCCCTAATATCCCCAATTATCGACCACAACCTAGCACAGAGAGCGCTGCTTCAGTGTTTGATTTGACAGTAGTGATTAACTGATACATCATTAGCTCGCAGATAAAACTTCACCTAAGACTTTTTGGCACTTATGTAGGTATATTTGCCTAGGCTACAGTTGATACCTCACACTAACCATACCCGTAATTTAGCCCATAATAATTCTGCATTCCCAGCCCAGGTATATTTATGGGATCATGTCAGCTTTGGGGCGCCAGCTTATCTACACCCCTATTTTATAATACTAGAGTGGTTTAGAACACCTAAAGCTGACATGATCCTTTTATGTTTGAAAAAATATTTCGTTTTGAGATCCAAATACTACTGCAATTTATGCCAGCCGCAAACACTGCGGCCATGTAAGAGGGTGCGCATGCGTGAGATCATAAACTAACTTGACAACGGCTGCTCAGAATTTCACCTAAAACGCATATTTATAGATAAGACCGTAACCGAGGACATTCACCAGTAATTGGGAATATTGTACTAAACCGAGATTGCCTATCAGATACGTGACAAAACTGCAATAATCGCCAAAAACGAACTTTGAAACATTCTGTTGATTTCCCGCTAATTCGTCATCTTGGATACGCATAAACAACGTCAACGATCACCGAAGAAACTGAACCCAAACTACTAAACAGCTAAGTACACAACACATCACTAGCTAGACCTTTACCTACAACCAAAATTAATCACTAACCAAGATTATGTACCAATATTGGTGCTAAATAATATATGTAACCGATAAAGAATATAACCTGGTCATATAACCGCGCAAAGTAAAATCAACCACAAACCAACTCGGTCAAGCATCAGATAAAATCAACTAACAGGCCTTTTCGCCTGTTTTATCAACAGACGACTTTATTAAAGTGTGTGTGTATTTTTAAACTAAGTGTACCGTGTATAAACAAAATAGTATTTATACATTCTAAGTCAACACATAGTCTGGTGATATCTCCCAAATACTGCATACTGTCAGTAAAATAAAATAACAAATACAAATCACGCAACCTGATCACGTAAGAAACGACCTACTAACAGGCCTTTTCGTCTGTTTTATTTTATCAAAGAACGACTTTAAATTTTGTTTAATATAGTGGGCATATATCTTATTGTTAGTCTATTTACACGTAAGTGTGTGTGTATTTATTTATTTTTAAACTAAGTGTATGCATTTTATTTATTAGTAATTTTTATTAACTCTTAATCACTATCAATCACGCTGGTGTTATGGCTAGCTCCCATTCAAGATGTATTTTCAAATATTCACTGTTCATGTTTGCGTGTCTGCATATCATCTCTAGACTAAATCATGAAATGAAGAGCTTTCATAACAACACAACAGAAACAGTCTATGTGAACAATAAAGCCAGAAAAGACACAAATTCTATCACAACATATTACCTGTACAGCCCTATCTGGAAAACTATCGCACAACTCAAATGTCTCAAATCCAATAGTTCCACTGGTCTACTGATCACCCCACCACCATATAAACCCAAGTCAAACAAGACAGCAACAAAATTCACTGTTCTTTTATGCATAATACTCTCAGGAGACATCCAGCTAAACCCAGGCCCCTCTAAATGTAATTCATGTAAGAAATCACTAAAGTCCAATTCACTCACCCTAACTTGTAACGACTGCAACAAATCAGTTCACATAAAATGCGCTGGAATATCCAGGCATGAATTTAATAGCACTTACCGAAACCTTGACACATGGCATTGTTCAGATTGCTCTGCACCCTGTGGCATTTGCCACAGGGACGTCCTTAATAACCACAAAGCAATCCATTGTGACCACTGCCAAAAATGGATACACACACAATGCTGTGCCATAGATGACAATGCATACAAACAATTAATACACTCATCATGTTCTTGGGCTTGCCCTGACTGCAATAACTTCAACTTCACAAATTCCTTCTTCGAAGATAGTGAAATCCAGACGGAAAACCCTTTTGACCCCCTGAATGGCAACAATCATAACTCAAACGAAACAACTACAAGTAGTAACAACACAACCAATAACAAGAAAACCTATAAACAAAAGAACAGACCAAACTTCCGGTGCATCCTCATAAACTGCCAAAGCATTAAGAATAAAGCAGCAGACATCGAAGTACTAAACAACCTACATAACCCAGACATAATCAGTGCAACAGAGTCATGGTTAGACCCCTCAGTTAAAAACGGAGAAATTTTCCCAGAACACTTTAATGTTTTTAGAAAAGACAGGGAAACAAGCACCACTGGAGGGGGTATTCCAAATATCCAAAGCTGATCTCATCACAACTCATCTAACAAACTTAAACACTAACAGTGAGAGCATTTGGACAGAAACTGAAATAAAAGGAATGAAACCCATAGTCATATGCACCTTCTATCGTGCCCCACATGACTCTCAAGGAACTCAAATTGAAGAACTAGATCTATCTCTATCTAAATTAGGAAACAGAATAAACACACATAATGTCATAATTACCGACGATTTCAATCTTCCTAACATAAACTGGGAAAATCACCATGTCACACCTAACAGTGGATATAGTACAGTTGCTGCCAACAAACTACTCTCCCTCGTAGAGGAACATGGACTAATCCAACATGTCAATGAACCCACACGTAAACAAGGAAATGCCAACAATATCCTAGATCTTGTCTTCACAAATAGACCTGGGTTAATAAAGAAACTAAATGTAGTAGACGGCATAGCAGACCACAACACAATTATCATTGATGTAAATATCTCACCCAAACGCAAACATCGCCCCAAACGAAAAAATTTCATCAGAAATAAAGCTGACCACCTTAACATCCAGAAATCTCTCGATGACTTCACACATGAATACTTCTCTTTAAACCAAAACATGACAGTCAATGACAAATGGAACCTTGTTTCAAAAAAAATCATCAACATTATGAAACACTATGTACCAGTCTGTCTTACAACTTCCAGATACAACCTTCCCTGGTTCAATAAAGACTTGAACAAAATGTGCAAAAGAAAGAAACGATTATATAAGAAAGCAAAAATATCTAGAAATCCAGAAGACTGGCAAGAGTTGTGTAACATCAGGAAAGACATGCACAAACACATTCGTTCTGCTAGACTGTCCTATATAAATCAATTCCTAACAACTGCAATAACAGACAAACCGCATTCTGGAGTTTCATTTCCAAACTTAGACAAGATAACCAGGGTATTGGGGACCTCAACATTGCGGGAAACATAATTAGCGATGACAAGCAAAAAGCAGAAGCCTTAGGCAATCAGTTCAAAAGTGTCTTTACATATGAAGGAAATTCCAAGCTGCCAAATCTGAATGACAGCCCACATGGAAAAATACCCGAATTAACAATTTCACTTAAAGGAGTACATGACCAACTATCACAAATTAACACCTCTAAATCGCAAGGACCAGATGGCATTCCACCATGGTTTCTAAACAGATATGCCTACCACCTAACACCAATAATACATGATATCTTCCAATCATCAGTTGACTCTGGTCAAGTCCCCAAAGCCTGGAATGAAACAAACATAACAGCAATTTTCAAGAAAGGAAACAGGGCAGAAACTTCAAACTACAGACCAATATCCTTAACACCTGTGATTTCTAAACTTCTTGAACACATAATTCATAGCCACATCATGAAACACCTTGAACAACATCACATCCTAACTGACCACCAACATGGTTTTCGTGCAAAAAGATCAACAGAAACTCAATTAATTCAAACTGTCCATGACATAAGCAAATATCTAGATGAAAAGAAATCTGTAGACATGGCCATTCTAGACTTCACTAAAGCATTCGACAAAGTTCCACATAAAAGACTAATCCACAAACTAAAATACTATGGCATCACAGGCCCAATATCGTCATGGATAGAAAGCTTCCTTGCAGAAAGAACTCAACAGGTTGTAATAAATGGATCAGCATCCAAACCAATTAAAGTCACCTCAGGGGTACCACAGGGAACCGTACTGGGGCCCTTACTTTTCTTACTTTACATAAATGATCTACCCAACAATCTCACTTCAAACGTTCGCCTTTTTGCAGATGACTGCCTACTATATCAACCAATTAAATCAGACAATGACATTTCTCTTCTCCAAAATGATCTAATCAAACTTGAGGAATGGCAAAACACCTGGCTTATGAAATTCAATCCCACCAAATGCTTCACAATGACATTAGCCTCAAGAAAACCGACACCAAATATTTACACCTTCTGTGGCCAACAACTTAAATCTGTTCAATCACATTGTTATCTTGGTGTACAAATATCAAATACATTAAATTGGACAGCACAATGCAACTCAGTCGCTAGGAAAGCACAACAGACTCTAGGAGTCATTAGGAGAAATCTAAATCAATGCCCAACCCACATTAAGTCAATAGCCTACACAACCCTTGTCCGACCAATACTTGAATATGCATCAGCATCATGGGATCCACACTGCCTAAAACATATTAAAACCTTAGAAAGAATCCAAAGACAAGCTGCCAGATTTTGTACACATAACTATTCTAGAGAACCAGTAACCCAACTTTTTAAAGACCTCCAGTGGGACACCCTCCAAACAAGAAGAAAAATTAAAAGACTTAGCATAATATACAAAATGGAACATAACCTTATAGATATCCCGCTAGATCACTATACCCAACACAACACTAGAACCTCACGTAAACATGACAGTCAGTTCTTGCAAATTAGATACTCTGCAAACATATTTGGAAGCAGCTTCTTCCCAACAACAATTAAGGAATGGAATTCTCTCCCCTCAAACACTGTCTCAAGTAAATCACTAAATCATTTCAGAATAGTTTTATCCAACATTTTAACAATTAAGTCAGATGACCCACCATGCGCACTGGCGTGATGTGTCCCTAGGACATTTTGCCAGTTAAGATACAGATACAGATACACTGTGCACCAGGTATGAGAAATAAACAGAATTTGTATATGCTGACAGCCCTGCCTTTTCGACCTAAAAAGTCTGCTAAGACGCAGTGTTTATAAATCATCAATGTGCAATATGGAATGGTCGAATTAACAAAATTATGTATCAAATGTTGGCAAAGAGACAGTTATAATGGCACAATTGAGGTGGGCCCTAATTCTACTCAAGTACCCACTTTTAAAATCAAATGTGAATTTAATTTGTAAATCAAATGTGACTTTTATTTGTAAATCAAATGTGAATTTTATTTTAACATTATGCTGGGTCATTTTTAGTGCTTATCATAGGCCCTATATTATAATAATGATATGCACTATATTATATATTTTGTAATAGCATTTTTATTGACCCCCAGGTTCGGAGACAGATGTGGTGAATGAGACTGGCAACTATCACCTGCTCAGTCCCGTGGAGGCCCGATATCACCCGGGAGACGGGAGAATCGAAGGACAACAACAGCGCTGGGACCTAAACTACCACGAGGCAGCAATCTACATCCACGAGGGAGAAAACAATGACAAGTTCACAGCCCACCCCAACAGGCACGACGAACTGCCCTGGTACCTCATCACGCACAGCACCTGGTTCTACCTACTGGATGTGTTTGCAGCGATGCTTCTGATGCTGTTGGCGCTAGTTGAGCAGCCGGCTGTGCCATATCTGGGTGCGGCCATATGGGTATGGTCTGTCTCTCAGATATGTTGCTTTTCCCCGCAGGGCTTTATGCAGGATAACATTTTTGCCAGTCACATTTTTTGGTGGATGTTATGATCTGAAATAAACTAACAACACACATCTGACATCCATTTTCAAGGCATAACTGGCAATATCTATTATTTTTGAAGACTCGTTTTGGTCATTCTTATTTACCTGTCCACCATACATCCAGTCATATTTCTATCCATCCACAATTGGCTTTACCCATCCAAATGATGGATGGATGGGTCTCTGCATAAAGCTATGTTTCCTTGTGCTTCAAGTTTAGATAAACCATCAAAGGCTTCCTCGCTCAGCATGGCAATTTTTTTAAATAACTGCATTGTGAAATCTGTATATAGTGAGTAAACTACAATGTAGGTAACACCTGTTGCTAACACCACAAGAAAGGAGTACATTTTAACAATATGAATTACCAAATTATATAACTGTCTAAAGAAAAATATATGTAAAAGCATACTTAAATAATCATAATATAACAGGATTAACAGCATATGTGCACATATATATATATATATATATATATATATATATATATATATATATATTGCAAGTGGCAAGTTCACAGTCATATAACTGTAAACATATATGAGACTCTGATGTCTGGATAGGTCATTTTCGTCGAGTGCAGTTTTTTTTAATTATAGTTCTAATTCTAAAGAAAACTTATGTAATAACATGATTACAGTTAAGAAAACTTATGTAATAACATAGTTACATTTTAAAAGATGCATCCATGAGAATATGTGCGTGTTTGTAAACGTACCCACGAGGCTATCAAATCCTAAAAAAATGGGGGACTTGACAGGTCTGAGTTAGATTTATAACATTGTTGTGTGGTTTTGTGCACAGGTGCATAGTACTCTCGAACTGTTTGGGCTGCTGCTGATTGGGCTTGAGTTGGGCATGCGACTCAAATGGTTGGGCACAAGAGCTTATCTGCATCACACAAGAACAATGATAAAGGTAACCGGGAATGCATGAAACCAGAATACAAAATATTCTGACCATGACACAATTATAAGAACAATATTGCTAGAACTTCATAATAAATACACCTGAAGTTCATGTTCAGTTATTAATATGATACAAATGTATTTATTATTGCAAAATGTCAATTACTGGTATAAGTCATAATCAAACCTTTCTATCAGTGTGAACAATTTAATGCAAAACTTTTTATGTTATATTGAATAAAAAATATTTTATGCCACCTCGGGTCTTATTCTATATTTTATGTGTCTACTTGGCAAAACGTTTTTTTCTTTCTTACCTGACTTGCAGTATATTTCATAATTGGTTAAGTTAAAACATACCCTAACACCTATGGGTGTGAAAATAGAAAATGTTGTCTTTGATTTTAAATTTAGACGTGTTTAACTTTATTTTTTGTTCACAGACGGTGGTGCTGGTAATTATGGCAGTGGAGGTCATTGTTGTGTTTATTCGTCAGTCACAACATTTCCGTGTGACACGTGCCATCCGACCCATCTTTCTACTGGATTCCTACTACTGCAGAGGGACCCGCAGGTTCGTGTGATTGTCTGGGGCGTGGGGACAGGTCACTATTTATTTTTTAATTGTGCAGTATGCATAATAACCATTCAGGTTTTATCAACCTAGGAACATAAACAAAGCATTCCCATGTATTACAAAAATATTAAAGGTTTATCTTCGATCACATTTTTAGCTTTACATATTTCAGATTCCTTCTGGGAAATAATCCAGTTGTTATTGTCTGTGGTGAGCAGTTCATTTGAATCAATGTTTTGTTTTGGTTAAATAAACTGATCAAAATATTATAATTAATTCGATAGGATCAATACTTTAAAAAGTGAAAAGTCTGTATTACTTGTGTTTAGGCCGGCAAATATAAAATGTATGTAGCTACCTTTCAGTTTTCGCCACCGGTAGTTATATAAGTTTTTGACTCTGGAAGGCCTCTGCATGGTTGTAGAAGTTGTTTTGTTGCTGTTTCTATAACAAGAAGATATTTTTGTTAATCCTGTGTTAAACTCCCTACCTGGAGCCTCAGGTGTTTGCATTGTGTGGCAGCCTCCCCCATGATCTGTCGGGTTTAGTTGGTTACCTACAGCATGATGTTATTCACATTTACTTGTTATTCATTGCGATATCGCCATTAAGACTTGTTTTAACACTGGATATATTGTTTATCATTTGCTCAAGCTCCTGGTGCTGTATGTTTAAATTTTTGCACATTGTTATGGTTTGTTTACTAAAGTAACTTATACAGTCATGTTTTCTTTATCCGTACACTTTGGTCTCCGAAGTTTGTGTCAGATAAACAAAATGTGTGGATTAGCGAGACACCCATGATCAAAATGATTCCCGCTGACTAAAGACTAGATCAATGAGACATGACTATAGTAATCAATAGTTGAAACCTTAGGAACATTCCGCCAACTTTTACGAGGCATGACACAAGATGGTGATGAAATTGAAAATGTTGTTGACCAATTTCTTCTTGTAGGTTTATCCGTCAGATCATCCAGTCTCTGCCTCCAATCCTCGACATGTTCACTCTGCTTCTCTTTTTCATGCTCATGTTCTCCATCCTTGGTAAGTGTCCTTGTGGATCATAGTCTCAAGATCATCTTGTGGATCATAGTCTCAAGATCATCTTATAGATCATAGTCTTGAGATCATCTTGTGGATCATAGTCTCGAGATCATCTTGTGGATCATAGTCTCGAGATCATCTTGTGGATCATAGTCTCGAGATCATCTTGTGGATCATAGTCTCGAGATCATCTTGTGGATCATAGTCTCGAGATCATCTTGTGGATCATAGTCTCGAGATCATCTTGTGGATCATAGTCTCGAGATCATCTTGTGAATCATAGTCTCGAGATCATCTTGTGGATCATAGTCTCGAGATCATCTTGTGGATCATAGTCTCAAGATCATCTTGTGGATCATAGTCTCAAGATCATCTTTGGATCATAGTCTCAGATCATCTTTGATCATAGTCTCAGATCATCTTGTGGATCATAGTCTCGAGATCATCTTGTGATCATAGTCTCGAGATCATCTTGTGGATCATAGTCTCGAGATCATCTTGTGGATCATAGTCTCGAGATCATCTTGTGGATCATAGTCTCGAGATCATCTTGTGGATCATAGTCTCAAGATCATCTTGTGGATCATAGTCTCAAGATCATCTTGTGGATCATAGTCTCAAGATCATCTTGTGGATCATAGTCTCAAGATCATCTTGTGGATCATAGTCTCAAGATCATCTTATAGATCATAGTCTCGAGATCATCTTGTGGATCATAGTCTAGAGATCATCTTGTGGACTATAGTCTTGAGATCATCTTGTGGATCATAGTCTTGAGATCATCTTGTGGACCATAGTCTCCAGATCATCTTGTGGATCATAGTCTTGAGATCATCTTGTGGACCATAGGATCCAGATCATCTTGTGGATCATAGTCTCAAGATCATCTTGTGGATCATAGTCTCAAGATCATCTTGTGGATCATAGTTTCAAGATCATCAGACTCTCAGTCAAATTCAAAAGAACTGGGGTTTGAATCGTGTGCTGGTGTCAAACCATGGGCGAGTGAGTTCACTCTCCTGTATTGTCATAATATTTGTTTCAGATGTTTCTTACAATTCACTGCTGCAAAAGTATTTTGTCAGTGATTGTTTTTGAAGAGTTTCACTAAGTAAAGATCATCTTGTGGATCATAGTCTAGAGATCATCTTGTGGATCATAGTCTAGAGATCATCTTGTGGATCATAGTCTCAAGATCATCTTGTGGATCATAGTCTAGAGATCATCTTGTGGATCATAGTCTAGAGATCATCTTGTGGATCATACTCTCGAGATCATCTTGTGGACCATAGTCACGAGGTCATCTTGTGGACCATAGTCTCGAGGTCATCTTGTGGACCATAGTCTCGAGGTCATCTTGTGGACCATAGTCTCGAGATCATCTTGTGGATCATAGTCTCGAGATCATCTTGTGAATCATAGTCTTGAGATCATCTTGTGGACCATAGTCTCGAGATCATCTTGTGGACCATAGTCTCGAGATCATCTTGTGGATCATAGTCTCGAGATCATCTTGTGAATCATAGTCTCGAGATCATCTTGTGAATCATAGTCTTGAGATCATCTTGTGAATCATAGTCTCGAGATCATCTTGTGGACCATAGTCTCGAGATCATCTTGTGGACCATAGTCTCCAGATCATCTTGTGGATCATAGTCTCAAGATCATCTTGTGGATCATAGTCTCAAGATCATCTTGTGGATCATAGTCTCAAGATCATCAGACTCTCAGTCAAATTCAAAAGAACTGGGTTTTGAATCGTGCACTGTTGTGTCAAACCATGGGCGAGTGAGTTCACTCTCCTGTATTGTCATAATATTTGTTTCAGATGTTTCTTACAATTCACTGCTGCAAAAGTATTTTGTCAGTGATTGTCTTTGGAAGAAGTTTCACTAAGTAAAGACCTCTTAAAAGAAAAATTCAACCTAAAACAAAATCGTTATTAAATTCAGTTGGATTTTTTAAAACGCATTAGCTCATTGTCGTATTTCCGAAGACTCTACTTCCATTACACACCAGCGACAATATCCCGCTGGTTTTGTCAGTTTTTCAGGTATTTCAGTGCAATATCGGGCGTGGGATCTCTTAACAATGTTCATGAAAAGAATGGTGGTTGAGGACTTTCTTTTGTCAATATCAACTTTGTATTCATTTCACTTGTAGTACAGAATGTTTGCTATGGTGCAGGTTTATTAAATGGTATACAAAGTGTAATAAATTTACAAGACCCGATAATAGTTACTACAAAACAGCAACAATAGCCAAATCTGTTCTTTTTTCAGGTTTTTATCTGTTTTCTGACATTCCAAATGACACAGTGAGTATTTTTGAAATATCCGTTGTCAGCTTAATCTTGATAAGCATGCATTCTTTGTAGCCATGCATTTGTTCTGAATGAAGCCTGTTTGTGATGGTTATTCTTGCATGTTAAATCCAAACCTACGCTTAGTGAATTTGGTTTACAGTATTTCTTGTCTCCGATTTTTGAGGATTTAAAACACTGAACCAGTTTTGTTATTATTAGCGTATACTGCTGAGATTTTAAACTGATTTTTGCATGGACTTGCTTGGTTTCAGTACTTTCAGACATTTCAACAAAGTTTCCTTAGTCTGTTTGTCCTGCTAACAACAGCCAAGTAAGTAGCCAGTTATTGAAATAGACTTGTGATAATTATAATTAGTTATTACAGACAATTAATTGTAACACAAATATCAATTATTTACAGGTGTCGTTATCATTATTTCAGTTCTTCCCTTTTTGTCTGAATTTGTTTTCTTATAATTTCATAATAAAAATAAATACTCAAAGATTCAAACTATAATTTAGAAAGAGTTAGAATGTAATATACAGTTTTAGAAATTAAATTAATAACCAGTGGAAATTAATTGTTTTTAAATCAATATACTCTCCCTCCTTTACATGTGTAAGATATATATATATATATATGTATATACAGGTCTGTATATGTATACATATATATATATATATATATATTTGCTATAGTTTCCCGGATGTCATGATGCCATCCTATAAACACAGTCGCTGGTCAGCCATCTTCTTCATCGCCTACCTTGGAATCGAACTCTACTTCCTAATGAACCTGGTAGGTGGCACTCTCTACATGTCGGATCTTTCTGCTAATGTAGCTCTGACGCACGTGTCAGGCTGTCAGCCTAACTGTTTTTGGTGGGAAACACGCCTCTCCCTCTCCTTTCTTAATTCTGCTGCTTGTAATGACATACCAAGCTTGACAGTTCAGTCTGTTATCTGCTTATAATTTAAAGGTTTTGCCATATATTGATTGAGGGGTTATCGTTCTGTGCTCAATGTACTATATGCTTGTTTGATATATATTAATTTTAATAAATAACTAATAACTAACTTCCGATTACACACCGGTCTCCCGTATGCGGCATCTAAGCATATAGGTTTTAAGGAGACTGATTTTTGTATATACTGTATATATATATATATATATAGTTATTTATTACAATATCATAACAATATTGTAGTATGTGGTGTGTATTTGTATTACAGACAAAGTTCCAATTAGACATAATTGGAAAATCAGTTACATAAAAATATACGGCCGGTCTCTTGTAGGTGGTCGTATATGCACTGGTCTCCCTATGCAGCATTTAGTTTTATATATATATATATATATATATATATATATATATATATATATATATATAAATTCTGCAGAATTGCTGACAAATTTTAATGAAATATGTACGAACTCCCAAAAATTGTGTCTACCAGTATTCATACATTTGCCAGCTGCAGGTGTTTGAAAGTAGTCTTAACTTTGTTTTCTGCGAACCTTTCATTTCTCAGTAGGATGCCATGATGATAATTTATTTAAGTATGAACCAGCCTGTAATTATTTTACTGTTGTTTGATTGGTTGAACTTTTCCACAGTTCCTGGCCGTGGTTTATGACTCATTCCTGAAGATGGAAAAGGAGAAACTGAAAAAATTAATGTTGCACAAAAGAGTCGCCTGTCAGCATTGCTTCCGCCTTCTTGCAAGCAAGCAGGTCAGAGATCAAGGGTCAATCAGATTTGACCTTTTTATATTTGAATAAAGACTTGTGACGTTTGCAAAGCCAGAGTACTGTAATTGTGCTATACCTGTCGCTTATCAATGTTGCATCCATCTTCGTGGAAGCAGTTAGGTCATAGGTCAAAGGTCAAATAGTATGACACAGTTATTATAAATTATGTGCAATGTTTGATTTGTACCAACGCTTTTATTTATTTAATAGTATTTTACAATGCAGTTACTTTCGATTACATGATACGAACAACATTCTCAAATAATAAGAATAACTTCTTTATTTTAGAACCCAACAATGATCACACTGAAACACTTCTGCGGACTAATGAAGTACTACAAACCAACACTTAGTGAGTTTGTGGCACAATATAATACCACTCTTACTTTCTTGTCATCTCAAGTCAGCCATATTAACATTTCCTCCTGGATGGTTTGGGTCATGATTGTGAACGTTTCAGGGATTATTCCAACTCATTGAAAGAGTGGTCCAGCAATATTGTACCCGATATTCACCCCTGTGTAGTAACGGGGGGGGGGGAACACACAGCCTCTCAAAAACACCTACATTTTGCCAAAATTCAAGACGGGGACATAAATTGATTCTTCATGGTGTTACATTGTTCATAATATTGCATCACACAGCTACACTGTTCATTATGTTACATATTTTTATAATGCTGCATCATTCGTGATGTCATGTTGTTCATCATATTACAGTGTTCATCATGTTACAATGTTCATCATGTCACAGTGTTCATCATGTTACAGTGTTCATCATGTTACAGTGTTCATCATGTTACAATGTTTATCATCTTACAATGTTCATCATGTTACAGTGTTCATCGTGTTACAGTGTTCATCATGTTACAGTGTTCATCATGTTACAGTGTTCATCATGTTACAGTGTTCATCATGTTACAGTGTTCATCATGTTACAGTGTTCATCGTGTTACAGTGTTCATCGTGTTACAGTGTTCATCGTGTTACAGTGTTCATCGTGTTACAGTGTTCATCGTGTTACAGTGTTCATCGTGTTACAGTGTTCATCATGTTACAGTGTTCATCATGTTACAGTGTTCATCATGTTACAGTGTTCATCATGTTACAATGTTCATCATGTTACAGTGTTCATCATGTTACAGTGTTCATCGTGTTACAGTGTTCATCGTGTTACAGTGTTCATCATGTTACAGTGTTCATCATGTTACAGTGTTCATCATGTTACAGTGTTCATCGTGTTACAGTGTTCATCATGTTACAGTGTTCATCGTGTTACAGTGTTCATCGTGTTACAGTGTTCATCATGTTACAGTGTTCATCATGTTACATGTGTTTTCTGCAATTGTCAAAGCACCATCAATCAGTTAATAATATTTTATGTAACTTGCATTACACTGCAAAACTTTTATATTCATATCGCAGCTAATAAAAATGTACAAATTTACAAAAAAATTATGACGGAAACCATGTCCCGTGTGCATGCGTGTGTGCGTGCGTGCGTGTGTGTAACCTTACAGAGAATAGTAATTGTTGCTACTGTTTACAACCAGTGTTGAGCTGAGGTAGATATGTAATGTCTGCTCATGTTGCAGCCAGACGAGATGTTTATCTACAATTCAAGGCCCTCAATGTGAGCAGGTCCGGGCTCCTTTCACTCGATGAATTCTATACTCTCTACGACATTGCCAACTTAAAGTGGAAGGTAGGATGATGTCAACACATGGTACCTCCAGACACGGTACCTTTCTGAACTGCTGAAGAAACTTCTTCTAATTGCCACGTTGAAATGAACAATTTGATGAATGAAATGCAAAAATCGACACATCCTGGTATTATGCCATTCTGTCCAGGAAATCCGATGGTACAAGTCAGTCAATGGTGTTGTCTCACCAAGCCACAGTGTGGCACTACTGTTAGTTAACCGTACGTTTCCTACCCATTTCAAGGGTGTGCACCATGTAAAAAGCAGGGTACCTTACACTATATCAAACATGTGGTCTGTACACATCTCTCGTGTGTTCTTGGTATGTTACAGGCGGTGCGTTCTTTGGAAATGTGGTTTGCACACTTTCGGTCTCCACTTGATACAATACTCAAAGGTAGGACTTAGTGGCACCATCAGGCTGTGACAAATACCAGTTCTGTGACTTTCATTAGGACATCCAGAGAGCCACAATTACAAATTTAAATGCAGTGTAATGTTATGTATACATTAATATGATTTTGCTTTTAATTGTTGTTATAATGAAACAAGAAACTGAATAAATTGCAAGTTGCAGTATCATAGAATTTGTTTTTTTCTGTGAGATTGTTTTAAATTAACATAACTTGACAGGGCATATAAATAACATTTAAATATGTTACCAAACTTGGAGAAAAAAACTTTTTCACAAAATACTCCTACTGAAATCTATTACCAAGTTATCCCATTAGCACTCAGCTGATTGTAACGTGAGGCCTGTGCCTCCTCAGATATTTCACCTAGATGTTTAATAAATGCGCCAGTTATTTTTGCTCTAGCGCCTTTATTATTCAATTCTTGCAACTGCATGTTGTATGCATTTTGTAGATAACTAAAGTACCTACACAGTGGTGCCAAAACTGTTGTTATAACTTACAAATATGTTGACCATTTCTTGATTGGCACTAAGACATTTTGAAAATTTATGAAAAAATTTACTTTATTTCGGTGTAACTTTTTTATGCTTGGCTTTTTACTGCTACATGTTGGGTTTAAAATTATCTACATACTAGTATATAATTTGTTATAATATGTTACACATTTCAGCTGTATATGTGGCCAACCTCCTAGCTGGAGGACATTTTTAAATGTCCAAAAACTGCTACTGTTAAATTTTCAAAAATGTGGTAAATATTTTTGAGAACGGAGTATCCAAAATAGCCACAATTTAATGTTATATGTCTAGATAGGTGTCACATTTATTGCATCTCTTAATCACGCAACCATGTCAACCCAATTAAAACCCTGTTCTGTATTCCCGGACTGGCTGTGGAAAACCTGAGGAGATTCGAGGTGACCGTCAATGCCCAACTTGAGTGCTAATCAGTTAAAGTAAAACGCTTCCAAAAATTATAACTACCGGTATTTAAAAATTAATTTCTAAACAAGGTGCATGTTGGAATGTTTTTACACTGTTGCTTTCTTTCCTTGTAACCAATTATGAGTTTTAGTAATGTTGCATGTCAGTATTGGAAATAATAAATATGGTGATGCAACATGCATGAATACATTTTGAATTGTTTATATGATACTACAAATTAACTGTAATATTTTATTAAACATTTCTTTGCAGCTCTCCACAAAGGTGTGACGTCAAAGTGGTTTGATGGCGTCATATGTAAGTAATCAAATTGATTCTGCATTTATTGTGGCATTTATCATTGATCGTTTAATGTTGTATTTTTTTATTCTGCCTTACTGTTAAAATCAGCCAGATTTTAATCGACTTTCTTTCTGGTATCGCTCGTACATCTAAGACAAGTTACATGATAATGCTCTGGTGTTAGGTTTAATTAAGCTGTTAATTATCACTGTCTAGTTTGTGTGATATCTGCCATTTATCTGTTGTAGTGTAATTTATTACTCTCTCTTTTTCTGTTGCAGATTTCATAATTTTTGCCAATTTTGTGTGGATCTTGGGTGACACCATCCTGATATCAGGTAGAGTTAACCTTCATCATTATAAACTATAAACAACTGTCAATATCTTTGTTTTTTCTTTCTTAGTTCCCAAACATCTCTGTCGATTTCACCAAGTAGTGGTCATGTTTAGTCAAATCCTCACCAACAGCTTTCTGGATTACCTCCTTCATACTCTCAGTACCTTCGTTTTTCAACTGTCTTCTTATTCTTATTTTCTAGTAATAAACTTTTATAAAAATGCATCCTGTGGCCTATTTCACTATCATGTTTAAGACCCCTTAAACCAGATTTTGCTCTTTAAAATAAGTTTTAATCCTTAACAGTGATCTTAAATACCTGAAAATTGTCAACTCCACTTGTGTGTCATGGAAATAGTGTCCACTGTTATTTATTATTTAATTTTAACAATGGATTTGTTTGGGGATGAATTTTCCTTCATCACCACTGATGAAGTCATCATCATCATTGTACAGCCATAGGTGGTTGGGCGAAGGCCTCAGCATGCTGCATCTGCCTGTCTTGCGATATCCTCTGCCAGATGGTACCCTTCCAGTAATCGTCTAGTTTGTTTCTCCACCGACTCACTGGTCTTCCTCTAGATATAACTCAGCATAGTTATAGTGTATGTTGATGGACACACTTTTAATACTTGTGGCTGTTCTTGCAGTTGTGAGGTCCCGGGTGAACGTCCACCAGGCAGTGATCATTGAGAACGAGTATCAATACATATGGGTCGCCGTCATATTTGTGGCAAGTGAGTAGAACACACATGTCACTAAAGACGTATTCCCAAGTAGTACTCATGTAGTTAAGACTTAAAAGGGAGAAAATCTACTCCTATGTGAAAGTGATGTGTTATAGGACGTTTGGCGTCTACAAACATGGGAACATTGAAGATCAAAGGATATTGCAGTTAACTTACCTCAGTATTTTTGCCAATAAGTTTACATTACTTTGAAACTGGATGTTTTGTTTATTATGTGAAAATTTGCAGAGTGGAAACTTTCAAATTGCAAATATTTTATGATCAAATAAATTAATACCACAAAATGGGTTGCCTTTAACAAACACCTGTATGTATCATGATCATAAGATCATAATAATAAATACATAATTAAAACCTTGGGGCAGACTTTTCCTTTGTTTTAAGAATGTCATCCAGAACAAAATGCCAAGATGGCTGCCGGACAAGGAAGACTTACTCCATTGTGGGAATAAATACATTTTGATGTATGGTTTGTGATGTTGTTTCAGTGGTGTTATTTCATATCCTGTAATGAGAACATCGACATCAGTGAACATATCTTGGAATAAACAGTTACTGCCATGTATTGGCGTGAAAGATATTGACTAAAACTAATTTTAACTTGTCTTTGTCTTAACAGAATTGACCTAATTTCAAACTACGCAAGACAAACACTTTTCACCTGTATTTTCTTGTGAGGACCTCTGCTTGCATGATGATCTCATCAACAGCAACATGCTGCCGCAGGAGTTGATTATTTGCCATAAACTGGTTTCATTGGCGACAAACGTTGATGTATCTAGAGTGTGACACTTCTGTTGTCTGTGTTACAGTTTACATCGTGGAGATTGTCCTGAAGATACTTGCACTTGGACCTCATGGCTACTTCTCCTGTGGATGGAACCGGTCTGTACCAGTTTTGGGAATTTTTGTTTCTTCCCCACCAGTGTCTTTCTCCTCTTGGCAATAATGAAGTTGGCATCCCTGTCATCAGGGGTGACATTGGCCATGGTTACCAACATCTTTTTCTTTGTCTGTATCAACAATCTTCAACTCGTATCTTTTGCTGTTGATCCCCATCCCTGGCCCAGTCTTTCCAGATACCTATTAACACAGTCCTCTCATCGCATTCTCTGTGTTCCTTGCCTTCTTTTCCCCTCCACATTCTGGGCATCTGATGTCTTTGCCAGGTTTTCTTCTCCCTCCCATTCTTTCCACTATTTGACAGCCCTACTTCAACCTACTCCTCACCAGTTTCTTTTTAAAACGTTCCTTCACTCCAACTCAGTTCATTCATTCTTCTCTTATCTGCTCTATTCACTCCCACAATTCTTTTTGTCCGGTTGTTTTTGTATAACTGTGCCTGTTGTTTCTCTGTTAGAAACCAATTCAGTAACTGTCTAAACAATATTATATTATAATGTTATATGTGTAAAACCTGTTTTGCACTCTGGATTCCTAGACAATTTGTTATAAAGACTTTTTGGAAAATCTTGATTGCATAATATCTAAAATATATGTGCGATGTTTTCTAGGTTCATATTTGAATTCCAGTTTGTTTTATAATATTGTGTATCATACTAGAATTTCTGTTGGCCATTCCTGTGCCACATGTGTCACGTGAAATGTTCTCCCTCACAGATTTGACTTCCTTGTGGTGCTGGTGTCAGCCATTGGTCTTCTCCTGGAGCTGGCTGACCGCAACTTCTATTACCTCCTCGTGCTCCGTCCACTGCGACTACTCCGGTCAGTCTCGGTTATACAGCCTTGATGGGGTGCAATTAAATACTTTTGGTGACCCCCAAGCGGGTACAGTTGGGTGTTCATGAGCATCAAGTTTGATTTGGAGGTTAACCATTTAGACCTCAGCCATTTATATGTACAGCCCCTGTTTCATCATAAAACTAGGTCAGATTCCGAAAAATGACAGGGTTGTCCGTTTTTGGGTCTTCTTATTGAATTTGCATTATTGCAATTTAACATTATTTTAAAGGGCATATAATTATCTTCACATTGGATGTAGATATGTTTTTTATGAATAAAAATTGACCATAACAGATAGATGCAACAGATGCGCCGGTATATCTATATGTTTACTAAATTTTTGCTATATTTTTACTATATTTTTACTATATTTTTACTATATTTTTACTATATTTTTACTATATTTTTACTATAATTTTACTATAATTTTACTATATTTTACTATATTTTTACTATAACATGCCCAGTCACAGTACAGTGGCCAAGTGTTTCCGCTACCACCCCGGCCAGCCTCAGTTGAAACATCAACAAGTGAACAACGTAACAGTCCCGCAAGTTACAGCACTTACAAATCCCACAATAATGATAATACAACTACCCCATCATTGTATTGTGTTCTAGTTGAGCATACTGACTTTGTGTAAGAATATGGGACTCCAAGTATGGGACTTATCTCATAGACATAGTGTGTTTACAAATGAAAAAGGCATCCCCAACAACAACAACAACAAACGTCAAAATGAAGCATCGACTAAAATCGCATATTTGATGTCTGAAACGGCTTGAATAGCAGACACTTTGGCAGGCTCCTGCAATCAAATGATTCGTTTGGACCAGGGCAGTTTGAAAAAAAATGGCATGTTGAAATAATTTATGAAACTCCGAAAAATTGAATAGTAACGGTGGCCAGAAATACCCACAATGCATTGCCAATATGTTAATCTTTCAAGTTGAATGTGTTTCAGAAGTATTCTCCAGAGAGCACCTCTGGAATAGATCAAACTATTACGTTAATATATTCAGGTGGGTTTGGCCGATTTGAGGGTTAATGGGTTACCCAGGGTAAGTCAAGATCACTGTAAATCTGCCCAAAAGATAGTGCTACCACTGTTTCATGTGACCCACTGTAGAATGCAGTACTGGGTTGTTGTAGATTATTCAAAATGAAGCGAAGGTTGCGAGATATTCTCGGTACTATCATGATGCTCTTCTCCCGAATGGTCAGGTGAGTGAATCAAACACCCCCGTGTGGCGTGTGAGTTGTGATGTCTTTAGGCGTCTTTAGTGTTTTATGCTGTCATAGTAATACTGTACCATACCATACCGTATCATATCAAAATTAAGCCATACCATGCCATAACATAACATACCAAAATGATACCATACCACACCACATAACACACCACATACCACACCACATGCCACCACGACACGCCATGACATGCCACAACACACAACATCACACAAAATTGGTATAAACAAATTGTGTTTCTCATTCTAAACCAAACTGTATTAACAGTCTAAAATTAACGTGGGAAAATATTTCATCACCGTACTTAGAAAAATAAGTACAAACATGTTGCAGAATTCTAGGTGCAATCTTATGTTGCAGAATATTTGTTGTGTTCAGTGTTGATGTGAATTGTAGAGCTTTTGTTAAAACATTATGGTATATAATAATCTTTGTTCCGATTTCTAAAACATTTTCAAGAAAGACATAGTAACATTACATCTGTCAAGATGATGATGAAGCATAACATAATTTGTTTTACACAATTAAAAATACTAATAACACTGACTAAAAATCAATATTGATTATTTTTAATTTTATACATAAATTGGGTATGATATATTTGAAAATCCAATGCATCAACAAGTATTTGTGGAATTTGATATAAGATAAATGAATAAAGAGAAAGAAGATAATTCTGGAATATTACAATATCGCATTTCGTTTAAGGCAGAATTTGAATTCATAAATAAGGTAAGGACTTACTCAAACATCAACAGAAGTATCAGCAAAAAGTGCAGAACACAGGTAGCAACTGTCTCCTGTCTGTGTTCTTGCTTGACCTATGCTTGACCTATTCAATTTGCCAAAAAATCATCACATGGCCAATAATATGTATTTCCTGTTATTTTATTGCTTCTAATATATCACTGTTGACATTAGTTCCAATATTTCTACAGTGATATATTTCCTCAAAGTCATTGCGATATCACCACAATTGTTATTATAATAACATGGTGATATTATCACCATTGTGATATCACAAGTACAGTAATATCGCAACCATGGTGTACTTCAGTGCTGACTTGTTTATATATCAACAACATTTTTGCTTCAGTAACAAAGGAAAAGGTATCACTACATCAGGGCTGATCTATTGATACTGTTTCTCATTAACCATTACACATGTTTTGTTGTATGCGATATGCTATCATTTCACCATAATATCAAATGTGTTACATTATGAAACATTAACATACATATGGAGTGCACCATATATCTGGGTTAAAAGTTTCTAAGATGTTTAAAAAATGATAATTTCATTATCGGCACTTACAAAACTCATTGTATGCCACAGGCATAGGGACATTAGTGTTGTGAAATCACGTAGTGTATGTGGCTGTCACTTTTCACTGATGCCACAAATGGACTATTTCACCATTGTCGCAGTCAAATCTGTCTAACAGAGTTGGTGACTTTTCACTGTTGTCACAGATAAATCACTGTTTTTACTGTTGTCAGCGTGATTGTTTCAGCATTGCCATTGTGATGTTGCTGTTGTACTACAGCTTTGCTATCATTGGAATTGAGCTTTTCTCTCGTTACAACCTGAAGGACTCCTGCATGTAAGTACACATTTTGAATATGGCTGAATCCTTCCATTTATATTAATGTCTTTATGTTAATGTTCTTAAAGATTCAGGTTTTGGTAATCTTATGTTGTGATATTAAAACCTGTCTATACAATTTAGTACAATTTGTTCAACTTATATTGCATGGTGTTTGATATAATTGTGTAAACATTTTATTTGTTATTATTATGAATAAGTATCAAAATGTTCATGGGGACTTTTCCTGGAGATTTCATAAATCACAATTATAATTATTGCCATTACTACAAGTTTTATAGTGAGTCGTCCCTGCTGGTCAGTTCATCTTGGAGCAATTGCAGAAAACAGTCATACTTATTACAAACAACTGATTTATCTTACCCATTATAAGGTTTTTACCATAACATACCATATTATGGGTAAGCTCCCTCGACAGATGGAAATTGTTGTACGACTGAACAGGTTATTTTTCTTTAGAAGAATTATACTTGTTTATAATTTCTATTTCTTCCAGCAATGGAAGTGTCGAGGTGTATTATCGCTACACCAATGGAACTGACACAGGCTACTATTATCTCAACAGCTTTGAGAACATCCTAATCAGTTGTGGTGAGTAATGACTTTCAGGCATCGTGGCCCAGAAGGCACCTTATGGATTTTTCCTCACTTTTATTACACGACTTTCTCTGTAAAGAGTCAAAATTCCCTCTAACCTTTGCCCTGTCTTCCTCACCCCCTGGACCGACTTTGATTGAGCCACGCGAGTAACTCGATTAACCCAAGTGCCAATCAAAAATCAAAGATCACTTGCTCATGTGACCCTTCTTGACATAGATAAACAAGGTCAATCTTCAAGGCCGCTACCCGAGACAATCGCGGTTTGGAGAGGATTCACTCGAGTAACTGACGTCATTAGCAGTGACAGTCAATAGGGAACGTAGGCCCCTACTGCACAAGAAATTATTAAACATTACACAACACAATCATTTAAATATGGATTAAAGTCACCACATTCTATGAATTATAATTTAAGACCAAGAAGATTAATGTCACAATTTACACAATAAACAACTGATTACTTTATTTTATTTATTTACATAAGGGGTTTATATCCATGATCATGATCATGATCATCGCTGTCAGTTGGATTACTCTCATGGTACGCAGCGTAAACCAGATACCACGTTAGGGTTACGTGAGTAACTCGAGTAGGCCAATCGAAGTCGGCCCTGAATGGTGTTAACAGTGACTTTATATCAAAATACTTTATATTATTAAAAGTATTGTGCATGTCGACATTGATCTCTGGCATCATAATCGGTAGTAATAAATTGATATATTTATTACTTGTAGTACTGGGATAAGGAATGTTGCCTTCTTACAGTGCATGTGTTTTTGATATTAAAATAACTGATATTTGGTAATTGTTGGTTATACAGTTATCAGCAACACCTGAACAATATTGAAACTGTTGTGTTTTCAGTGACGCTGTTTGAGTTGACGGTGGTGAACAACTGGTACATTATCATGGTTAGTGAGCCAGTTCTTGTTTATATCCTTAAATGTGTTATTATTAGCCTATTAGGTGTATTTATCTGCGTCGTGTTGACTGCACACGTAAACATCTGCTAAATCAGCTGTTCTTGTATTTCACAAATCGAATATGAATATTTCTGTTTTGAAGAAAAAAAACATACTATTTTATTTTATATGTCAGTCAATGTACACTTCGAATTATCCTCACAATAAGCAGTAATTAGCATGATGCAATTATGTTGCATTTAAGAAGAGTTATTTATATACATGTTGATGCTGTTTTATAAAGTCTGTCTTGACAGCTGCTAAATGAAGTAACAGATATTGTTGTATATATATATATATATATATATATATATATAAGCCTTCACACTTGTCTATGAAAGTCTTCATGTATAAGGTGGGTTTTGTTACAGGAAGGATATGCATGTGTGTCCTCTCCATGGAGTCGAATCTACTTCATGATGTTCTACATACTTACCATGGTAAGTGTTGTGTTACATTGGTGAATGTTGTGTTACTATGGTAACTGGAAAGTGTTGTGTTACAGTGGTGAAAGTGTAAGTGTTGTGTTACACTGGTGGGTGTTGTGTTACCATGGCAAGTGTTGTGTTACAGTGGTGAAAGTGTAAGTGTTGTGTTACACTGGTGGGTGTTGTGTTACCATGGCAAGTGTTGTGTTACAGTGGTGAAAGTGTAAGTGTTACACTGGTGGGTGTTGTGTTACCATGGCAAGTGTTGTGTTACAGTGGTGAAAGTGTAAGTGTTGTGTTACACTGGTGGGTGTTGTGTTACCATGGCAAGTGTTGTGTTACAGTGGTGAAAGTGTAAGTGTTACACTGGTGGGTGTTGTGTTACCATGGCAAGTGTTGTGTTACAGTGATGAATGTGTAAGTGTTGTGTTACAGTGGTGAGTGTTGTGTTACCATGGTAAGTGTTGCGTTACATTGATGAATGTGTAAGTGTTGTGTTACAGTGATGAATGATATGTTAGCATGGTAAATGTTGCGTTTGAGTAACGAACGTTGTGTTACCATGGTAACTGTTGTGTTACAGCAGTTAATATTGTGTTACAACTGCGGTTGTGTTGTGTTGAGCCTTGTGGTACAATAATATTACTTAGTTACAATGGTCAATATTTCACAGTCACAAATAATATTGTATTATAATGGTTTGTTGTGATGGAAAGTGTCGCATATTACAATAGTGAGTGTGGTGTTACAATCAGCCAACTTAACATATTTTTATTATGATGTTATATCCTAATCTTTTACTATATATTTTATTATATATATATATATATTATATATCATATATATATGTATATATATATATATATATATATATATATATATATATATATATATATATATATATATATATATATATATATATATATATATATATATATATATATATATATATAATATATCATATACTATATATATATACATATATACATATATATATACATATATACATATATACATTATATACATATATACTTATATACATATATACATATATATATATATATATATATATATTTATATACATATATACTATATATATATATATATATATATATACTTATATACTTATATACATATATACATATATACATACATACATATTTACAATGGAGTACTGATGGGTGACTGAGTGGTGAACTGTCCTAATTCACATTCCAAGACACCGCCCCACAGAGACAGATCACTGATCCATATAAGGATCTTCGTGTTGTTGATCCAACTCTTCCTGACCCTGTGGACATCTTGTGCAGGTCGTCATGACGGTGGTGGTTGCGTTCATTCTGGAGGCGTTTCTCTTCAGGATCCAGTACCGAGACAAGATGCACGGCCTGGACATGGAGGGTGAGTGACCACTTGTAACTGACTGGTCAGAATTTTTTTAAAGAGGAAACATCAAGATACAACGCATTTCTGTTGTATTTGCTAAATATGATATATGTTATTTTGGCTAACCTTGTTACAAAGGTCAGCTGAGGCATTGACATATTTTATGGGTTATATAGTTTAATTGTGCTGTAGTAAATTTCTCAGCCCTGCATCAAACCTTCGGCAACACCAGTCAGCTAGTCCTAAACCTACGGTATGTTTTGTTTCTAGATTGAAACAAACAAATGATGCTATGCATTTTTCGGTTGGTGCAACAACTCTTTGGAATTCTGATTATCCAGTCCTTAGCTCCCATATATGTCCAACTTATGTCAAATTTAATAATGCTTACTGAAAATACCTTTCGTTTTGATTAGTGTGTACCAATTTTGTGATTTAAATACTGTGCCCTGATAAGTTCGTCTTTGATTTAAAACGAGGGTGCCAGCTTTTATTTTTTTCATTTAATATTACATTCTTGTGACTACTACACACATGTTAAAGGTTTACTCCCTGCCAAATTGTGTTTAGTTACTTTATTGAGCTCAGAACAGTGTTCACAATTTGAAATATACCATCCACAACATGTTTAAATGGTAAACAAAACATCCAGTTTCAAAAAAAAAATTATTGGCAATAATGCTGAGCCTAGCAGAGTTAACTGCAATAACCTTTGATGTTTAACTTTCCCACGTTCTAGATAGCAGACATCCCGTTACAAATTACTGCTCTGCCAATTCTGTGGAGAGGGCCCCCTCCCTTGTCATGGTTTAAATACCTTTTGTTTTGATGAACCACTAAACATTTTTCTGTAGGGTAAAATAAGTTTTCTCAAAATTAATTTGCAACATCAGTTTAATAGTGTTGATGTTCATGGCAACATGTGTCTGGTTAGATATTTCTTATCATATCAATAATGACACTGTATGTTAGTGACACAACTATTTTGGTGACAGATGACGCGATGTTTAAAGTGGACGTGGCACTTTCGCCAGACGAACTGTTCATGTGTCACAGCATCGCGTCTCCCCTCTCAAATGCCCACATCCTGCAGCAGGTTCAGTTGGACAACACCCATCCCAACGAGGCTGACGTAAGTTTTATTTACTACATTTAACCCTTTACACCCCAGGGGCCGGTTTCATAGACGCTGCTTACGACGTCGTAGCGGACGATAACTCGTTGAAAGCCTAAAATGTCATAAAGTTACGCTAGTTGCATTTAACGAGTCTGCTCCATAGTTGCACTTAGGCTGCGCCATGTATTTAGTAGGCGTAACTTTACGCCAGTTGAAATATTTACGTGATGGTCCCTAAGTTTGTTGACATGCCCACTTTCAACTTATTATTCTTAATGTTTACACTGGATATCCTATATATTGATCATAGCTTGTCATTTGCTATTACAACGGCAAAGACGGCAGCTAAAGTAAGACGTGGTGTCTACATACACCACAAATACAGGGATTCCCCACCGCGACCTAATTAGGCCAATTCATTATCGATGTGTTAATGCGAATGCTAAATTGGTCTCATGAAACTGGCCATAAGCTACACTGAATAGTTGTTGTTAGCTGCGACCAGGAGACCGCAGAATTGCTCGTAAAGTTACATGGCTTTATGAAACTGGGCCCAGGGTGCCACACTTGCAGTTGCATGCATATAAACGGGAGTTAGTTACTTTTACACCCGAGGGTATATCTATGTCATGACTGAAATGAAGAAACAATACATGTGGTGCACAACTGCATGCTTTGTCATGTTAAAGCTGTAAACTGTGTGGCATTCTTAGCTCCATTTGAAAACATCTCACTGAATGTGTACGAGCTCTGTGGAGATACGCTTTTCATAAGAACACCATGGGTCTAACTGGTAAAATAGAATTTGCTACAACTATAAAAGGATGTAAAAACTAACTGTTTAAATCTGTATTTCTCCAGTACATATTCTGTTAGAAAATTAACAGAACAAGAATTAGAAGAATAAATCAACCGCATTTTGAAATACGTTTTGTTTCACAATTAAAGTTTTTTTTTGGTGGCATTTCATTGCAGCAAGGCAATATTTATACAACATATTGTAAAATAACGTATTCTAATTAGCTGCCAAATTTGGCAAATATGAAAAGGCAAATATGGTCATTACTGGTATCGGGTGGGATACGTTGTGAGTGGATCACTTTAACCAATGATGATGTCATAAATGTCAGTGTTACAATGTTCCCATAAAATTTCCGATTCATACTTAATAAAGGCAGTGACGTCACTGGAAGACAAGATCCAACATGCCAAGCATCCCCAATCTAATACTCTTTTAGCAACGGTTTTGTGCATGTTTATATTGCTGTTAAAAATATTTATTGTGTTGTGAATAAAATTGTATTTATAATCATAATAATAGATAATAATATAATAAATAATAGAAGATAATAATAAAGCTCTATTCACTACACTTTTGATTTGCTTTGACAAGACCTGGTGACACATGCTGACTGTTGGGAGCAGGTGGGGCTCAGTGATGTTGCGATGACGTGGTTCTGTGGAGAGCGGGGGAGAAGCAAAGATGACTTCAACATGAAGATGTACAAAGAGGAAGTTGAGGTGGGTGTCAACAGTCCGTGAAGTACTGCAGGTCTTAGGTCTTAGGTGATTACCTCCAAACAGCCCAAACTTGGGCTAACGCAGGAGTTGTTCTTCTCTAGAATTTGTGAGTCCACTACAGGTTACACATTTACCCCCTGTGTGGGATCTTTTACTTCCCCTGGCATAGACACCAGACAGAAGGGACCACCGGCTTTTAGTCTCTTCCGAAAGACACAGGCAAATATGGGGTGAAGAAATTGCCTAAGTTTCGAAACGGCGGTAGGTGGGAGGCATTCCACTGCAGGAGCAGTGGAATGTATTTTATGATTATTTACATATTATTTGTGCTGTAGTTAAATAGTCAGCCCTACAACAAAGCCTAGGCAATACCAGTCAGCTAGTTCTGGACCCAAGTTTTGTTTCTAGATTGAAACAAACAAATGCTACTATGAATTTCTCAATTTGTGCACCAACTCTTTGGAATTCAGATTATTACACAATGTACATAATGGCGATCTATAAAAATATTGATGAATGTCTACTGAATGTTCGTCGTGATAGGACAAGGGTGCCAGCTCCTTGTTTGTTTTTCATTTAGTATTACGTTCTTATGACTACAACCTGCATGTTGAAGGTTCACTGCCTGCCAGTTTGTGTCTAGTTACTTTATTAAGCTCGGAAGAATGTTCGCAATTTAAAAGATTCCACCTGCGACACATTCAAATGGTAAACAAAACATCCAGTTTAAAAAAAATTGATTGGCAGTAATTCCGAGGTGAACATAATTAACTAAAATACCTTTTGATGTTTTACTTTCCCACGCTCTAGACAGCAGACTTTCCATTACAAATGACTGCTCTGCCAGTTACAGGCAGGGGAGCTGGCACCCTCCCTTTGTCATGAAATGATTTTTGCTAGCAGGGTTGGGGAGAGTACCCAACTAAAGTTCTCAGGTAGCACATATAAGTTCTGTAATATGTACAATTATGCATAGCGAGTAGATCATTCAAAATAGTACTCATTTTAATGAGTAAGAGTACTTTTAACATTTAAGTGCCAGTATAATTAACTGGTGCTAATTCAAGTAAACATTGGCCATCACAAACTACAGTTTTGTACAATGAGAACGTCATAAAAATGTGGATGGAATAACAACAATAAGCAAAATGTAATAAGATTCATGTATAAGTGCTCCTAAAATACTCGTGTTTGTTGACAGGATTGGATCGCCGAGGAAGCAGATCGACACCATCGCGAGGCTCAGGAACTGCGTCTGAGACAGCGCCACCTAATGGACAGTCACGTGTCAGAGCGTTCTCGGGTCACCTGACCTTGAGGCGAATGTAGCCAGTTCTTGCTTGTAATGCTCACCAATGTGACTTGCCCTAGTCATATACGATAAACTCTACCACATGTACACATGATTATGTTAATGTGAATTTGTGATGTTACGGACCTATTTTCGGTGATAATATTTTGTCTACAGATACAGTGAGATGTTTTTAATCTATATTGTGATAATCTGGGAATGTTGGTTTTTTAGTTTACAGGAATGGAATTTCCAACTTTTTTGGTATATTTGTGACAAATACAATACTGTGTTGCCAAACAAATTGTGAATCATGAATAACCTGGACACTACTGTTTGTGTATATCTGTGTGTGTGTATGTATGTATATATATATATATATATATATATATATATATATATATATATATATATACTATAGGCACATAGCTCCAATATAAAATAGAACCTCTGAGAACAAATCACCCAGCTGTTTTGGGGTCCAAATAATCATTTATATAATACATTTTTATTAAGCCTGGTTACACTATGTACCTCATACCGTTACTATTTCCTAAGCAATAATAGCATATATGACATTGTTGTCTTGTACATATATAGGTAATCTCGGTGGAAACACAGTTGTATTTTAACTATTTTTGCCAGCTGCAGTAAATTTGAACTAGTTAAGGTACCATAATAGCATTTGTGTATATTTGTATTAATGACAATCGTATTTGCATTAACATGTGAATTTTGCTTTAGTATTAAGCAAGATTCTGGACCAATGCATCTTTGTATTAAATATGTACTTAAGATGTTTAATTAAAGTTTAAATGGTGTTTTGTTATAAGATAATTCAGATAAGAACGTTACATTTAGATACATTTATTTGTGTAGTTATAGCTGTGCATTTAAGGGTGTTGGAAAGGACATTTACATTTGTGTACGACAGTTCAATGGTTGTATTTTACGAAGTGCACCAAGTTTTTATTCGAAAGGTTGAGCATGTCGGAAGGAACTTTGTCACAGTATATATAATTTCACAGAATGAGTGTAGGGACACAGCAAGAATTGTTTTGTGCCAAAGGTGAACAGTAATAATTACTGTTAGATGTTCAAATTAGATGGCATTTTACTCAATAAGAGCAGGGTTCATATTAATTAATCATTAGTTATCTCGGATTTTTACTTGCAAGAAACAATCTCAGTTTTTTCTTCAGAATTATAGATAGATGGGTCTAAATTAAGTTTAGTGATGTGCAGCCCAACCATGTTTAGACATTAACAAAATATACAGGGAAACATATTTCTACAAACACAAAGCCAAGGCAGTATTTCAGGGGTGACATTAAATATTACATAATTATGCAGTCGACAAACCATTGGTGGCATTTATTGTACACATGTAAAATGCCGGATCTTGCTATGCAGTTGTTGTATATAAAACGTGCAACAATTTGTATATGCATAGCGTTGCTTATCAGCCAAAATACTATAATTGTGCCATAATTTACATGGTAGTTTTACATGTGTTATGAACTTGGTTCATTTCATAGATATATATTTTATAATGTTGTATTTTTTAATCATGTCTAAAGTTTGTTGTGAAAAATGCAATGAAAATGGTTCACATATTTTGATTGTGTACATTTATTTACAAATAAACTTAGACAAGTTAAGACAAAACAAACTGATGGTTTATATTCAATAACACAGGGACCGTTTCCCTAAGAAATAGAGCTCTCAAGGAAAATTAGCTGTTTTTCAAAGGCCAAATATTCATTGCCATTTATTACCAAGGACACTATTTCTGTGATACACCAGTGTCAGTCAGTGACAATGTCCCATTGGTGCCTGGTGATGTCAACAGTTTTCCGGATCAAAACTGATTTTGAAGTCCAAAATTGATTTTAAGAGCTCTTAACATTAGTGAGAAGGTCCCCTGGTGTTATGTAATGACAGACATGTCAGCAGATTCACTTTGGGTCTGCTGAAAGATAAGTTATAATAAAAAAACTTTCTATGAACAATAAAGTTATGACGTTTTCAAATTATATATTCAGTGGACAGCTTACGTAAAGCTATAATTTTTAATCTTCTCCAAATGCAGTCAATGGCCCCACCTTTATACGTGTTAATAAAGGTAAGAAATGAAAATAATATTATGCGTTGACTTGTGAAATAGCCAATACAAACATGACAAATACACTGTTGACCACTTGAGAGTTATTGTCCAGGTACTGGTCACTCATGCCCGTGACCATGTGACTTCCACACAGCTCCTTTACACACCATAAGACTAACAATTAATCCTTGACTACACACAAAGTGAGTCGACTGTAATGTCAATGAGTTAAAGAGGAGCTGAACCGTTTGAACAAATATTGTCATCAAATAAGAATATAACATTTAGAGGATATGTGACCATGATTGGATGAGTATGTAGCCACTGTATATTGTAAAAAAATCAAACTTGGATATCATTAACCACCGTGCGCCACGATATTACGCTTCAAGATCCATTTGTTTTGACTAGGTACTTCCTATCTACTCTCTGTAAATTTGTGATTATTTCTGATTTATTCATCAAGAGACATAAAACAAGAATAAAACAATTTTTTTGTTTTTTAGCATAAATGTCTACTGATGAAATAAATAAGAAAAAATCAAACATCTACATGAGTAAATAGGGGCCAGTCAAACCAAATCCAGCTTGACCATAACATGGCGGCATCAAGTGGTCAAAGAAATCTAAGTTTGATTTTCTTTTTAAATTAACCGTAACTTAGTGCTGATCTAATCATGGTCACATATCCTCTATACGGTGTTTCAGTTCCCTCTACATCTCCTCCTAGACATGTCTTCTTTGTCGTGTCTTCTGTGAGTAGACAACGGCATCAGAGGGAGTCCTTCTGTTTCTCGTACTGTTCCTCTGTGAGAGACTTCTGAGAAAACGCATGTATCGTCTCTAGTTCCTTTGCAAGCACCGTGTTCACAAGTCTGCCATAAACACAGGATACATTCAGTCTATTGTCAAACACAATGTACTCATTTTAGCAAATGAACATTTCATCACGTTTCTTGTATTTCATTCAATCTTGTTATTGCAAAGATATATATTCTTATTGTCCATCATTATCATGGTACAGCCGTATGGTAGTGTCGTATGGTTGGGTGAAGGCTACTGTTTCCAGATCTGTAGACATCTGTGTTGCACTAGCCTCTGCCAGACAGTTCTCATCTAGTACGTATCTCCATTGGCTCACTGGTCTACTTCATTATAGTTATTATCAATTAACATTGACCAACCTCCCAAATTTTTAATATCAGATTAACTAATTTAATCAGCAATTAAGGTCCTAAAATCGAGTAACAATAAGAAAAAGATAGTTGGTCCATGTCTTTGCCACCAACAATAACACTGAAGCAAGCATGGTAGTGTAAACAATAGGAACAGAGCAGTTAAAGCATCCAAAAGAAATATAAAACTGATATTATAATAACAACAGCCACGGATTACAGTTTACTATAGAAGACAATGACCAATAAAAACAAGTACACATTTCTCAGGTTTGGCCAGATGAAAGTGTGAATTGTGCACGCAACAAAACCCTGCTGGTAATTATATTAAAAAACAGAAACAATTTAATAAATATGTTAAATAATATACTAACCTGTGCCTAGCCAACAGAGGCATCCCTTCAAACTTCTTTGAGACAACCAGGCAGCTGAATTTGGCTCCACAACCATCTGACATATCTTCCACCTTCTGAAATCACAGCTTAGAATGGTCGGTATCTGTTTAATAACTCGCAAATCCTAGTTGGGTATTGCAACAATGTTGTTGGCAGTTGTATGAGTCTTGTACACGTAAGATTAGTGTGGGTCCGAAACTTTGCAGCCATGGGTATTATAATATAGAAGTTGTCACCTAAAAACAGTTTTTAGATGAGAGAGATGGAAAAAGGGGGATGTTTCATCCCGAAATGTGTTCATTTCTGCAAGAAGTGAGCGTTTTGACCTTTTTCCTTTTGGTTCGTCTGAGGAACCTATCCTTTTTCAATTTGGCAAACCCCCCGCTGATTGGGACGGCGAATTACATGAGTGGAGCAATTTATTTCGACATTGTTAGATTTACTAACTGCCATAGGGCTACATATATATGTCAACTTACTGAGTCAAAAAGCTGATTTCTACGGGAATCAACATGCATGCGCGAAAAAAAATACTTTTATATTTGTTTGCTAAAGATACGGCTGAGCGCGACCTAGGCCTACTTTTAGATTTTGAGTGCTAAAGATACGGCACTAGAGCTTATGTATATAAACATGCATGTGCGGGAAACTTTTGGAACTGACAGCTACCCTCTGGTACTAAAGATAAGGCTCACGTATAGAAATCATGCGCATGCGCTTATCGAATGCCGTACCTTAGATAAACGATGCTAAAAATACAGATCACATAACCGAAAATAAAAGCATACGCATGCGCAGTATGAATGCTGTATGGGCGGTCTAAACGTACGGCTCACATACGCGTAGCCACTGCCTTTCTTCAAACAGTGAAGTGTTACCTGCTTATGCGCGAGCGCCTGAGCCAAATCAACCATTTGTTAGGTTTCTGCAACTGATGTTGGCAAACTATATGAGCTGAATTTTCCGTCCTGCTTCTGAAGTAAAATCAGACTTTGCGTGTGCTTCGTTCTTTCTATCGTCGACTCAATTTGCACATTTTGTTATAGTGATACCATTTGTTATAGCAATATTTATTCGGGAAATGGTATATCTGACTTCTGCGACCTGTAATCTACTTGCGTATTGTTTGTATATTCTGTTTATCTAATTGAATCCTTCTTGCTCACAGCTCGATTTGCATATTCGGTAAATAAAATAATAATTTAAAAAATATATTCTTTAATATAACAATAAATAGGCCTGATATTACGCTTTCTTCTTACAAACATTCTGGCATGTTTAAAGTTAAGGCATTCCTGCCTTTTGTCCCACTGTCTGAGCGCGTTTGCGTATGTGCACACACTACTTATTTGTTTCGTTCTGAGATGGTTCCCTGTTGTTTGGCCTGTGCACAACACCGAACACGCATTTTCAATTTGTCCGGTGGGCGATATTAGGGACATCTACTGTGGAAGTAACATAAATATGCAATACGTACCACTACCTTTGCGTCTAATTCAGACTTCAGTTTCTGCTCCAGATATTCGCTTGTGTAAACAATCGACATGATGGTACAGCAAAGTAAGTTGCTCACACAAACAGAAGAAACCGAGCGCAAGTGACAGTTCAAAACAAGATATCGGCAACACGTTTGCGACTAACTTCCGGGGAATCCCCATGACGTATCCCAACCTTGCGGAAAAGCCCCAAGCGGGGCCAAACTAAAGGCGGACCGCGAACGGGCGGACCACGCGGAAAGTGCAGACCACATTCACAAAGCTGCTACCACATTCATAAAGCTGATTATTGTATTGTACTAACAATTGTTATTATGACATAGGACCATACATGTTTATATTGCGAGTTTAATTAGATTTGTTTATCTTTTTATCTTTGTTTTTGCCAATCAAAAATGGTAGTATGGATATGGTAACTTGCTCAATTGTAGCTATGATAAAAATAGAGTATGCTATGGGAATTTTAATGGCTTACTATGTTTTCTATTAGTTGTCTGGGCTAAACCATAATAGATCCGTGGTAGATGCATCTGACAGTTTTGCATAAACAACTTAAAATAAGGCCATAAACAAAAACTGCTTATGTCATAATTAATTTACTTTTGTTGTATCATGGTTTACTATATGGTTTAATGTTCATTTATCAAAATGTAGTTAAAGATACTAATTTATATCAGTGATATAATGGTTTATCATGCAATTACCATGACTTTACCACAGTATTGAAACATTTAGTAAACTATGGTTGACTATAGCTTACTATGGATTTATTACAGTTCACTACAATTTACTACATCTTCATGTGAATTTACTATGGTAAAAGCATAGTAAAATGTAGTATACTGTTGTTTACTATGAATTACTATGGTTTTACTATAATTTACTATGGTTTACTATGTCTACGTACATATTTACTATGGTGAAAGCATGGTAAAATATAACATAATATGGTTTACTATGGTTTACTATGATTTACTATGGATTTACCATGGATTACCATAATAAACTGTAGTACATTTTTAGCAGGGAGGTGTGTTCAAGCACATGCTGTTTAGGAACGGCGTTACATACATACATAATACATACATACATACATGCGCGTGTGTGTGTGTTTGTGATATAATGATATTACATTTATTCTGTGTCATTTACATATGCCATTGTTGTGGTTGCCTAGTATAATGACAAAGGTACATTTGAACACGGTATACATATATGTGTGTGTGTGTCATTCTATGTTCTGTGTCATTCATATATCAGATGTCACTGTTGTTGTCAGTCTAGTATTAAGATAGTACCGTTCACTTATGTTGGGGTGTAGTAAAAAGTAAACAAACAACAAATCCAATGATTATTATATTATTAATTGTACTGATGTGTTCAGTTTGTTAAAATATCAATGTTTTCCCATTCCACGTATGCTATTATTGAAAAAATCTAAACACCACAAGAACACCCTAAAACAGCACAAATAACAACGCACGTAAACATGGAGCGTATCGATCGGCAGCATCTTTGTGAATGTTGTCTGCCCTGTCCGCCCATTCGTGGTCCGCCTTTTAGTATGGGCCTCCAAACGGCTCTCCAAAACTAATACACGCAGGTCTGTTTACGTTACGTTGGCAACGCGCAAACAAGAGATGAACAATGTTTCCCGTCCACGGATCGTCAAACATTTGTTGCAAATAATATTAATGACGGGCATGGCGCATGCAAATATCTGTAAACTGAATCATGAAGTGTGTAAAACGGGGAAGTATGTATGTTGTAAACGGGGTTTTAGTGACGCAATACAACCGCCGAAATGCGCATCTCTCCAACACTGGCAATTCGCACCTCGTCACCAACTATTACTCGAGCGGTTTCCTGTCGACAAAGAACGGAGAAATTACGTGAGGGAAGTGAAAAAGGCGATATTTTCCGCCGTTAAGCCGACGCCATTGAAAGGCACCGTTGTTCTAGCCGCCTTCTCAAACGATGCTTTGACGGAAGTTTTGGACATGTCGCCGGCCATTCGGTTCACGGATGAGTTCACTGCCTTCGTGAGTGGCGGTCAAGTGCTCCAGGGTTCGACGCCGTTATCTCATCGTTACGGCGGCCACCAATTCGGGGTTTGGGCTGACCAGTTGGGAGACGGCAGAGCACACATGCTTGGGGAGTACGTCAATGAACGGGGAGAACGGTTGGGAGTTGCAGCTGAAGGGTTCTGGGAGGACACCGTATTCCCGAGCCGGAGATGGCAGAGCAGTCGTGCGGTCGTCCGTGAGAGAATTCCTCGCCAGCGAGGCCATGTTCTATCTCGGTAATAACAGCGTACATATTGCATATAGGGCTAACTGTTGACTGCTCTAGTGTCCTATAAGGGCATAAAATAAAATCCCGATAGTCCGTGGTAAGTGTGTCGTGGTGTGTGCGCGTGCGTGCGCGCGTGCGTGCGTGTGTGTGTGTGTATATATAATCGCTAAATTAATTATACCAAATAATTGCCACTGTTTTCCACGTAAATATGCATGTAAAGGTCTGATGTAAAAAAAAAATTCTAAATACCTCCAAGCTAAACATATCCCGATATAATTATTAAGACAAATCACACGAGTTAATGCTTCTTAATCCACCAAGCGACGCCACTGTATTGGCAACGGCAGCTCGCGTTCGTCTTTTTGATCATCGCTGTGTGTCAAATCTTAGGCTACGGGGGGATTTCTCTGGGGGACAGACATGGTGCTGTCCCTAGGAAGATGTTTTTGGCGAACGACAAGGGGGGTGCAACTGGAAGAGAGCGGGACAGAGACAGAGAGACTAGAGAGGGGGCGAGAGAAACAGAGATAAGCCTGAGAGAGGGGGCGAGAGAGACAGAGACAGAGACAGAGAGGGGCTAGAGAGAGGGGGCGAGAGAGAGAGAGACAGACAGACATACAGAGAGGGAGAGAGAGAGAGAGAAATAGAGATAAGCTAGAGAGAGGGGGGCGAGAGAGAGAGACAGACAGACAGACAGACATACAGAGAGAGAGAGAGAGAGAGAGAGAGAGAGAGAGAGAGAGAGAGAGAGAGAGAGAGAGAGAGGGCGAGAGAAACAGAGATAAGCTAGAGAGAGGGGGCGAGAGAAACGAAACAGAGACACAGATAAGCTAGAGAGAGGGGGCGAGATAGAAGGGACGAGAGAGACAGAGACAGAGAGATGCTAGAGAGAGGGGAGGCGAGAGACACAGAGAGGGGCTAGAGAGAGAGGGGGCGAGAGAGACAGAGAGAAGCTAGAGAGAGGGAGAAGCTAGAGAGAGGGGACGAGAAAGACAATGACACAGAGAGAGGTAGAGACGGGGGCGAGAGAGAGAGAGAGAAGGGCGAGAGAGGCTAGAGAGAGGGGGGGCGAGAGAGACAGAGAGACACTAGAGAGAGAAAAGGTGGAACGCGAAAAGATTAGTGACCAGTCGGCGAGATGTGCAAGGATGGATGCAGACACACTTGCAAAGAGAGCAGAGACGGAACGACACGAGGCAGATTGAGGATATCCACGTTCGAACTGACCGAAGGGAGACCATCATGCGCAGGCCACGAAGCGTCACTTAACCAACCCGTCAGTGCAGTCTCGGTACTTTCAAGAAGAAACCACAGACGCGTAAAGCCGCAAATTGACGGGACAAAATCGAAGAACACTATATTGTTGTTTGACAGCAGTCGGCTTCGTACCGACCTTGACTGCAGCCAACATTGTCGTGCAAGTGGCATCTGCAGTCTGCAATAACAACGGATTTTTTCGGCATCGGTTTGCATATTTTTAACAAACATCCACCACATTTGAACCGGATCCTCGATCATAATATTATAGTGCGGACATTGTGGCGGCTATCTTCAGTACAAACGTAGCGGACATTGTGGCGGCTATCTTCAGTACAAACGTAGCGGCCATTGTGGCGGCTATCTTCAGTACAAACGTAGCGGACATTGTGGCGGCTATCTTCAGTACAAACGTAGCGGACATTGTGGCGGCTATCTTCAGTACAAACGTAGCGGCCATTGTGGCGGCTATCTTCAGTACAAACGTAGCGGACATTGTGGCGGCTATCTTCAGTACAAACGTAGCGGACATTGTGGCGGCTATCTTCAGCGGACATTGTGCGGCTATCTTCAATACAAACGTAGCGGACATTGTGGCGGCTATCTTCAATACAAACGTAGCGGACATTGTGGCGGCTATCTTCAGTACAAACGTAGCGGACATTGTGGCGGCTATCTTCAATACAAACGTAGCGGACATTGTGGCGGCTATCTTCAATACAAACGTAGCGGACATTGTGGCGGCTATCTTCAATACAAACGTAGCGGACATTGTGGCGGCTATCTTCAATACAAACGTAGCGGACATTGTGGCGGCTATCTTCAATACAAACGTAGCGGACATTGTGGCGGCTATCTTCAATACAAACGTAGCGGACATTGTGGCGGCTATCTTCAATACAAACGTAGCGGACATTGTGGCGGCTATCTTCAATACAAACGTAGCGGACATTGTGGCGGCTATCTTCAATACAAACGTAGCGGACATTGTGGCGGCTATCTTCAATACAAACGTAGCGGACATTGTGGCGGCTATCTTCAATACAAACGTAGCGGACATTGTGGCGGCTATCTTCAATACAAACGTAGCGGACATTGTGGCGGCTATCTTCAATACAAACGTAGCGGACATTGTGGCGGCTATCTTCAATACAAACGTAGCGGACATTGTGGCGGCTATCTTCAATACAAACGTAGCGGACATTGTGGCGGCTATCTTCCAATACAAACGTAGCGGACATTGTGGCGGCTATCTTCAATACAAACGTAGCGGACATTGTGGCGGCTATCTTCAATACAAACGTAGCGGACATTGTGGCGGCTATCTTCAATACAAACGTAGCGGACATTGTGGCGGCTATCTTCAATACAAACGTAGCCGATATGTGGAGACATTTCAAGCCGTACACGTGGTTGTAAGAGTTGTACACAACGATGTTTTTTAAAAGAAAACAAAAACATCTAATGATAAGATATCTTTTCTCTCGGTTAGCATGTTTGGGTTTACAAAATCGTAGAGTACATTTTACGACATAATTATGCATTTGGAATCAGTTTTGAACGATAGAAAGATCGTGATGATGGATGATTTTATGCATGAGATGTGGATGGATGGTCGAATGGAGAATTTAAATGGATGGATGGATGGATGGATGGATGGATGGATGGATGGATGGATGGATGGATGGATGGATGGGTGGATGGATGGTGGATGGATGGTGGTGATGGATGGATGGAGTGGGTGGATGGATGGATGGATGGATGAGTGATGGATTGATGAGTGGATGGATGGATGGATGGATGGATGGATGGATGGATGGATGGATGGATGGGGATGGATGGATGGTGGATGGATGGATGGATGATGGATGGATGGATGGATGGATAAATTTGGGGGTTTTTTGGCGGCAAGGGCACACAATTATGTAGAATTTCACAAGTTGCTACAATGCATGCATATTGTGTAAGATAGCATATCAGATTGCATACGATGATACTGAGTTAAACAAATTTCATTGTATGTGTTATTCTGTAATGTTCAGATGCTTTGTGGAACCTATCCCGGCTGCCTACATGTCGTTAATTCACTGTAGACTTCCATCAAGGTTCGTAATTCCCCGCATCGCACTGAGATACTGTCTTTAGATTGTCTCATCAATATTCATATCGGCGCGCGTGACATTGCTGCCGCACGACTGCCATTGGTCAAAACGTCTCATCAATATTCATCACATCGGCGCATGTCCCAGAACTCGGAAACATCACTGGCGAGCTGCGACCACAACGGTGACCTAGTTTGCACTGCGGTTGTGTCATCAGTCTGGTTAAGTCGCAGTCTTGTAGACCCCGTTGTCAGTAATTTCTGCCTTGTAAAAACACGAAGAGGTCGCTCTTTAGGGCCTACATCTTCATCTATATATTAGTTGCATTTCTGTAAACAAACGCTTTCGTCGATTTTATGTAACAACTGAAACACCGATATCAGAAACAACATGAATCGATTTGTTTCCTGCAATAATTTTTCTTTCGTGGATGGGTATAGCTGAAGAACCTGCGTACGTCAAACACATCAAGTAGAACATTATACAAACATTATTATATCCAAGCCACGTGAAGCGAACGCTTAATTTTGTTGTTACATATTGAACACAGTGTGTCCAAAGTCAGTTTTTATTGTAGGACTACCAGTCGGTGACTTGTGTTGTTTTTGATCTCGGCGCTCCTGTTTGCTCCGCGTTCGTATTTATAGTGCTACATTTCTGACACAATTGTCAACGTTGCGATAATATTGAATACAGTATTTACGACCACGACGCAGATTTACAGACGATGCACACTGTTATCTTGTTATCTTTGCAGGAATACCAACCAGTCGAGCGGCCACGTTGGTCGTGTCTTCCGAGCGGGTCTGGCGTGACCAGTTCTACACAGGTCACCGCCAGGCGGAGCCAACAGCCGTAGTCCTCAGGCTCGCCAAATCGTGGTTCAGGATCGGCTCTCTCGAGATTCTCGCGAGAAACGACGAGAACGACCTCCTGAAGAGCCTGGCAGATTTCGTTATCGAGCACCACTTCCAGTCGATATCGCTGACTGATCCCGATAGATACTTAGCGTTTTACAGCGAAATCGTCACGGAGACGGCAGAGTTAGTCGCCAGGTGGCAGGCCGTTGGTTTCACACACGGGGTTTGCAATACGGATAACTTCAGTCTCCTTTCGATCACTATTGACTATGGACCCTTCCGGTTCATGGATGACTATGCCCCGCACATGGTTCCAAATACATCGGATGACGAACATCGTTACAGCTACGAGAGACAGCCCGGTGCTGGACGGTACAATCTTGACATGCTTCGCCGTGCGCTGGAGCCCTCGTCTTGCCCGATCAACGGCAACACATGGACGTCGTGTTGCGCGGATATGACGTCATCTACGACCGGAAACGTCTACAGCTCTTTCGGGAGAAGTTGGGCTTAGCTCGTACGGAAGACGCTGATGACGAAAATCTGGTGAGATTCCTTCTGACGATCATGCACTCTCAGAAGGCCGACTTCACCATGGCGTTTCGTCAACTCGCCGATTGCGATATCGACGCGATTGATTCACAAACGACCGAGGATAGGCTTTGGGCTGTAGCGGCGCTGCGGAAAGACACAAGGTTTGCGAAATGGGTGGAGCTGTACCGTGATCGGTTACGGCGTTACGGTGTTACGGAGAGCGCTAGGCGAGAACAGATGCACGCCGTGAATCCACGTTACGTGTTACGGAACTGGATGGCCGCTGACGCTATCCGACACACAGAGAACAACGACTTCAGCGTACTGCATAAGGTACAGGAGGTCTTGAAGACACCCTACGTAGTACAGGAGGACGCCGAGCTGTCGGGGTACGCGGACCCACCCCCGTCGTGGGCTGCACAGCTCAGGGTGAGCTGTTCCTCCTAAGTGCTCGGCGTCAGGTTAGAGGACATTACTGAAACTCAACTGAATCACACAAAAACAGTTTATAATATTTCTTATATATATATATATATATATATATATATATATATATATATATATATATATATATATATATATATAATATAAATACATATAAAAATTACAATATATAATTATGATGTGTGTGTATTTGTATGTGTGTGTGTGTGTGAGTGTGTTAATGTTTCTATAGAGTACGATAATATATATATATATATATATATATATATATATATATATATATATATATATATATAAAAAGTATGATATATATATATATATATCGTACGTTTCTTATATGTATGTATATATGGCTTATTTTTAATAGCGATAAAATATAGATTAGCATTAACTCAAACAATTTAGTGTACTAGAAGGATTCTACGTGACATCGCTGTGCGCAGACATATATTTGCGAACTGGTCGATCGATTTGGACGGCGGAGTGACTCGGGAATACTCAGGGATTACAGTAAGCTGCCGTCTGTATAGTGGTTCTCAGGTTACAGTAAAATGACTTAATACAACAGTATTAAATTGATGTTATACTATAGAATAAAACAGTTAATACAACGGTATTAAATCGATGTTTGTGACATACATATATCTATTGATTTTCGACCTGGTTGTTTTGTTTTGTTCTTTCTCGTTCCGTTGCACGCCGTGCACGGATAGGTCTGTTCCGTTACTGTTTACAACACCCGATGTAACACGGATAGGTCTGTTCCGTTACTGTTACAACACCCGATGTAACACGGATAGGTCTGTTCCGTTACTGTTTACAACACCCGATGTAACACGGATAGGTCTGTTCCGTTACTGTTCACAACACCCGATGTAACACGGATAGGTCTGTTCCGTTACTGTTCACAACACCCGATGTAACACGGATAGGTCTGTTCCGTTACTGTTCACAACACCCGATGTAACACGGATAGGTCTGTTCCGTTACTGTTTACAACACCCGATGTAACACGGATAGGTCTGTTCCGTTACTGTTCACAACACCCGATGTAACACGGATAGGTCTGTTCCGTTACTGTTTACAACACCCGATGTAACACGGATAGGTCTGTTCCGTTACTGTTCACAACACCCGATGTAACACGGATAGGTCTGTTCCGTTACTGTTCACAACACCCGATGTAACACGGATAGGTCTGTTCCGTTACTGTTCACAACACCCGATGTAACACGGATAGGTCTGTTCCGTTACTGTTCACAACACCCGATGTAACACGGATAGGTCTGTTCCGTTTCTGTTCACAACACCCGATGTAACACGGATAGGTATGTTCCGTTACTGTTCACAACACCCGATGTAACACGGATAGGTCTGTTCCGTTGCTGTTCACAACACCCGATGTAACACGGATAGGTCTGTTCCGTTGCTGTTCACAACACCCGATGTAACACGGATAGGTCTGTTCCGTTACTGTTCACAACACCCGATGTAACACGGATAGATCTGTTCCTTTACTGTTTACAACACCCGATGTAACACGGATAGGTCTGTTCCGTTACTGTTTACAACACACGATGTAACACGGATAGGTCTGTTCCGTTACTGTTCACAACACCCGATGTAACACCGATAGGTCTGTTCCGTTACTGTTCACAACACCCGATGTAACACCGATAGGTCTGTTCCGTTACTGTTCACAACACCCGATGTAACACGGATAGGTCTGTTCCGTTACTGTTCACAACACCCGATGTAACACGGATAGGTCTGTTCCGTTACTGTTCACAACACCCGATGTAACACGGATAGGTCTGTTCCGTTACTGTTCACAACACCCGATGTAACACGGATAGGTCTGTTCCGTTACTGTTCACAACACCCGATGTAACACGGATAGGTCTGTTCCGTTACTGTTCACAACACCCGATGTAACACGGATAGGTCTGTTCCGTTACTGGTCACAACACCCGATGTAACACGGATAGGTCTGTTCCGTTACTGTTCACAACACCCGATGTAACACGGATAGGTCTGTTCCGTTACTGTTCACAACACCCGATGTAACACGGATAGGTCTGTTCCGTTACTGTTTACAACACCCGATGTAACACGGATAGGTCTGTTCCGTTACTGTTTACAACACCCGATGTAACACGGATAAGTCTGTTCCGTTACTGTTTACAACACCCGATGTAACACGGATAGGTCTGTTCCGTTACTGTTCACAACACCCGATGTAACACGGATAGGTCTGTTCCGTTACTGTTTACAACACCCGATGTAACACGGATAGGTCTGTTCCGTTTCTGTTTGCAACACCCGATGTGACTTTTCTCCAGCAGCGACTCTTCTCCATCGTCCCATCTAAACGACCCGTCATTTCGCCCTTGTGGAGCGCAGTGACGCGGTGACTAGACTTTCGGGCTTGACAGAGAGATCCCGTTTCGGATCCTTCTTCCCCCACAGCTCCCAATTAGATAATAACACAAGTTATATTAGCAACTCATCAGAGTTGGATTCACATTATACAATAAAATTCAATTAACACATCAGAACATCATAGAATATCAATACATATGATACCGTGTTAATCCTACTGCATTCAGCCGTGCTGTGTTTACAGGCAGTTGTGTAATCCCCTCGGTATAAGAGCTTTACGGTATCTATTCGTACTGACAACGGGTACACATTTCCCTGGCTAATATCATATTTGGCATGACTTTTGTCAGGCTGCAGTTGGTTTAATCTGTGTGTGCCGACTTTAATCTTATCAAAATATTGTTGACAAAGGCTGTCCCGTCTTACTGTTAGCGTATCCAGGTTAATACATCCGAGTATATTTTGCTCCTGTAAGTTTCCGTACTAATTTATTCTTGGAAAGTAGCAGCCTCTGTTGTTGGTTGCTGTGTCGTCGTTATTGTCTCATCACCAAGTTGGCAAGCCGTCACTTTCAATGTTCACTGTTTACAATTGCTTTCACCATGGCTACAGTTGCTCTCGTCTGTATTACGTAAACATGCAGTTCGTCTGCAAGAAGCCGCCAGGTGCTGCAGTGGCTTCTGAGTGACTGGAACATTGCGTGACTGTCAGTACAGTGTATCAGTCAATTCGTCGTGTCCACAGAGTAGGAATACATCACTCGGTGAAACCATCATCTTCGTCATGGCTCCTGAAATCTACTACGTACTCATGTTCCACCAACGGTTTGTGTTTTTGTAATTCTGTAGGATATTATGTTGCTCGGATTATAAACAAAAACACGTACACTCCTACATAAAGACAATAAACATATACCCGCACGCGCGTATGTCCGCACATGCACACGTTCACGCGCGCGCGCACACACACACGCGCGCGCCCCCCCCCCCACACACACCCCCGACCCAACGACGAACGACGACCACACACACACACACACACACACACACACACACACACATACACACACACACACACGATACAGACGAAAACAAAACCAATAACTATATGATGAGTAAGTTATAGGGGGTTAGCACCACTTTATAATGGCCAAGACAACTCTTCTACAGAATAATCCGCGTCGTGCGGTGACATTTATTATGCGTGTAACCAGAACCACCATATTGATGGTTTCGTTTACGTCCGCCGATTTGACCTTTCTTTGTTGTCGTGATAAATACGGCGATTTTGTCTTGTAAAAGACAACAGCTGTTTCTGCATCGACTGTTAAGTAGAGCGCTTCCTTTCCTATAGGGCGTGCAAGTCTCGCGCGCGAAAACGAGGCTGGGGGCAGTTGGGGACAGGAGGTCCATATACTCCATGTTAACATATAGGACTTTGTTTTGTTTTGGTCGTAATAATCGAACTGATCCGCATTAGCGTATTTCAGTTATATTGTCCGAAGGATTATTACAAGCAGAAGCAGTGGAACACTTTGCCGGTGACAATGATCACGGAAATCATGAATTTTAATCGATTATTATGGTGGTTGCCATGGCAATAACGGCAAGTACTTGTGTTCGGCGATCTTGACTAATAATGAAAAGTGCCAGTTTCCGCGCAGTACAATCCTGTTTGGGCCAAACGCATACATGTGGTATGATTATGTGCATTTAGACAACTTGTCAGATATAAGTGCTTATCGAAACAACAACGTACAGCAACGTAAAACGCAAATCCCGTAAAAGACACATACAGTCTAACATCGTGTCTATCATCTGCACAACGTAAATCGCTATGCGTCTATGATAGTGTGATAAACTCAATATTAAATCTGATATTAAAGATAATAAACGTATAACACAATATGTTTATGAACTGATTGTCCTGTCATCCATCGTTAGAACATTATTCTTGTGTCCAGTCCCCAATTAGTCTCGCTTAGTCCCCAATAAGCTCCAGTCGCGCGGAGTCACGCCGTGTATCGTGACCCACTTGCAGGCCCTATTACTAATAGGCTAAGCGCACGTGACGCTCAAGCAGTATTGATTATTTTCAATTTAATTAATTTAAATGTCATATTTACGATTTGTCCTGTCCGTTCACAAATACGAAATATGAACAAAGATAACATATACACAAACTGTACACTACCGTATATATATATATATATATATATATATATATATATATATATATATATATATATATATATATGGAGAGGGAGAGAAGCATAAAAGTTATTAGTCCATACGCATTTTTCATTGGAATTCCCTTCGTCGAGGTCTAAACCATTCAGAGAATTTTTATCAACGAGGCTCGCCAGATAATTTTTCGTCTTTTGCACCTTTTTATCTTAAAATGGCATATTATGTGAAAATAGGTTGATATGTAGTTGAGGAATTGTTTTATAGTGTGTGGGGAATGCTGATTCACTGGACATTTTAATTTTAAACATTGCGGATGTCAGAATGCAACTTTAACATTGGTAGAAACATGAACATACATATACATCATTACAAAACCAAATTAATCTCATTAGGCAACCTCAGTTACACTTAAGCTCATATTCAGCGTTTGTAGATTCAAGTTATGTAATCGTTACGTAAGAACAACAGAACCTACGTGAACCTGAGCTGAACTTTTTACACTTCCGTGACAGGAATTCTGTAAGTTCATTCCGTTCTCTGATGTGCGCGTACATTTTGACTCACTGGATGATTGAATCATCATTGAATTACCATTAAATAGCATCTAAATTTGAATTCGATTTCTACGTTTGACTCATTCTACCGTTTCTCGGAAATTCGCTTTGGGTTGCCACGGATACGCATGCGCGAGCAGATGCGACAGCAGATGCGACATAAAATATGCGACTAACAGGGTTAGCGCGTCTGAGAGCGTAGACGTCATTCACAATGATCGATATCTTAAATGTATCACCGTGAAACCGGGCGCTGTTTGTCTGTCGATATAAATACAGTCCCGACGTTAAGACATTTCCAACAATTCGTCAGTTTCCCCCTAAAATCGTATTGGGAAAATGCTATTTGTTTCCGCTGAATGAACCATGCATGCACACACACGCCCGCACGCACGCCCGCACGCACGCACGCACGCACGCACGCACGCACGCACTCGGCAAAATAGAAAAATGAGCGCGTGACAAAATCGTTGCCATGGTAACGGCTGCGAATTCGTCAAAAGCCGTGGCGTGAGTGTTCGGTAAATATAATCCAACGCGATATTCATTATTCAGGTATTTCACCAGTTTGCAGGTAACAGCTATTGATTTTGACGGTGTCGAACTAACACCTGTGTTTAGAGAATGGGACTTCCGGACAGCCGTGAGACTACGGGAAGGGTCTTCGCCGTCGTTTTGGAGAATGTGTGATCGCAAAGCGGCCCAGTGTCTCGCTTTGGAAGATAAATTCCACGTTTTGCAGCTGTTAATAACTATGTTCTAGTTTTAATGACGTATTTAGGCCAATATGGCCACTGTTGGCAATTTTGGGTTTATCTTCGTTTTTCAAAACCCTTTGTAAGCAAGCCTATATCCGCGATGGAGCAATATTATGTGGATACATAATTTTCTTTCAGAGATCGCCTTCATTTCTCATTCGTCATAGATAATAATCGTGTATTAAAATGTATGTGTGTGTGTGTGTGTGTGTGTGTGTGTGTGTGTGTGTGTGTGTGTGTGTGTGTGTGTGTGTGTGTGTGTGTGTGTGTTTTGTGTGTGTGTGTGTGTGTGTGTGTTGTGTGTGTGTATGTGTGTGTGTGTGTGTGTGTGTGTGTGTGTGTGTGTGTGTGTTGTGTGTGTATGTGTGTGTGTATGTGTGTGTATGTGTGTGTGTATGTGTATGTGTATGTGTTGTGTGTATGTGTGTGTATGTTGTGTGTGTGTATGTGTGTGTGTGTGTTTTTGTGTGTTGTGTGTGTGTTGTGTTGTGTGTGTGTGTTGTGTGTGTGTGTGTGCGTGTGTATGTAATTATTATAATGTCCATGTTGTAAAAGGTTATAGCCATTTAGGCTGAGGCAGTAAATAATGACATTAGCTCTTGGTCTTTTCTATTAATTAGGCTCATTGCTTTGTTCACATTTTTACTTTTTCAAATTACAAAGAATGGCATTTTCGTGCACCCTTAAGCATGGCGAAAAGTTACTGCATACTGTGTTCGTTGCTGTTTTATAGTCTTCTCAAGAATGTTAACTTATATCGTTATGTATTTTAATCAGTCCTTTATCAGAAATGTTGTATGTGCGTTTGTTTCAGCATATTTGTTGCACACTCTTATGCACTGCACAGATATGCGATTGCAACATAAACTTATGTTCTCCCTTTAGTAGTTAAATTGTGGAAAGCTGACTTTGAATTAGCGTATTCTCCCTACTACTACTACTGCTGCTACTGCTGCTGCTACTACTACTATTACTAATCCCAAGTGGGACGTTCGTGTGGCATAAATAATTCACTATTTAACACAACACAACACAACACAACACAACACAACACAACACAACACAACACAACACAACACAACACAACACAACACAACACAACACAACACAACACAACACAACACAACACAACACAACACAACGATATTAATATCTTTACACAACAATGGTAGGAATAACATTCCGTTGCACACGCAGCAGTCACAATACATCCCTGCTGCCCCTTAACATGCTGCCTCCGTAACATGCAATGGGGGTTCCACAAATCCACGTTAGTCGCTAGAAGCGCCAATACGCAACTAGACCCTAGTTGCGTATCAGCGCCTCTAGCGACTAGCGTGGATTTGTTTGTATGTTTCGCTGAACGCTTGTTAATAATATCACCATCAATTAGCCATTGACCGTGCAGGCACGTAGCCAGCGATAGCTTGCATGTGGGGAACTGGGCATGCCGTATGTATGGTCAATAGACAGAACAGCATGCCGTATGTGTGGTCAATAGACAGAATAGCCAAAACAACGCCATCTTGGCACTGAATTCAATCGAACGTCCCGCGACGTTTCATCGACTGTAAATGTACATTACTGTAGACATTATGCTTTCATATTGACGGACATGTTATACGATATCAATATATCATTACCGTTTGGTATGTAATTTTCTCATGTTCTAGACGGCAGATTTCCTGTTAAAAATTATTGATCGGCCAATTCTGTGCAGAGTAGCTGCCACACTCGTGGATGGTGTGCGCATGTTGAAGTGCTGGGCAGTGCTGGTTAAACAATATAATAATAATAATACAAATAAATAATAATAATAATAATAAATAATAGCAATGGTGTTGAATTTTTTACAAATATGTGCAAGTGCGGGTTAAAATCAGCGGTCACGATACTTTAAACACTGCCTGTTGCATTGCTGTCAAGGCACTGTTTGACAGCATCTGGAGAGGGAGCATTTATTGTTTCGGCTGTTAGTTTGTGCCAAGATGGAGGGCGGGATTCTGTTCAATTTATTCTCGGCACCGTTCACAATTTCGTGAGACTCTCCAATACACCCATTTGAACCCACACATAGTCGCCTAAAGAAACCACCCTTTTACCCTTTTTGAATTCCGCACATTACGTACACAAATGCATTGACTCCCTAAATATTAGGGGCGGGCTAATCCTATATCCAGTCTCTCGTCGAAAAACCTCTGATGTCTAAGCTGTAAATTGTTTTGTCCGGCACTTACAATTAGAGTAAGTTTGGCTAAACTATTACTGTTGGAAAACATTTCATGTGACGTCACTATTATGTATTGCAATAAGTTCTTACGAGGTGAAATATCCAGCCCTAAGGACTGACTACGCCACTTTACATAATCCTATCACCAATACACTAGGCGTAGTACAGCCGCCCTAATCCAGGTGTGTCTTCCCACGTGCATACTAACATTACTGGATGTGACGTCACGTCGCGAAGGCCTAATTGGATTAATCCAGATTAACCCAGAATGCCTTCAAAAGCAGCCGTATTCGGGTTGCATAGGGACACGGAATCCATTAGTGTTTTGTGAGTAGACTATAGCAATACTTCGTCATGTCTGTGCTGTTTAGACTCTCCAGGTAGCATTAAAAGTAGCAATTTTGTAGTGTCAAGTATAACACACTCCTTTGTTGCTATATCACACACCATCAAAAAGTGGAAAAACATCTGATTTTACTGTGGACATCTGATACATATACATGGCTAAAGTGTGTAACATCACTAACGTGTTAGATGTGTGATCTAGCTTAATACGAAAAATAGATTATAGCATGACAATATCTTTTATTATTTGCCCGATTTGCTAAAACACCATCCTTTTTAATTATCCGTATTTGCACACCTGGCAGGCGATAATTAATCAAAATCACAACATTGTTGAACATACATGGTCATACAAAACATAAAATAAAATATCACAAATTTGTTTACCAAAATGTCTTTATTACATAATATTATAACAATATAACGATTGGGAAAAATCTACACAGCTAAATTCGTATAAATATCTCGTCTTAAGTCTACGTACTAATACATTGTTCTGGCCCCACAAGTAGAGGTCAAGATCGAGGCAGCTGCAAAATATAGCCAGGTACTCCCATTCCAATAAATAAATAAATTGTATATAGCTTAATAAGCTATGGAAATACCTGTGTGAACCTGGCCGGTGTCTGTGACACAGATGTCCGTGACATATTGGTGTCCGTGTCAGGGACACGTCGATGTCCGTGACCCGTCGCTGTTCATGACCCACGCGTGTCCGTGACACAATGTTTCCATGGCACATTAATGTCCGTGACACACTAGTGTCCGTGACACGCCGGTTGTGGAATGTGAAATGAAATCAACGAGCCTCATAAGCTCTGGACCCAGTTTAGTAAATGTTCAAAATATATTCAACATCAAACGACATTAGATGTCTCTCCTTCGCAGAGTTCCATGCACTCAAACCCGTCACAAAAACAGTGGCATAATGTTGGACATCAATATTTCTTCGCACTACGCACGAAATACGTAATACATTTGTAGGAGAACGTTGATTAGTTGACAGTTCGTAAAGGTAGTTTTGTCTCTTCAATAAACACACAATCAACAAGTAACATTTTTCAGTCGTTAAACCACATCGTGGATTTGTTTGTGCGTTTTTGGATTGTCATATGGAAGACATAGCTTCCAGAGAATCACCTTGCCATTTGAAAGTTTACAAAGTCCCTTTGATGATCGCACGTACTGTGACAAAGATATTTACATGTATCGACTGGTCAGCGCTGTACGTGATCAACAGTTCTCTGTACGATCACGATAACAGTATATTGGGAGAAACATTGTTCGCTCGTTTCAACTTCGGTGTGTGTGTGTGTGTGTGTGTGTGTGTGTGTGTGTGTGTGTGTGTGTGTGTGTGTGTGTGTGTGTGTGTGTGTTGTTGTTGTTGTGTGTGTGTGTGTGATTGCGTGCGTGCGTGCGTGCGTGCATAAGAGAGCATATGTACTTGATTGCTTGCTTGCGTGTGTGCGTCTGTGTCTGTTTGGGTGCGTGAACATGTGTCCGTGTTGTGTCTCACAGTTCCTATTTGATTGACTGATTTGGAAATGACGCAGCAGGAAGACCAGCATAGTGAATCATGGGTAATTAAACGAGAGTCAACGCTGAAAATACAAATTACATATACAAATGCCGAATCATTACACGTAAACATGATCAATCTGAAACATATCCCACGCTGCATCTCGACAACTGACGCATATGTACAAATGGACCCCAAAGGAAACGTCCGCTCACACGGGTCGACTTCTGCCGGACGATATTGCGTGTCCAGTCGGCAGCACCCGAAATTATGAACGCTGGGTGACCGCCTACGTCTGACCGGAAGTGCCAGACGTCAGACCGGAAGTGCCAGTTTCCTCGCAGAGAGACTCGCCGTGGCACACGACTACGTCGCTCCTCCGCTACGGAGCAGCAGCAGACGACCATGATAGGTCACGTGACCACCCAAACTCGGCGCAATAACCAACGGCGTCGACGCTGTTCGTTCACGTTTCGTTGCAGTTCACGGAATCGAACGAATTCTGCGCGCTTCCCTTTCCGGCGCCGTCGCTCCCCAGGGAGTGGGAGTTGATGGCGCGATGCAGACGCAGCCGGTCCCTGGAGGTCGACGTGTCGAGCGCCACCTGGCGACTCAGGAATGATCTTCTGTTATGCGGAGTTGTTTGCCCACAGATGGCGCCGTCGTCGCCGTCGTCGTCCAGGTTGGCGCGTAGACACCACACGACCCAACTGCGCATGCTCGCCCAATCCTCGCTGTCATCCTACAGTAGAAGTAATTTATAATCAGTTTACAGTAGTGTATACGGCACGATATGTTTCAAAGTAACATTTATTTTATTATTAATTATTATAATAATAATAATAATAAGCAAGAGCCAGCTTGTTACTTAGTAACACATTTTTAGTAATAGTGCGTGTGTGTGTGGTGCCTGTCTATGCACGCGCGCGTGTGTGTGCGTTGTATTTGTTCATGAATTCGTGCACGTGCGCCCATGTGTACGTGGTGTGTTCTGTAATAAACAAGCACCAACAACTGTATTTTTCAACAGATCCACGACGTAATAAATGTCTCATTCTCAAACACCTCGCGGCGCCAAACGCCGCGTCTGATTAAACCGGCATTGCTAATGCCACCAAGCAAAACACTGACGTGAAGGCTGCGTTTTTACAAGGTAACACTTCAAGGAAGATAGATAACCTTAGGACCTATCGTGACGTCACTTGTCTAGTTCGCTTAGTTCCCAGCAGTCGGTACGTTATACCGACTAACTCTATGCTTGTGGCTACCAGATGTTTTGATGATGTCCCGCCTTTTCTATATAAAAAACGCCATTTGGCGCTGACCGTGACATTCCACAAACTGTTTTGAAACCCGACCTATGGAAGAGCCGCTGTTTGCGTCATCTCTGCTAAGATCTAGTTTTGGTGGGTAAACATTTACCAGGGGTCAGTAAAGCCACGTAAACTTGTTGATTCTGTTTGTCAGTGTAACACTTTGCAAAATGGGTATCGTTTTCAAAACATGAGATGAAATAATGTCATCGTATTTGCTAGTAATTACATTTTCGTTTCATAGTAGCGAGGGCGGAAAGGTCGAAAAGACCACTGCTGTGGAAACTCACAAGGGGAACCGTTTTGTCAAAACATATGGTCTTTCCCACACACATGCGAGGACCGCTCTACTATATTAAATGGAGAGGCGAGAATGTACGTTTGAGAGGGTCTTACTATACACCGCCGTAGGGGAGACCGGGGCTAGTTGTAACAAAAAGAACACATTTCAGGCTTGCGGGTAGGTTTCATAACCGATCCGAAACTGTTGTCCTGCCAAAGGTTCCCAACATATCTCCCGAAGATAATTGGTGCATAATTAAATGCCTGGCTTATTACACATTTGTGGCATGTTGAGTTATACGAAGTGTTCTAAAGTGTTGCAAGTTACCCCGGTACGGTAGTACCTCTTTTCTTTTAAAATGGCGTAACTTTATGGCGTGTCGACGGATTCACGTCATATTACACATAACATGCTCAAATATACTGATTAACATGCTGTCGTATTGCAGGGTTATTTGCATTAGCCGTTTTGTCTGCAAGGCCTCTGTTACAACTTACCCGTGGAACAACTAGCCCCGGTCTCCCCTATTACTATTTTCATATAATAACAACTGCCTTTATCAAACATCCATTCCTAATCGTACGGACCTAAACTACATCCTGCGATAATTATAGTAATTCAAACGGTGCTATTCTACAAGGATATCACATGTTCTCACCTGACTTTCAAGACTATCCAATAGCTGTAGTTGCTTCTGCACATGCTCAGTGAAGGCCTGCTCCTCGTTGCCACGCAACCGCTGCTGCAACTTCTGACGCAGGCGCAGTTTCAACGCCTGCAGCGCCTCCGGTGACGGCACGCCCTCTGGCGGTTTGTCGAACACCTGCGAGCCGGTGTGCGCCATTTCTGATAGCGAGGCGAGACAGAGTGCCATGTCGTGTCTTGATACGCCTTCACTGTGAATCGCCGCGTCTGTGGACAATACAATACAATACAATACAATACAATTCAGTACAGTACAGTACAGTAAAGTACAGTACAGTACAGTACAGTACAGTACAGTACATACAGTACAGTACAGTACAGTACAGTACAGTACAGTACAGTACAATACAGACACAGACATACATACACAGAAAACAGACATCAACATCAACAAACAATACAATACAATACAATACAATATGATACAATGCAATGCAATGCAATGCAATGCAATGCAATGCAATGCAATGCAATGCAATGCAATGCAATGCAATGCAATGCAATGCAATGCAATACAATACAATGCAATGCAATGCAATGCAATACAATACAATACAATACAATACAATACAATACAATACTGTGTATGGAAGTGGACATCACAAATTAGCCTCAAATTATTTTGGGTTTTGTTAAATGAAATTATCAAAATTATTTAAAAACCTTACTCAAGAACTATGCAATAGAAGTATGGAAAACATTTATTTGCGTTAATATTCACAGGAACTCGACACGAAGTTAGAGTTAAGCCAAAACCAAAGAGCTAAATATTCAAGCAAACTTAAATTTGTACACTTAAATGTGTACAAAGTAACAGTATCTGTGCCAAAGCGGTATACAGTCTTTGTGACATTTTAAGGGTCTTTTCACTTTACTCCCTGGCAGAGCTGTTCAACCGAACTCAATATCGACTTCTCTGGGAAGCATTCAGCCACAATGCTATTGATACATAAACACGATTCTTACACAGATATTCGCCGATGCCTTGAGCCATGATTATCTCAATTAAGTATTCCACGGCCGTGTTGGGGAGCTACGTATGTAAACAAGATGATATCGCAAATAGTAATAATTTATTCGTGGTTCCAACTTAAATAATTATAATTATATATATATATATATATATATATATATATATATATATATATAT
>JAODUO010000477.1:190000-197500 GCA_025642075.2 Ridgeia piscesae
ATACTTAGATAGATAGGTTGGACTCTCGATAAGCCAAATGGCTTCCTAGTCCACCTGCCATCTAGAGTTGAATCTCTAGGTGGCAATCTTGTTAAATCTTGTTAAATTTACTATTTCTTAAGCACATGGTGTCAGGAAGACACGTTTTTTCTATTTTATGAAGTAAATTAGGGAAACTGGTACCAAGTACCAAGGCGTTTCCAAACATTCCGACAACACCCTCAATCACAACTGTACCTAATACGTTGCCACGTGTGTGCACGTGTGCATGTAAGAACTGGACACGCATCCATACACTTATGGCCCCTTTCGTCTCGGTGCGAAGAGGTGATGGCGGTGTGATTTTATGTATGGATGACCAAACCACAGTCAGGATTTATTCGCCGTAACACCATTTACACAAAGAGTACCTATGAACTATTGAGCGTACTTTATGAGTGAAATAGTTGTATCTGGTGATTATTTGGTTTTTGTGCAGCACGGCAAGAGTAAAAAGGTAAGTTTTTTATAAAGCGCAATATCCCTGACAGACCTGTTCGATCATACACCATCTCTACTTCTCTGGGAAGCATCCAGCTATATGCTACAATTAATGCGCGAAGGCTGCTCGTACACACATCCACCACTGTCTATAGACAGGTACTCATTTATACAGCTGATTGAAATGGAGCAATGTAGAGTGGAAAAACTTCGGGTTCTCTTAGTCGAGAGTCCGGTGTCTACCTCTTGGCCATTGCGCTGTACACCTCTACAAGAGAGCTTTCAAGAGACGGCGCGATTACGCCAGGTGATTTAATCTAATCGTGATATGAAGCTACCGATCGGTCATTGCACCAGTGAGTCTCAGCCTAGATTTGTGTGGAAAGACGATAGGTAGTTTTTACAAGTGTCGCACAGCTACTGTGTTGATAGACGCTAACAACGCTCGGAAATGTTGCATAATACATCGTTGTTTATGTGTTTGCGACGCGTGCAGGTGTTCTAACAATGGCCGCCAGGGGAGAGACGACACTCAATCTGAACGACACAGCTCCGCGGCTATTAAACTATTACCGCCGGCCCACGAGATGTGCCCACCGCTTACGTTACCGATGTAATATGACATAATTACATTGGGGAAAGGACAACGGAAGTCGACAATAATTGACGTTGACGGCGCCCGTGGACACGAGCGAAGTGTCGCCGTCGCGAAATTATTAAAGGGTTTCGGTACGAACACAGAGCCTACATCGCCCGGCGCTACACGGATGTGGGAAGAATCGATAAGCGCCGAGATGATGAATGTAGTTTGTGCCTACGCGAAATGATGCGCGTTATAGCGCGTTAACTGTACTGAGCCGGTCATTGCGCTGGCTGGCCCTGTAAAACAGCCTGTCCGTGCGTGCGTGCGTGCGTGTGTGCGTGCACGCGTCCGTCGAACCGACGAGGTGCAACGAACAGGGCGCTGATTTATGCAATTATACAAATGTTCACACACACGCACAACGAACGCCCACACGCACGCACGTATTACGACTGCATGCACGCACACCACATACGCACACATGTACACGCACACACACATACTTACATACGTACATACATACATACACACGTATATACGTACGTACGTACGTACGTACACACATGCATACACACGCATACACACGCATACACATACACGCACACCACAAACACACACGCACTACGCACGCACGCACGCACGCACACCACACACAACACACACACACACACACACACACACACACACACACACACACACACACACGCCAATAAATAAATTATTAATTACTGTACTGCTTATTAAAAATATCGTGGATAGTATATATTTATCATATTTACTGTTTTACGAAGAACAATAGTCTAACAAATCGCCGAATAATCAGGCTATATATCATGCATGGGTGATTGCGTCAGACTTGCTGCTTTGGTACTGCAGATAGGTTACCGTGCGGCGACCGAGGGTGATTTAGATACGACGGTGTGGTTTGGACCACGGCAAAATTAATACCAGCCTCGGTATTGCAAATGTCGCCACGCTGATGTTGTGGCTTTCAATAAGCTGATGTTTGTGATTTAGGCATTAGCTAAATGTAAAGGGTCGTCCGGCAGATGTATCACTTTTCACGGGGGCGTCGCTGTCACGAACAATCAAAATATACAATTGCGGTTTCCACCCCGACAAATCACCACAGTTAGTAACAACGTCGTGGGCGCTTGTCCGCCTGACAGATGATATCGAAGCGCCGGTTCCAGATCCGGTTATCCCACGCTTGCTACCAATTACTGGTCACCGAGAAGCCGCAGCCGTGAGGCGATGGTCCAGCAATCCCGCTGGACGCTGGTCATTTTCACTGGTCAGCCGTTCCTCCGCCCACGGTCGTCTGCGCGTCTTATGCCAAAGGCAAAGACGCGTCGCATCGATTTCCAGCTCGACGAAGCAGTGGACGCTGGTCTGGTGGGGTGAGACTATGGGATGATATCGCCCTGGGGACAGTCTACGGGGAAGTGTCCTTGGACATTACTCAACCAAGGTGTGATTAAGTGCCCACCGCGACGACACAGTTCTCAGACGCAGTCTGACCAGTATCTCTCAGGAATTTTATTCTTTCCTTTCGATTTAGACCTCCACATAAAGCCATGTTATCTAATGACAGGTTTCGTTTTCGTTTTGGCATTTCAATAGAAAGCATCCTTTCGGAAGCCAAAACAATGTATCAGATGCACGAGAACGATTCATACACAAATACCCACCACTGTGTATAGCCAGGTACTCATTTATAAAGCTGGTGCAACATAGAGTGAACGAGATTGCCTAAAGTTGAGCATCTAAAACCTGTGCAATGCGCAGCTATGGACTGGTGCCTCGGCGCCTTCCTGACGTCACGAAGGTGTGACTCGACCTAATCGGTACGGCACATGTCGCCTTCATAGGACGTTCAAACACCTGCACGTATAGCGTTCAGGTAGGCTGACTTTGAAGTAAGGAGTTCCGAGAAATGCAGCTCGTTAGTCATCCAGTCGTGCTAATGACTCAACGTCGGTGTGACCTTTACGACAGAGTAAGAGCGTGGGGACTCTGATGTAATGTGTCAACGTCGGTGTCACCTCGCCTGCCCGTGTCTCCGACAACACCTGTGGCACTATGTGTACAGTTTAACATGTGCACAACCTCAGTCTTAGTGGAAGTCCATCTATTGATACAATTTGTCTAAAACCTCTGTGAAACATGTTCACGTAGCTCAAGACATGTTCACGTGGGTCCTTACTTTTTCATTCACCGTCCAGTACACATTTTTCGCTGACCTTTTTTGTTTCATTTTCGCGACTATGTTTATGTCTGTCTGTCTGTCTGTCTGTCTGTCTGTCTGTCTATCTGTCTGTCCGCCTGCCTGTATGTCTGTCTGCCTGCCTGCCTGTCTGTCTCTGTCTGTGTGTGTGTGTGTGTGTGTGTGTGTGTGTGTGTGTGTGTGTGTGTGTGTGTGTGTGTGTGTGTGTGTGTGTGTGTGTTGTGTGTGTGTTTTGTGTTTTGTGTTTGTGTTTGTGTGTGTGTGTGAGTCTTTCTCTCTCACACACAAACACATACATACACACACAAACATACACATACACATACAAACATACACATACAAACACACACACGCGCACAAATGTAATATACATGCACGCACGCTGTCGCACGCACACTGACAAACATGTCTCTCTCCTGTTTTGCTCCTGTTCCTCCTCCTCATCATCATCATGTTCCTCCTCGTCGCTCTTTCTCAACAGGACATTATTACAACGACCCGAAGTACACCCGTCTTCAAAACAATTTACATCGGAAACTCATTACTCGCAACCTTCATCAACCGCAGACCATGCATGCGGATATTATTTCGCATGAACGGATTTATCAAATGCTAATATACGTGCACGATCCATTTATCCAGCAACACTTAGACTCTTTATCCAGAACGCGCTCCATCAAAACAAAATGGCGCGCCTACTTCGCCGACGTAACATTCGTTTACATCGCGAAATGAACCGAAACGAGACGGGCGGACGCGGCAATCAAATCGAGGAAGACCCATTAAGCAGTTTGATTGCATACGGGAACCAGCGGACACAGGTCCACTTATTAATAAGTGAGTAGCCTGTTGGTTATTACGTTTCTGTCGGAGTGTGGGACACCTGACAGAGACACAGGTGCACGCTGACCAGGGCAACAAGCAACTCGGTGGCTCTTGGACTGACGAAATTGTCGTGCCTGCTGTCTGCCGAATCGGATCCTGCAAAGTGAAAATGACATCGCAATTGACCGGCGGTACCTCCAGTTTGCACCGACAGCGCTATGGACTCGGCAGTGCAAGGATGGATCTGGATTCTTCGCAGCAGCACAGATGGTAATCACGCCAGTCCGAGCGCGCACTGACCACTAAACCCAATCGACGCGGTGGTATCAGGTGACGCGACGTATATATATAGACGGCACGACCGATCAAGAGAAGAGATTGCGGGTCACACAGAGAGAAGTTCCCTTTAGATGAGAGATTTACTCCTGCATGTCGTTTAATGACAGTAGACAGCTTCGGTAGGGCTGTTTATGGTGGGTTCTTTTAACGGTTGATTTCGTTTTGAATTGTTATGATGATAATTAATATACCGTATAAAAACCATGGACCTGGGCAGGGCACGTCAGCATAATACGAGATAACAGATGTACTTAGCGCATCACCACCTGGCAACTATACAAAAGGAAACGATCTAGAGGAAGACAGGCGAGCCGACGGAGAGGCCAATAGATGACCATTGCATCACGATTTATATTATGTTCATTATGAACATTTCCGCGCTGCAGACACGATGAAATACACGTCGGTTTCGCGTGCGCTATTCCACAGACACCGCTTCGATGTACAGTTTTACGTACCATTGGTAGATTGTGGAAAAGTCAACCGACCTCTCGCTATTCGAATCCTGTCCATCTGATGTATGTCCCAAGAGACACTGGGGTAAATGTACGTAAGCTATCGCTGCTCACAGCCTCATGCGTGAAAGTAGGAAGAGCATCGCAGTAGCAGCTTGCTCTTACAACCCCGTGTACGCCCGGAGCCCCGACCGAGAATTACACGCCAAGCTCCCCAAAAGCGAGAGCGCCTGCCAATACAACTCGCGCAGAAAACAGATCTAAAGATTTTCATCTGGAAGTAATTTTAAGTACGAACGAGTTGTGTAAAGGGTTAATGGCACTTCACTACTATTTGACGCACGACCACAATAAGGTGTTCGTCTGCCATTCCCCATGCAACGAATATAACATCATGCAGGTTATCTGAATGTCTGTAGTATGCTGTGAGATATTCACTAACAGACCTGTTACCATTCAATAGAAAATGAAGCATACATTACAATGGCCGCCTGTGGTAAACTCGAATATGGTCTTCTATAACCTGTGGCTGAATATTTCCGGTTTCTTTTGAATAAGAACTATAGTGGTCGACCTAGTTGTTTTGTGGTAATATACAACACTATAAGACAACGGTGTTCTTGAACGAAGGCGAAATACTTAAAGACAAATGATCACGTTCGGAATACGAGACCCAGTGCTTAACATTGTTAGAGTATTGGTCGACGTTCGCGTGAATAAACCAAACGAAATGTCAATGACACAATTGTTGCTTTGAAAAAAAACATTCCACTATGATGGAAGTCCAATTCATACAGAGCGTCCCCCAGACAATCCTGAAAGTGGATTCTACAAAGTGGCGTCCGACAGGGGCTTCTGATAAAGTAGGCTGAAAATCAGTTTTGGGTCATTAATGGTAAGCTCTTACAGCTCAGCCCGCAGTCCAACGATCTAAACATCTTACTCTCCATGGAGATCCATCTTCGCGAGCCAGAGCTGTTTGTCATGCAAGACTAGTCCTGGCTGACCCCGTAGGCGAAGTGCGGAAGATAATTGAGTCAAACCAATAACTGACTTCGCCAGTTGCGACTGCGTCAGCCGTGAGAACAGCGCAAATACCGGCCTAAATTTAAATACGCATACATGACTGGTTGGAATACCAATACAAAGACCAGTTCGCATCCTAAGCATTACATCACGATTGAGTGAATTACGTTTGTATTGTGGTCACCTGACCTGGCGAAAACCATAGACCTAGTGAACGATTTCATTTGCTGAACTTAAATTCAGAGTTTTCAAGGCGACCAGCCAGGGGTACTGCTGGCTGACATTGACTTAATCAGCGATCGGAGGATGTGGAAACCTGTTCAAGTGAACATCATCTAGACTTCTTTATGACGCATTAGCCACGCTTCAATTAATGCACGATGAGTATTCGTACACACATGTCCACCACTGCACGTGAACGAACTGAGAGTGGAGGTTGTAGTGAAAGAAAGGTTTAAGAAGAAACTGGTGAGGATTAGGCTGAATGGGCCGGTCGCGTGGAAACAATGGGAGATGAAATCCTGGCAGAGAGATCAGATGCACAGAAAGTGGAGGGAAAAGGAGGCGGGGAAGACAGAGAATGCGATGAGAGGACTGGGTTAAGAGAGGTCTTGAAAGAGTGGGATAAGAATGGAGAATATTATGAGACAGAAGGAGTTTGAGGCTTTTGACAGAGGACATAGGGAGAGAAAGTGAGGGAAGAAGAGACGAAGAAAATATGACGGTAACCATGGCCAACCTCACCCCTGACGACAGGGATGCCAAGATGGAGTCAGACCACATTTGCATTTTCCATAGGCGACCATTATAACGTTTCCTTCATTTCCTACTAATCTTGATCAGCTCTATTATTGACAATTTCACAGCATATTTACCCTCCATAGACAGAAGTTCGGTGACAAATTCGTGAACTTTTAATACTTCAGGCTCCCACAAACTTCTTTCAAACCTTATACCCCTCCATTTTTTTAACCACCCGGATTGCCCCTAATTACATCACCAAGCAAAATGACAACTGTATTAATACGCAGAAATGCACCGACTGACAGCTGTCGTAATTTGAAAGCTCTGATGCCACGCTGCACGAACACTTCATTTCTAATCACCCCACACTACATATGTGCTCACAGAAATTCAGACAACCTGCGTAATGCTGCTTTTAAGGGGAATGGCGGACGAGCACCTTATTGTGGTCTTACATCAGATAACAGCAACACTGCCTGCGCCCAATACTCTTTCATACAACCGAGTGAACTGGACCAGCGTTCTATCCGCGGCTCGAGTCACTACGCCACAGCGCTCCACACGTTCTTTTCGACACAGGTTTGCCATACAAATCTTCAGGTGACCATCAACATGACGTGATTCCAACAACAATTCCACCTAGTTTCCTCGTCTCAGGTGGTAGCAAACCAAATTCCACCTTTGCTTGCACAGATGACTTTACACGCGCATTTACCTTCGGGCTTCGCACCCCTGGGAGGGCCGGTGTTTACTTTCAATTAAGTCACGTCGCTCACACTCATATGCAGGCAATCAACAAACATACCGTGGCAATTACCTTA
>JAODUO010000477.1:207500-210000 GCA_025642075.2 Ridgeia piscesae
CAAGGTGTCCATTCGAATTAAAGCGTTTCCCTTTAAAGATCGTAGTGTCCAGGAAATCAATGGATTGTTTACTCGTTACCGACGTTAGTTTAACACAATTTTGATGGCTGTTTAGAATGTCCAGGAAGACCCGATATTCATCATCACCGTGGGTCCAGATACCAAAAATATCGTCCAAATATCGTAGATAAATCAAAGGTAATTTATTGCATTTCCTTAGTGCTTGTTTTTCCCATTCGGCCATGAAAAGGTTGCCATAGTTGGGGGCAAATCGTTTTACCATTGCAGTGCCAAAGATTTGAAGGTACCAGTTGGATGCGAATAAAAAAATCGTTGTGTTCCAATGAGATTTTAAGTAGTTCTAAAATGTCTACGTCTGGGCGGTCAAAGTCCGAGTATAACGCCTGCGTGTGCCCGTGGAATCTACTGTTTGTGATGTTGTTCGGCTATAGAAGGATATCCCAGATTGAATTCCTCAGCGCGTAGCTTGCCCACCCTTCAGCAGCCACGCAGACCCACGTTAATCTGTCGTTACGTAAATACCGCTTTATAGAGAAAAGACGATAAACAGCTTTTTTGAGCGCGCGTCTTATGACAACCTTGCTGCCAATAAACGCAAAACCCAGCGCGTGTGTCAGCAATTAGTCTAGTGTGGTTTGGGACCGGTGCAGTAAGGATAAAGCAAAAATCAATGGCGGTGAAATCAACCGTACAGACAAGCCACGGCCCGGCCGCCATGTTGGATTCCACAAACATTACCGCCAGGCGGGAGTCAATGCGTTGCCACCAAATGACCATTGTGTGCCGGAAACAGGTGACTAAAAATACATCACAACATTAATGTGCGATTTAACCCCAATCTCAAGAAGCGAATTACAAATAATGACAGGAATGTCCCAAAAGTCGTACGTTGAATGTCATATTCTGTCCGTTTAAGCAAGATAGTCGAGGCGATACAAATCTTCCAGTAGCCCCTTTGTTTGGGAACTGTTGTCACCGGTGTTACTGTTTATGTTATATTATAATATTCAGGAAAGAAACGTGCATTTTAGGATGCAATTTTTGATGGGAACTGGAGATCAGATTATTCGCCAATATTTACGTGGGTGCAACGTTTGGTTTTGGGGAAATAAAGTGGGTGTTTTGGCGAGCCCAATAGGATGCACATCTTTTTGGCCACCATCAAGGGGTGCAGTTGGAAGTTTCACGTGAGTTTCACAAATTTTTGTCGAACAGCTGTCGTAAAAGATCACTCTACACTTCCGTCTACGAGTGTCATCACGAAGTCCCGTTTACAAACAAAACTGAAAAATTGGCGAAACTGATACTGTATTTATGATAAGTTAGTTTTTATTAAGTTGACACCGTTTCGGTGCAATTATCTGGATAATTTACATTTCATAAAAGGTAAATGACAATTGTGGTAAAGGGAGGGTGCCAGTTTCTCTGCCTAGGCCAAACAGTAATTTTTAACGGGAAGTCTGCTCTCTAGAACGTGGGAAAGTTAAACATCAAAGGGTATTGTCGTTAATACTATTCGCCTTGGCAGTATTATCAACCAATGTTGTTTTGAAACTGACTGTGTTGTTTACCACACGAACATGATGCAGGCGGAATCTTTCAAATTGCTTAAAGTAACCAAACACAAATCGGCCGGCAGTAACCCTTCAACATGCATATGTGTAGTAATAAGAAAGTAACATTAAATGGAGAAAATACGTAAGAACTGGAGCCCTCGTTGTTACTGTACTCGACCTAAAGTGAGGTAAACGAATGGCTCAATTTGGTTGACCCACGTTGCTTTTGGGAGGCGGCTTATTTGCATACGTGTTTCACAAACGTTGCCTATTTCGATCGTACAAGTCGCGGTGACCTTTCGATAACGTGTTGCCAAGCTTTCGCAAGCTTGTTACAGTCACATGTCGTATTTTCAGACCATACATAACGAACTAACTAAGGCTGGCAGGCTCTAAATACGTCTAGCACGAGCCGTGTGCGTACTTACACGAAATGGTTGTAACAGTTTACTTAAACTCGGTCATAATTGCCAGCGTACAGTTTCCTCCGTCCGGTTGTTTCCGGTTGCTTACGCCGTGTTGCGCATGACCGGTGATACGTGTCGGGTGTGCTAGTACGGGTTGTTATTTACTTACGCGGGGATTCACAGCCACAACGTCTAATGTGATTCTATGTTTCCATATACGCAGTAAGAAGCGAAAGATACACCAACGGAAAGAAACGGTCACTGATTAAGACGAGTGTGCCAGCTCATAGGATATATTTAGTTTGTTTAATATTATGTTCTCATGACTACTGCATGCATGATAAAGGTTTATTGCCTGTCAAATTGTGTTCAGTTGCTTCATTAAATCGACTTTTTTGCCTTTTAAGACATAGCAATTTTATCAGCTCTACTTTGGTCGAGATCTCACGTATCGATAAGGTTATTGTAAATACGTGCTGTCGTATACTTAATTGCTGAGTGATTGAGAGTTTCCCA
>JAODUO010000477.1:215000-245000 GCA_025642075.2 Ridgeia piscesae
AAAGGGAAACAAAAGGCATCTTCTGGGCCTAAAAGGTACTCAAATAAGAAGAAGACGACGAACGCGAACGCGACGACGACAACGACGAAGAAAAAGAAGAGGAAAAAGAACAAGAAAACAAACAAGAAGAAGTAGAAAGAGAACACGAAGAAAAAAGAAACGAAGAAGAAGCCGAAGAAGAAGTAGAATAAGAAACAAAGATAACTCAAAGACGAAAAGGAGAAGTAGACGAATAGGAAGAAGAGGGAGAAGGAGATGTAGAAATAGAAAAATAAGACGAAGACGAAGAAAGAGAAGATGAATGAGATGTAAAAGTAGACGAAAAAGAAGAAAAAGAAGAAGAGCTACAGTCAGGAATATTATCACTTCTGTTTGTTACTGGAATAATCTCGTTGACGGTGCTTTAAGTTGCACGGACAGCGCCATTGTAGTGGAGAGTCTGACGTCACCAATGCCGACGCGTTCTCAACTCTTCACTCGCCGAAGTGAGATAAATTACACTAGTTTGCGTCGCTTAATATCTTTGTCACTGTAACTACCAACACTGTCACGCCAGCGTGGTGACTGTATGACATCGCAAGGGTTATTACAAGTGTAAATCCGAATCAAATGGAATGTGGAAACCAGTAGAACGTACGCTTACATATTTAAATAAGTATCGAAGGAAACTGGTTAAGTTCCAGGCGCATATTGTGAGGCAATTGAGATAGATCTGCCGGATATTCTGGCCCAATAAAATATCTAACATGGAACTCCACAAGAAGACGGGCTGCAACAGTGCTGTCCTGGAAATTAAACGCCGACGACTGAGGTGGTTAGGACACGTCCTAAGAATGCCTAAAGAAAATATCCCCAAAGTTACCCTAAGATGGACGCCACCCGGAAGAAGGACGCCAGGACGACAAAAGACAACATGGCGAAAGACAGTAATGTCAGAGCTAAAAGATTTGGGGCAAGGAACAAAGGACAGGACCCTGTGGAGGAACGTTGTTGTAGTAGCCATATGTCCCACTGGGGAAGAAGAGGATACGTAAATAAGTGGCAGGCATCGGGGACATCTCTCGATATGTCAACTTTCTCGAACTGTGAGATTTCACAAGAATCTCCCACTTTGGATAGTAATCCGAGTGCGCCTGCGTGTGCGTGTTTGCGTGCGTGCGTGGCGCGTGCGTGCGGTTAAATTATTTCACTTTCAGCCCGATCTACACTGGTTTTATTCTGTCAGAATCGAGCGAGATTCCAACAAGCACAACTGGATGCACCGGGCGGCGCCTCAGCCACAAACATAAAATGTTATTGTCGAGATCCATCTCCGCCGTTGATAATGATGACATAACTGATGGCCCATCTGCTTATCAAAGACTCGGATAGCCAGACATCTACCGGACCCGCCCCTCGTTATTATGATCATCATTCAAAATCGGATTTTTCGTAGCCTCGCTAAACGACATCTTAGATACACCTGTTCTAGCAACACAATTACGGCGAAATCGGATTTTCGAGTGCTCCTGAAAAACTCCGTTGCCCGGACAACACAATGAGGTTAATAAGTAGGTCAATAAATAACGATTGTTGTGGAATGAAAAACACAATGGATAGATACACTCCTTGCAATTCCCACGGCGTGGCGGAAATGCTAAAAGTACACGATCAATGTTGCGCAGAGGGATGCTAATGACGTGTTATAAAATCCATCAGGGAATCAGGTAGCAATCGGAAAGGTCAGATGGGCGTTAGTGTACGGTGCGCGTCACAGCAAAACATCATATCTGCGACATGCAATACTTGTTTTACACGTGGGAAATAAAGTTAACCTACACGTGCCAACCCTTCCTGATGTTATGAGTCTCCCCGTTGTTTGTGAATTTTTGTGAAAGCAAATATGTTGGATTTCGGCATCCAACAGCACCCAACTGTCTTCCGAAGACCAACCCATGAGGATGGAGATGTCGCGATTCACAATAAATTTTACAAGTTGGGTACACGTGCCGGTTATCGGAGAGTTAGTAGTGAGGATCTGAGGATGTGATGCTAAGTTTGGGCGGTAGTTGGCGCCACTCATTTGTGTCGGTTTGTTATTTTTTAGGACACTTGTCCGACAAATAGTATTGTAACGAACAAGTATAGTATTGTAACGCTGTAACGAACACAACACAAGAGACATAGGTTAGACAACCGGTCGATGTGGAGCTGTAACGAACACAAGAGACAGAGGTTAAACAACGGGTAGGCCCCGGTCGAAGTGGAGCTGTAACGAACACAAGAGACAGAGGTTAAACAACGGGTAGGCCCCGGCCGAAGTGGAGCTCTAACGAACACAAGAGACAGAGGTTAAACAACGGGTAGGCCCCGGCCGAAGTGGAGCTCTAACGAACACAAGACACTGAGGTTGAACAACGGGTAGGCCTCGGTCGAAGTGGAGCTCTAACGAACACAAGAGACAGAGATTAAACAACGGGTAGACCTCGGTCTAAGTGGAGCTCTAACGAACACAAGAGACAGAGATTAAACAACGGGTAGACCTCGGTCGAAGTGGAGCTCTAACGAACACAAGAGACAGAGATTAAACAACGGGTAGACCTCGGTCTAAGTGGAGCTCTAACGAACACAAGAGATAGAGATTAAACAACGGGTAGACCTCGGTCGAAGTGGAGCTCTAACGAACACAAGAGACAGAGATTAAACAACGGGTAGACCTCGGTCGAAGTGGAGCTCTAACGAACACAAGAGACTGAGGTTGAACAACGGGTAGACCTCGGTCGAAGTGGAGCTCTAACGAACACAAGAGACAGAGATTAAACAACGGGTAGACCTCGGTCTAAGTGGAGCTCTAACGAACACAAGAGACAGAGATTAAACAACGGGTAGACCTCGGTCTAAGTGGAGCTCTAACGAACACAAGAGACAGAGATTAAACAACGGGTATGCCTCGGTCGAAGTGGAGCTCTAACGAACACAAGAGACAGAGATTAAACAACGGGTAGACCTCGGTCTAAGTGGAGCTCTAACGAACACAAGACACAGAGATTAAACAACGGGTAGGCCTCGGCCGAAGTGGAGCTCTAACGAACACAAACAAGAGACAGAGATTAAACAACGGGTAGGCCTCGGTCGAAGTGGAGCTCTAACGAACACAAGACATAGAGGTTAAACAATGGGTAGGCCTCGGTCGAAGTGGAGCTCTAACGAACACAAGACACAGAGATTAAACAACGGGTAGGCCTCGGTCGAAGTGGAGCTCTAACGAACACAAGACACAGAGGTTAAACAACGGGTAGGCCTCGGTCGAAGTGGAGCTCTAACGAACACAAGACACAGAGATTAAACAACGGGTAGGCCTCGGTCGAAGTGGAGCTCTAACGAACACAAGACACAGAGGTTAAACAACGGGTAGGCCCCGGTCGAAGTGGAGCTCTAACGAACACAAGACATAGAGATTAAACAACGGGTAGACCTCGGTCTAAGTGGAGCTCTAACGAACACAAGAGATAGAGATTAAACAACGGGTAGGCCTCGGTCGAAGTGGAGCTCTAACGAACACAAGACACAGAGGTTAAACAACGGGTAGGCCCCGGTCGAAGTGGAGCTCTAACGAACACAAGACATAGAGATTAAACAACGGGTAGACCTCGGTCTAAGTGGAGCTCTAACGAACACAAGAGATAGAGATTAAACAACGGGTAGGCCTCGGTCGAAGTGGAGCTCTAACGAACACAAGACACAGAGGTTAAACAACGGGTAGGCCTCGGTCGAAGTGGAGCTCTAACGAACACAAGACACAGAGGTTAAACAACGGGTAGACCTCGGTCTAAGTGGAGCTCTAACGAACACAAGACACAGAGGTTAAACAACGGGTAGGCCTCGGTCGAAGTGGAGCTCTAACGAACACAAGACACAGAGATTAAACAACGGGTAGGCCTCGGTCGAAGTGGAGCTCTAACGAACACAAGACACCAGAGATTAAACAACGGGTAGGCCTCGGTCGAAGTGGAGCTCTAACGAACACAAGACACAGAGGTTAAACAACGGGTAGGCCTCGGTCGAAGTGGAGCTCTAACGAACACAAGACACAGAGGTTAAACAACGGGTAGGCCTCGGTCGAAGTGGAGCTCTAACGAACACAAGAACAGAGATTAAACAACGGGTAGGGCCCCGGTCGAAGTGGAGCTCTAACGAACACAAGAACAGAGATTAAACAACGGGTAGGCCTCGGTCGAAGTGGAGCTCTAACGAACACAAGACCCAGAGGTTAAACAACGGGTAGGCCTCGGTCGAAGTGGAGCTCTAACGAACACAAGACACAGAGGTTAAACAACGGGTAGGCCTCGGTCGAAGTGGAGCTTAACGAACACAAGACCAGAGGTTAAACAACGGGTAGGCCTCGGTCGAAGTGGAGCTCTAACGAACACAAGACACAGAGTAAACAACGGGTAGGCCTCGGTCGAAGTGGAGCTCTAACGAACACAAGACCCAGAGGTTAAACAACGGGTAGGCCTCGGTCGAAGTGGAGCTCTAACGAACACAAGACACAGAGGTTAAACAACGGGTAGACCTCGGTCTAAGTGGAGCTCTAACGAACACAAGACCCAGAGGTTAAACAACGGGTAGGCCTCGGTCGAAGTGGAGCTCTAACGAACACAAGACACAGAGGTTAAACAACGGGTAGACCTCGGTCTAAGTGGAGCTCTAACGAACACAAGAGACAGAGATTAAACAACGGGTAGGCCTCGGTCGAAGTGGAGCTCTAACGAACACAAGAGACATAGATTAAACAACGGGTAGACCTCGGTCTAAGTGGAGCTCTAACGAACACAAGACACAGAGATTAAACAACGGGTAGGCCTCGGCCGAAGTGGAGCTCTAACGAACACAAACAAGAGACAGAGATTAAACAACGGGTAGGCCTCGGTCGAAGTGGAGCTCTAACGAACACAAGACATAGAGGTTAAACAATGGGTAGGCCTCGGTCGAAGTGGAGCTCTAACGAACACAAGACACAGAGATTAAACAACGGGTAGGCCTCGGTCGAAGTGGAGCTCTAACGAATACAAGAGATAGAGATTAAACAACGGGTAGACCTCGGTCTAAGTGGAGCTCTAACGAACACAAGAGACAGAGATTAAACAACGGGTAGGCCTCGGTCGAAGTGGAGCTCTAACGAACACAAGAGATAGAGGTTAAACAACGGGTAGGCCTCGGTCGAAGTGGAGCTCTAACGAACACAAGACACAGAGGTTAAACAACGGGTAGGCCTCGGTCGAAGTGGAGCTCTAACGAACACAAGACACAGAGGTTAAACAACGGGTAGGCCTCGGTCGAAGTGGAGCTCTAACGAACACAAGACACAGAGGTTAAACAACGGGTAGGCCTCGGTCGAAGTGGAGCTCTAACGAACACAAGAGACAGAGATTAAACAACGGGTAGCCTCGGTCGAAGTGGAGCTCTAACGAACACAAGACACAGAGGTTAAACAACGGGTAGGCCTCGGTCGAAGTGGAGCTCTAACGAACACAAGACACAGAGGTTAAACAACGGGTAGGCCTCGGTCGAAGTGGGGTTAACGAACACAAGAACAGAGATTAAACAACGGGTAGGCCTCGGTCGAAGTGGAGCTCTAACGAACACAAGAGACAGAGATTAAACAACGGGTAGACCTCGGTCGAAGTGGAGCTCTAACGAACACAAGAGACAGAGGTTAAACAACGGGTAGGCCTCGGTCGAAGTGGAGCTCTAACGAACACAAGAGACAGAGGTTAAACAACGGGTAGACCTCGGTCGAAGTGGAGCTCTAACGAACACAAGAGACAGAGATTAAACAACGGGTAGGCCTCGGTCGAAGTGGAGCTCTAACGAACACAAGACACAGAGATTAAACAACGGGTAGGCCTCGGTCGAAGTGGAGCTCTAACGAACACAAGACACAGAGGTTAAACAACGGGTAGGCCTCGGTCGAAGTGGAGCTCTAACGAACACAAGACACAGAGATTAAACAACGGGTAGGCCTCGGTCGAAGTGGAGCTCTAACGAACACAAGACACAGAGGTTAAACAACGGGTAGGCCTCGGTCGAAGTGGAGCTCTAACGAACACAAGACACAGAGGTTAAACAACGGGTAGGCCTCGGTCGAAGTGGAGCTCTAACGAACACAAGACATAGAGGTTAAACAATGGGTAGGCCTCGGTCGAAGTGGAGCTCTAACGAACACAAGACATAGAGGTTAAACAACGGGTAGGCCTCGGTCGAAGTGGAGCTCTAACGAACACAAGACATAGAGGTTAAACAACGGGTAGGCCTCGGTCGAAGTGGAGCTCTAACGAACACAAGACATAGAGGTTAAACAACGGGTAGGCCTCGGTCGAAGTGGAGCTCTAACGAACACAAGACATAGAGGTTAAACAATGGGTAGGCCTCGGTCGAAGTGGAGCTCTAACGAACACAAGACATAGAGGTTAAACAACGGGTAGGCCTCGGTCGAAGTGGAGCTCTAACGAACACAAGACACAGAGTTAAACAACGGGTAGGCCTCGGTCGAAGTGGAGCTCTAACGAACACAAGACATAGAGGTTAAACAAGGGTAGGCCTCGGTCGAAGTGGAGCTCTAACGAACACAAGACATAGAGGTTAAACAACGGGTAGGCCTCGGTCGAAGTGGAGCTCTAACGAACACAAGACACAGAGGTTAAACAACGGGTAGGCCTCGGTCGAAGTGGAGCTCTAACGAACACAAGACATAGAGGTTAAACAACGGGTAGGCCTCGGTCGAAGTGGAGCTCTAACGAACACAAGACACAGAGATTAAACAACGGGTAGGCCTCGGTCGAAGTGGAGCTCTAACGAACACAAGACACAGAGATTAAACAACGGGTAGGCCTCGGTCGAAGTGGAGCTCTAACGAACACAAGACACAGAGATTAAACAACGGGTAGGCCTCGGTCGAAGTGGAGCTCTAACGAACACAAGACACAGAGATTAAACAACGGGTAGGCCTCGGTCGAAGTGGAGCTCTAACGAACACAAGACACAGAGATTAAACAACGGGTAGGCCTCGGTCGAAGTGGAGCTCTAACGAACACAAGACACAGAGATTAAACAACGGGTAGGCCTCGGTCGAAGTGGAGCTCTAACGAACACAAGACACAGAGATTAAACAACGGGTAGGCCTCGGCCGAAGTGGAGCTCTAACGAACACAAACAAGAGACAGAGATTAAACAACGGGTAGGCCTCGGTCGAAGTGGAGCTCTAACGAACACAAGACACAGAGGTTAAACAACGGGTAGACCTCGGTCTAAGTGGAGCTCTAACGAACACAAGAGACAGAGATTAAACAACGGGTAGGCCTCGGTCGAAGTGGAGCTCTAACGAACACAAGAGACAGAGATTAAACAACGGGTAGGCCTCGGTCGAAGTGGAGCTCTAACGAACACAAGACACAGAGATTAAACAACGGGTAGGCCTCGGTCTAAGTGGAGCTCTAACGAACACAAGACACAGAGATTAAACAACGGGTAGGCCTCGGTCTAAGTGGAGCTCTAACGAACACAAGACACAGAGATTAAACAACGGGTAGGCCTCGGTCGAAGTGGAGCTCTAACGAACACAAGACACAGAGGTTAAACAACGGGTAGGCCCCGGTCGAAGTGGAGCTCTAACGAACACTAGAGACAGAGGTTAAACAACGGGTAGGCCTCGGTCGAAGTGGAGCTCTAACGAACACAAGACATAGAGATTAAACAACGGGTAGGCCTCGGCCGAAGTGGAGCTCTAACGAACACAAACAAGAGACAGAGATTAAACAACGGGTAGGCCTCGGTCGAAGTGGAGCTCTAACGAACACAAGACACAGAGGTTAAACAACGGGTAGACCTCGGTCTAAGTGGAGCTCTAACGAACACAAGAGACAGAGATTAAACAACGGGTAGGCCTCGGTCGAAGTGGAGCTCTAACGAACACAAGAGACAGAGATTAAACAACGGGTAGGCCTCGGTCGAAGTGGAGCTCTAACGAACACAAGACACAGAGATTAAACAACGGGTAGGCCTCGGTCTAAGTGGAGCTCTAACGAACACAAGACACAGAGGTTAAACAACGGGTAGGCCTCGGTCGAAGTGGAGCTCTAACGAACACAAGACACTGAGGTTAAACAACGGGTAGGCCTCGGCCGAAGTGGAGCTCTAACGAACACAAGACACAGAGGTTAAACAACGGGTAGGCCTCGGTCGAAGTGGAGCTCTAACGAACACAAGACACAGAGGTTAAACAACGGGTAGGCCTCGGTCGAAGTGGAGCTCTAACGAACACAAGAGACAGAGATTAAACAACGGGTAGACCTCGGTCTAAGTGGAGCTCTAACGAACACAAGACACAGAGGATTTAATTGTTGAGACACATACAAAGTCCCCTGATGTTTGCTGTTGACTTCCAACAGCGCCCCCTGTCTGCAGACGTTCGGTCCACCCGGACGGAAATGTTGCGAATCACAATGAATAAACAGGACCAGATTGCTGAGACTCACGTAACAGCTCGAATCTCCATGATTTAAAATACAAAAGTTGGCAAGTAATATATTATCTAATAAGAAAACTATTACGTGGTTATTAGGAGGGAGAGCATCGGAGGATCTTCGATCGCATTTCACAATAAAAAAATTGTTTCAAATTTCACAGGGAACATATTTGCGTTTACACATTTCACACTGAAAGATACAATTTCTTGTTTAAATTACCTTTTTTCTTTTGCGGTTTTGTGGTATAAATATACTTTGTCTTTGTGAGCAGAAATCAGCTAAGAGACCGATATTGTTGTCACCTTTCATCAATTTCACAAAGAAAGTGAAACCTCAATCACGGTTCACAAGGAACATATAAGTTTAATCATGCTTCGTTCTGTTGCACCTAATCACGAATTACAGGGATAAAAAGAGTGTTCATGTTTCGCGAGGAAATAATTTTGCAGATCACGGATCACGAAAATACCATCTGCATCCCCTTTTGTTAGTTAGACCTGCAAGTCGTGGGCATGTCACATTGTTACTAACGTCGAAAAACATTAAATTATGCTTTAAAAATGTACCACAATAATATTAACCTGTTTCTCACAAAACATGGTTGTTTCCGGTCACCTGATTTAATTTACCCGAAAGGCTGCGGTCGGACACAAAGCTATTTCCGTTAAACGTAACAACATTCCGTTACTAAGAAGCCAAAACTCAAAGAAACTGACGACGGATGACGCGTTTGAGCTCCAATAGCTATGTAGCAATGTATTCTACCAATCGTCTCTCTCACCTTTTCAGGTAAACTTAGACATTGTTGCTCGCGCGTCTATAGACATATACTGCAGGCGAAACACTCCATCCAGTCCAGATATACTATTCGCTAGCGTTCTGACGTCACTCCATCTTTTTTTACCAACTGTAGGTCGCCGTCGTTGTGTTGATTCCAGGCGACCATTTAATTAATGTTGTTAGGAGCTTTTAAATCCGATTTTGCACATTAAAATAAATTTTGATCATAAACAGTGATCTTGAATATTTGAACATTGTCAATACCATAACGCACCACTATTAAAATAGTGTTTTTAATTAATTTGTTTTCCTTAAGTCACGAGCTTATTGTCGTAATGAAACGGTCCCCAGGTTATATCAGGACATAATAAAAATATTTAAAATGGTACACTAACTTAAAATAAAACTATCAATACATATATAATACACACTGACATAAAATAAAACGACAGATAATTTTTATAATATTTCGCTTATGAATATAATATGAATAGGCCTACGTGCATAAAATGTAATCGTTAACCATATGACAGATTAATAAAATAGCACCGTCAAACCTACTGTATACGTGTAAGATAAGTTAGACAGAATACAATGTAAATTTAGTCAAATAAGAAACATAAACATGAATACGGTATCACTATACTAATCAACCTACGATCTATCGATCTGAACGCACGTGACAAAGATACAAAAACGACGGCACTGAGAAGGGTATTACTTAAAGCGGACACAACAGATTACACAAAGTAATGGATGACATCAACTTTGACGAGCTCATTTCCGACCCATACAAATGATATGGTGATGATATCTTTGCCGTGTCCGCCGACTGCATGAATAACGTCGGTCGTTCACGAAGAACACTTAAATCGATACTTCCTCTAGCGTCGGTCGTATTGGAAGACGCTTAAACGGATACGTCTATAAGTCACTGTTTCGGCATTCAGACTCGATTACGGAAATACGTATTTGGCCGTGTGACCCCATAAACCGTTACGAATGCAGGGATGCTGACACCGAAAGGAGCACATCTGTCTGAATGGGTACATAAATTCGTGTTATCGTAAGCAAAAACGTAGGATCGTGCGAAATGAGATCTGTCTGAAAAAAGGCAAATATGTTTTACTCGGTAAGCTCCACTCCAGTTTGGATATAAGTTGTTTTTGCATCTATGCGTGGAATGTTGTTAGAGTTAGCGCATCATAATAAAACAAACGAAATTATATTCCCTAACTACCTGTCAAGAGGAAATACTGCACCTGGAGAGTTTTGTTAAATGACATCATTATATATATATATATATATATATATATATATATATATATATATATATATATATATATATATATATATATATATATACATTATATAAAGCACAATTTAACTAAAAATTACACACACCACACACACACACACACACACACACACACACACACACACACACACACACACACACACACACACACACACACACAATTGATGTGCAAACAAAACTCCAGGTGTAGTATTTCCTTTTGACAGCTTAAGAAGTAGTTAATGAGCAATTTCGTATGTTGTAGTAGCATGTGCTGACGTTAACAACATTTCACGCACAGATGCAAAATTTACTCAAATTGTTTAAATCGCATGCTTAGTACGTCTGCCAAAAATCAACCAAACATTTTCTGGGTGATTCTTTTATACATTAAATCGCGAACGTCGTCTGTAAGTCGTCATAAGCACCCCCTCGTCATCGACGTCTTGACGGCGACACGCAGTGCAATACTTGATGCGGTGCAACGCTGAAACTCCTCCCCAATATATGTATTTCGTTCCGACGCTCATTTTGGATAATGCCGATAATCTTAGGAAGAATACAATGAAAACGTCATATACTTAGAAACGTCGATGTTAGGAAAAGCGATGTTATCGGCGTTGAGCCACTGAATCGAATCATCATTTTCGACCGCCTTGGCCGCCAGCATGATATCTGTCAAGAGGAGTGCTGGCGACTAGTCATCCTTATAAACAAGACGTCCGCTAGATCCATCGCAAAATCAAACGAAACATGTCTGTTGCAACGACCATAGTAACTGACTATACCCGGTGTTCACGCCATTCCCAACACGAGTCAGCGTTTAGTGAAGAAGTCGACATCTTTCATGTCGTATAAGCACGTGGATAGCAACCAGCACGATTACCAGCTAACACGGCTGGGTGTGTGTGAATCCGGGGACAATACTACGGGTATGTAAGGGAAAAAAGGTATGTAAGATACATAGAGCATACTTAAGACTGCATAAGGGTTTTACACTTCAACCTTAAGGCACACACATAAGACCGCCACGACTGCAGCGAAGCAGAATACTTCATAGGGTAGATGGAATACATCCCTGACAGACATGTTCGTGCGATCACCGTATAGACTTCTAAGAGAAGCATCCAGCCTCGCTGTCGGTACTTTGTGTAGACTATTAAACTATTAAACACACAAACATCACACAAATATGTGAACGTGTTTTGTTTGTTTGGTTGTGTATGTGTGCGCGTGCCTGCGTATATATATATATGTGTGTGTGTGTGTGTGTGTGTGTGTGTGTGTGCGTGTGCGTGCGTGCGTGCGTGCGTGCGTGTGCGCGTGCGCGTGCGCGTGTGCGTGTGCGTGTGCGTGTGTGTGAGTGTGTAACTGTGTATGTGTGCGTGTACGTACGTACATACATACATACGTTCGTATGTATGCATGCATGTATGCTTGTTATTTTGTATAGCCACGGGTGAGTCAAATGATCAACAATAGGTCCAATGTTAACTACTCGAGTTTTTCGGGTGGATCTGATTTTTCAAATAGTTTTAACAATAATTGTTAAAGCTAAAAAAGGAGGAAAATACAGCAAAAATGAATTGCCGAAAAATCCCTCCAATCACGTTTATTGACATCTCACGCTATTTCGTGCAATGATATTTTAGCATAATAAATATGCCAAAAATCGTCGTACGAAATAGGGTGAGATCACTGAGAGTAAAATAAACGTGATCGTTTCTGCTGCATAGCATTTTCCTCACGCCGAGTAACTCACAGGTGAGTAACATTTCAGTCATTATCAACGACAGCATTTTCGTGTTGTTCAATATGCCGAAAACGGCTATTCCAGAAAATGTCAGAAATTGTAGCCAATGTGTTTACGCGTACTTGACACATGTCGTGTGTCGGTTGCTTGTCGGCAACAGACTGAGTTGTTGTGGCGGCAGCACCGAGCTCGCAGACGCAAATACAGCCGTAGACGATATATTCGTTTACGGGTGATTTAGCTTTCGCGCTCCGGCCAATTGCTATCGTGTTGCCGGCCACTGCGTGCACACATGCCGACTCGATTCAATGGGTTGACATCGACGATATCGAGGTTTCTACATAAACACGCGGCCAGACGATCGACCGGAGAACAACGCGTTCGTTTTCCTGGCGTCGACTTGTTGCCGAGGATGTCGGCGGCTTCTAAGAAAATTGCGACTATTTTTTGCGTAGTTTACTGTGACGTGTGAGCACCTAAATCGTTTCCGTCGGCGAAAAGCGGCTCTCCCTGTAGACTAGTCGTCGCATGCGCATGTTTTACTGATGACCGCCGCGTGTTTAACAGTTAGCAACAAATCCCCGGTATAGGGACGCGTGTGAGTTGATCACGTGCACTCGCGCACGCACATGTGCCGGACGTGCAATTAGGTTAGCTGATGTGCGGCTTAATTCAGCTAGATTTTGCGGAACTCGCTTTTCTCACAAAAAAGATGTTTAAGTATCGCACGTAGACCTCACGTGTCCCCGGAGATGCACCGTTGATCGATGACAGAACACGCTGGACCGACATTTCCAAGGAAACATGATAGACTGACATTTATTAGCGGCGTCACGCCGGCGTTACGTCACGGAGTGCCGGGTCGACAACCTGCCGGACACACACAGGGCAGACTGGGAGGTCGATACTAGCACATACACTCACACACTCACACACACGTACACACACACGCACTCACACACTCACTCACACACGCACTCACACGTGCACTAACTCACGCACTCACACACACACACACACACACACACGACACACGCACACGCACACGCACACACACCACACGCACACACACACACACACACACACACACACACACGTGGACTTGCACGACATTGATAGGAAGTTGCTTATTGCACAGCTGCTGATAGGCACAATTAATGATGACGTCACTACGGTTTCCTGCCGATAACGAGTATGACGTCAGCACATTGTTTGAGGTCGCAGTCGATCCGCGGCAGGACATTTTTCTTCATGTTTTCGTAGTTTTTGTCTCGTCTTAATCTTCATCTTATTCATTATGTTATGACGTATCTTCGATATTGTTGCAGTAAACCGCCACGGTGCCGTCGAGGAGTAGAGCTTTGTAATTTATTGTAGGTAATCATGGTCGGGAGGAAAGACCTATAGATGTTTGATAGAAGAGACAAACATGTAATGGTTCGCAAAAATGTCTCGATCTCCATGTAACTGACAACGATTTTGTACGTTCGGCGCCGTTTGATAAATATTCATCATGAAGGTACCTGGAAAATTATTTTGACGAATTCAACAAATGCACCCACTCTTTGTGACTGTGTGAAGACAACAGAACGTAATGTATCATAATATATATATAATATAATATATATATATATATATAATATATATGTCTGCGGGATGATGGATAAAAATGTGTGAGTATATGTGTGTGGGGAAAGTGTGACGTTCTTATTGTGCCTATGCAGTGCGTGCATGCGTCCTTCATGTCGTGCAGTGTGTGTGTGTGTGTGTGCGTGGTGCGTGGTGTGTGTGTGTGTGTGCGTGGTGTGCGCGCGCTTGTGCGTATGTTAATTAAACATATGTTATCGAAGACCGTCTGTGGCGTGACCGCAGGTTATGTAACCTTTAAATCTTCCAGGTCTGATTTTTTTTATCTATTCACGTTTGGGGCCAGGCGCCGGGGCCGGGAAGGGATGAAGACCTCTGAGCCCGATGACAGCATACGGCAGAGATGTGACAGTTCCAAGGAACGCCGACAAACATGGCATTTAACAGGAATCGCGAAGCCGATTACGCATCGGGTAGGCCCGGAATCCGCGAAAGACAGCCTCCGCAATGACGTCACATAGTTACAGACCTGGGGGCCGTTTCAATAATGTGTTATCAGCCATCAGTAAAATTACTGTGTTTGTGATTTGTGATTGACATCGCACCTTGAAAAGGATCTTGTGTACCGGAAGCTGTTAACAACATCGGGAATAATCTCGCTGGACGTTGCATGTCATCATTCACTGTACAATGTCACACAGTATGTCATTATCTAAGCGGGGGTTCCTAGCATTGAGAACCCTCGGGCACGACCTGAGGCCGAATTATCATGCTTTGTAAAATAAAAAATCCAATAATTGTAATAAATGGGATATGATCGATGACACTCCCTCCTTAACAACCAAAGTGGAGTAATACATTTCAGGGAGGGAGGGGGGGGTGGGATGGGATGGGATGGGATGGGATGGGATGGGATGGGATGGAGGGGAGGGAGGAGAGGACGGACGGACGGAGGACGGACGGACGGACGGACGGACGGACGGACGGACGGACGGACGGACGGACGGACGGACGGACGGACGGACGGACGGACGGACGGACGGACGGACGGACGGACGGACGGACGGACGGCGACGGACGGACGGACGGACGGAGACGGACGGACGGACGGACGGACGGACGGACGGACGGACGGACGGACGGACGGACGGACGGACGGACGGACGGACGGACGGACGGACGGACAGAGAGACGAGGAGAAGGTGCTGCTGGGCCATGACTTGCTTGATCTTTGCAAGCATCGATTCTTTAGCAAATTGCTCATGGTAAGGTGGACAATTAATACTTAAACCGTTCTCAACAACAATTTGTCACGCACAAACGCCACTTATTTTAGACAGTTGACATTCCCATTTGTTCTTGATTACTTTGTTCTCGACTATTTTATTTATAAACACTTGTATTTGCACTTGTACATACATACATACATACATACATACATACGTACATACATACGTACATACATAAGTGTAAGTATACGTTATAATGATATACACAATATGGCTGGAGCTTACATATGCCATCTCTAGTTATTTGACTTCGTGGTTAACGACATATAGTCGATAACATTACAATCCGGCTGGCATTTCTGCGCATGCGCGATAAATGTAATGATCATCAAACGCAAAGCATTTATGGTATAAACACCACAGGTTTTGTTAACTCTCGCGTGGCATGGGGATTATTGTGGAGTGGTTTAAAAACGTTCAGTACATTAAAACATTACGTTTGTTTAAATCACTGTCACGGATTATAGCGCACCGCAGTCACGTGATTTGCGTTTATCATCATAGCATGCCTCAAAACCTGTTTGGCTACCCCTGTCCTAGGCCTAGTGTTAATTTGAGACAAATAACTTTGCGGTGTAAAACGTTTTATTCGTTGTTTATTTTTGCTCATAGTGACCGATATATATATATTAGACTATCGATGTATTTAATATGTGATTCAGTAGGAAGCGTAACATACTTGATGGTAATTAATAATGACCGATTCGCCCATATGCAGAAACGTCACCTGGATAGTTTTTAGCGCACAAAAAAGTAAATGCTACAACGCGGCCATCATTAGATCAAAAGTGCTGCCACCTCACGGAGCCTGGGTAATCGAGGCCGCAGTTAAACACGCACTAGAAGCGACAAATCTACAAGATCAGGTTATCGCCAACGGATGCGATTTAGGAGCCCAAAACTTACAGTGAACTTGCACCGGTAGTGCTTAAAATGTGTACTTAAATTAACTAAATCTGTAGTTTGACATAAGAGACAAAGGTACCATTAATTGTCTATACTACTGGAAAGTGTTCATACTTTAATTTGTTTAACTTAATTACAACATAGCTAAGTAGGCCTGTTGTATGTTGAACACAATAGGATATTCTTACATTTTATCCTGCTTAAAAATGACAATTCACTATCCTGCAGTTTTCACGGGTAATAAATAAATCAGTTAATAATATATATATATATATTATTAACTGACTTTTGCCTTATAAATTATTAATATATATATATATATATATATATATTTATAAAGGCAATATACAGTACAGTTAATAAAGTTGCACTGACATTATGTAAGACTTCGGCAGATACAATATCAGGTTAATGCACTGGACTAGTTTTCCTGTATAGAAATTTATCTACACGAATAACGACACATGCTCACATTAGAATATATTTATTTCCCATAGTATAAATAAAATGTACATCACAGTGAATAATCTAGCTGCATATAAAATGTATAAAACAAACATTATAAAAAGATGATGTCATTTCAACAGTCAACACTTCTGATTATAATATACTAGCCATGAGACACAGTCGACATCATGATTGATTACATTTAATGATCCTGATCATCAACAGTCATAATGCTTTGTAACCATTATGTAGCTCTCAAACAACCTCTAAACACCCCACTATTATCTTAATATATTACATGTTTAATGGACACATCCCTTCAGGATCGTCGCCCAATATACAATGACATAGTCATAGCCCATACAGGGATTAATAAAATAGCATTCTATTGTATTGCTGTCACAAATCCTAACCATTTGTTACTTGACTTTTATATTACAGTTGTATATGTGCCTTTCAAATATATTCTAGCCAAGAATGCAGGCAGGTAAGACGCTAAGATTGCAAGAGATCATTACCACACATCCATTCATCATCTATGTTTTTATCCACACATTTTGGATATGAAAAAGCTATGGTTGTTGTGCTATTGCAATGTAAGTTAGGTATGCAATACCTTTTACTGTTACTAATATAAACAAATCTCAGACATCTACTGTGGGTGATGAAGGCAATTGTTGATCTACCCATCACACAAACAACATTTGGTCAGACAAACCAGATGTCTGAGGTCATTGATTACACAACCTCCGGTGGCAAGTAGCTGAGTGTGTGTGTATATATATATATGTATATATGTATATATTATATATATATATATATATATATATATATATATATATTATATGATGCATACTAGGGATATCTTCTTATTTTATGTATAACAAAACTGTAACAAACATGTGTCACTCTTTGAACTTATTTCTTCCCACAAGCCGCATGCTCAAAACTGATCAATTAACAAAGTTAACAAGAACACCACTAAAGTAAGTTTCAGTAAATTGGCCTATAGACTGACATTGTGGGTTTGTATCAGCACAGTCTGGTTCTCACATTTCTGTTAAGCGAAATGGTAACTGTGCGTGCACCTCCACCAAACTCCACTTTAGCAACCATATTTGCATATATATAATATACATACATATATATATATACATATATATATATATATATATATATATATATATATATATATATATATATATATATATATACACACATTATATCACTAGGGTGGCAGACATTTTCCAGACCAACATCTCTCACATACTGTTCTCTGGTACACAATGCCACTGTTGGCTGTTGCAAGTAAAACAACACTTGACCAGAATTTAAATGAAAATTAAGACCAAATATCCAACAGCCACACATGTGGCAGCCATTTTAGAAAGCTTGTCAGGGTTGCTAGGCAACAACTCGTAGCCACCACAGCCTTCACACCACGGAATGTTGCTGAATCGAACTAGAAGACTTGGACAAATAAATGGTGCTCTGAGACTGGTTGAAGCTGACGGGAACGTCATCATAGTAAGAGTCTTTGCGGCCGAATCGTCGAGGGTGGACGACGAGGATGTAGATGAGGATAAAGAGGATGATGAACAAGACGATGACAGTCGCTGACATTGAGCCGGTCGCTATCACGTACTCGTAGCCAGATGGCGTTGGAGTGGCGGTTGGCGTGACTGCAAGAGAAACATTACCATATAAATGTTTTTATTATATTATTATATATATATATATTTTTTTTATAGTATTACAGCCACCTTGTAATTAGGGTCACCCTAACAAAGTACCAGATCATTCCGCGTACACAGTTAAGTACAAGAACCTAATCTCACTAATAGGGGCACCTTGCTATTCAGGTCACATTCATCAAGCTACGGAGGTGACCCAGATAGATATCTGTAAATACAAATGTGCAACGAACAAATCCTATACCTTTGTTGGCAGCTATGTTTATAGTGGCACGTTTTATTACTATTTGTTCTCAACTCTCTTATTATGTGAGTAAAATTAATAATAATAATTGCTGTTTATATTTCCTATTAAATGTTCCTTCATTTAAATTACCTCGGTTATGGCGATCACGCAGATTCTGCACCTTAAATACATTTGCCGACTATCTCTATTACAGAAAATATCACATCATATTACGTGTGTATTTTATTGTTACAACTGTAATTGTTATAACAATATTATTACACATATACAGTAAACATATATAAAGGCATACAACTATATATACAACATACACACGTTCACCTTGTATAAAATGACCATGGAGGTTTTATTCATCCATCCAGTGGCGATGTTTCAGCAATATTAAAATGTTCCTAACAAAAGCACATAATATTCAACTCCCATGTCAAACTTTAAAAAAGCAATATCTTCGTAACTGTCTATAAAATCAGTCAAAACCTATTTTTTGGCATGGCACCATATCCATTTAAATACAGAAAGCCATGCTTCTATAAATATACTAGTAATACTACTTACACTCATTACGAATTGAGATACTGGGGAAGTAGTCGGAACAGAATATACTAGTAATACTACTTACACTCATTACGAATTGAGATACTGGGGAAGTAGTCGGAACAGAATCCATACTTGGACTGTCGGTAGCGCAGGCCAGGTGTGGATACCAGTCAACAATCAGGTAGCTGAGGTTGTGCTCGTTGAATGGTCCCCAAGTCACATTCCATGTGTTGTTGGGGGTTGGCTCTCTGAAACAAACAGGTAGAAGTGTCTGGAGTGTCAAAATCTCCATAAAAATGTAAATTCTTAATATTAATAAAATTTCATATAGCCTGAAATTCAGTTCTGTTCAATGTGCTTTATAAAATTCCAAACAAAAGAACAAGGAACTTTCAACCCAAATTCAACTGAAGTTCAGTTGAGTTTCAACTATGGAGGAGTTGAAAAATCCACATGCAAATGAGCTTGCGTTCAACTGTTGAATCATAGTTGCGTTTCAACTATGTGTATGCAAATATACAGTTGAAAAATTCACATGCAAATGAGTTGAGTTTCAACTGGTGCTGAACTTGGGTTGAGCTTCAACCTGCATTCAACTCACGTTCAACTCACGTTCAACTCACGTTCAACTCACGTTCAACTCACAATCAACTCACAATCAACTCGCATTCAACTCGTGTTCAATTCAGGTTCAAGTCGTGTTTAACTGTTGAATCTCAGTTGAGTTTCAACTCGCGTTCAATTATTGAATCTATATAGTTCAGTCCTGTTACACAATCAATTTAAGAAGTAATTTAAATGATTTTTTAAATGTGTGTCTTCAGCACAGTTTTAGACAACACAATAGTGTCACAAGTGACAAATTTATCACAGTGCAGAGCTGTTTTGCACAAAGCATGGTCTCCAAGACACATGAAGCGTGCTTGGTACTGAGAATATGGCTACACCATTACTACTGAAATATAATTAACAAAAAAAGTCTGTTACATATTCAAACAGAAAGGGGTTTCGCTTTTATATTGAAAACTACACTGAGACATAGTTAACATAATATTGCAATAAAAAATCCAATCGTACCCATATTTGGCAAAGTTTGTGAAGAGATACATCATCCAATCACTGATGTTACGATCCTCATAATCGTACCACTGGCGGGGAATGAGTTCTGTCTCGTTGACGACGGTCTCATTGAGGTAGGGGAAGCCAAAGACGTAGGGCAGAGCAGCAGAATAGGAGACACCTGCAGGGCAGAATTACACATTTTGGGGTGCCGTAGTATAGTTGGTAGAATGTCTGACCATCAATTAAGAGAACATGTCTTCATGTCATTGCCACAGAAGACGTGAGTGATGTCGTTTAATCCCTGTTGCTCCAGCAGCTGAATAAATATGCACCTGGATATAAGCAGTTGTAGAATTACGTGTGATTTGCTTTTGTGCAATAATTGTAGCATGGCTGAATGCTTTATGGTACTCGAGGTGGTATTTTAAAGAAGGTACTGCCCAGGTGTGTAGTGTAATCTTCTCCAAGGCATTGTAGAAATCTAGTACCACATCGTTCAGTACGTATGTGATAACAATAGTGTACGTCTCACCCTTTCACAATTCCTTCACCATTATTCAACCAGATGTATTCCTTCTGTACCTCGGAAGTTCTGAAGGGTAATTCATTATACAACACCTTGTTAGTGTCTTTTTGTCCACTCTATGGTCAAGTACTCACCCAACCAGCGGGGCAGCCAATCGTTCCAGGACTTGTAGTTGAACTGATAGACATAGGTTGGCTCATAGAGTGATTGTAGCTTGACCACTTGGTCCATTCCAACACCAACTTGAAGGTCAGTGAGCAGCTACAAGGAACGTTGTTGTTTGATTACATCAAGATGCAATGTTAATTACTTGTAATCTTTTATACAACAGAACATGGCCCTAATATCAATACAATCCTGTGTTTGGGCCAAGCTGTTCTTGCGGTAGGACAATAGGGATATTTACATTAATGAACTCCTGTGTTTGGGCCAAGCTGTTGTTGGGTTCAGACCAGTAGTCATACTCACATCAGTAAACTCCTGTGTTTGGGCCAAGCTGTTGTTGGGTTCAGACCAGTAGTTATACTCACATCAGTAAACTCCTGTGTTTGGGCCAAGCTGTTGTTGGGTTCAGACCAGTAGTTATACTCACATCAGTAAACTCCTGTGTTTGGGCCAAGCTGTTGTTGGCGGTTTTCAAAGAAGGGACTGTTGTTGGTTCAGACCAGTAGTTATACTCACATCAGTAAACTCCTGTGTTTGGGCCAAGCTGTTGTTGGGGTCAGACCAGTAGTTCATAAACTCCTGGTTTGGGCCAGCTGTTGTTGGGTCAGACCAGTAGTTATACTCACATCAGTAAACTCCTGTGTTTGGGCCAAGCTGTTGTTGGGGTCAGACCAGTAGTTAAACTCGCATTAATAAACCCTGTGTTTGGGCCAAGCTGTTGTTGGGGTCAGACCAGTAGTTAATCACATATAAACTCCTGCGTTTGGGCCAAGCTGTTGTTGGGGTCAGACCAGTAGTTATACTCACATCAGTAAACTCCTGTGTTTGGGCCAAGCTGTTGTTGGGGTCAGACCAGTAGATAAATTCGCATTAATAAACTCCTGCGTTTGGGCCTAGCTGTTGTTGGGGTCAGACCAGTAGTTATACTCACATCAGTAAACTCCTGTGTTTGGGCCAAGCTGTTGTTGGGGTCAGACCAGTAGTTTCGCATTAATAAACTCCTGCGTTTGGGCCAAGCTGTTGTTGCGGTCAGACCAGTAGTTAAACTCGCATTAGTAAACTCCTGTGTTTGGGCCAAGCTGTTGTTGGGGTCAGACCAGTAGTTACACTCCCATTAATAAACTCCTCTCTGTGTTTGGGCCAAGCTGTTGTTGGGGTCAGACCAGTTGTTAAACTAGCATTAATAAACTCCTGTGTTTGGGCCTAGCTAGTCTCGGGTTTGGACCAATAGTTGCACTCACACTAACAAGATTTAATGAGACTGCCACCTAGATAATCAACTCTAGATGGCAGGTGGACTAGGAAGCCAACCTATCTATCTAAGTGTACCCCGCCCTTCTGAGGTATTCATCGATTAAAAAAACTCCCGCGTTCGGGACGAGCTGCTCTCATGATCGGGCCAGTAGTTATACTCACATTAATAAACTCCTGCGTTCGGGCCGAGCTGTTCTCCGGATCGGGCCAGTAGGTGTACTGGAACTCGATGGCCTCGTAGGCGCGACTCCTATAGTCTTCCTGCACCAGCCAGTCCTCAACCAACCGCTGCACGTAACTCTTAAACGTCTCTCCCAGCATCCCTCCTTCCAGCCCTCGCACGGTGTCGTCTGAAGGGACAAACACACTTCTGACACCACTGTATGTCAAACCAGGTCAGGTGACCATCATAACATAACAAATTTCAGCCAACCATGATATAGTGTTTAGTATGTGAATGGGTTATTGTATTGGGATTCCCACCAATATGTATCCGACTTCAAATCAGGGCGGGTATTTACGTTGTTCTCACGGCTGAAGCAGTTACGACTGGTGAAGTCGATAATTATTTAGACTCAGTTAATTTTGGCACTTGCCTAGGGCATGAGCCACAGCTGGTTTTGTACGGCAAACAGAATGAGAATGATGACACTTTACGTTCTTGTTTATTGCGTTTCAGGTAATAGTAATTTAATAATAAAGCTTTCTTGCTATTTTCAACATGCATTACATGTTAAATTGGAATGTAGTCTGGCATTGACTCACATAGTGCCTATATAAACAATAACATGAAATATGGCAAATAACTATATACAGCGTACATGTATGTTCTTTAAAATGATAAAAAAGATATTATTTGGATCTTATAAATAAATAATATATCTCAGATATATTTTAAAATAATAGATTATTTAAAAATAACTGTGTTAAGGTAGTTAATAAATAAATATACAATGTATATATAAATATATATAAAATGTCCTTTAAAAATTATAAATTATCTTCTAAAAATATTATTTTATGTTAGTAAACAAGTAAAAAAAATTATAAGAGGCCTAAAATGTCATTAAAAATTATATTTACAATTGAATTAAAAAATGTAAAATTTTATTATATTTATATTGGATGCGTCCAAATTTAAAACAAATATTATATTAACAATTACATTATAAAAAATATGTTTAAAATTATATTTATACAATTATTAAGCACCACTGATCCACTGTTGAGGACAGGTGGGTGAGTGAATGACACAGATGAGTTGACAGTGACTCTGTGTAAACTCACTGGCTTTCTGGGCCCCGTCTTCCGTATTGAGGCCGATGATGATAGGGACTTTCTCAAACTCGTGGGACCGTCTCAGCTCGTAGGGTGTGTCGGGCAGGAAGGGTGAGAGGGCGTGGTAGCTGCTGTCCTGAACTGGCGCCCACACCACCCCCAGAATGCCGTCCTACAAATATCGACGATAGTCACACTGGCGCCATCTGGTGCTAGAAATCTCAAATGAAATATTTTGAACAAGGTCGAAGGTCAATAAAATAATCATCAATTTATAGGAAAATAAAAACACATATTGCTTGAATTAATAGTACAACACACGCTGTTATATAGCGCCATGTCCACAAAGCCAAACAAGTTCTGGTCATCACAGGGAACATACATACGGTTTAGATAATTTAATGACTATAAAAAATGCCCGTCTCCAGATGTATTCACACATGGAGTAGGTATTAGTATTTGCTGTTACTCTGAAAGTTTTCCGTGTTAACCCAAAGTGTATATGACATTCCCAAATACTAGGCAGTCCAGAAATGAAAATGTATGCAAAATTAGGAACAATCGCTTCACACCAATTTAAATCTAACTTAAGAACTCTTAACAACAGCCATGCGTCAAAACCACGTATGTCAGCCTGCCCATAGTCAGATAGAAAAGACACTATCAGTAAGATGACAGACAATGCAATATATTCCCCTTAAAAGTTCAAATTTGTACCGCTAATGAAGATATTACCAAGTAAACCAACCTCGGACAACAACAGTGTCACTTACGTGGGGATACACAAGCTCCTGGGTGTCAACAAACTCATGCCAGGGGTGTTTGATGTCGTCCCGCAAACACGTCACGAGGTCATAGGAGTGGTGGGTCGGACAGTCCAACAGTTTCGCGAGGCGGATGGCATACTCACGAGGTCGCCAGGTGGGGCGGATGTAGGCGATCGAACTGAGGTCACTGCCACTCATCATGATGGCCTGGTGGTAGAATCCTGCAAACACATTCTACACCTGTGAGACTAGAAACAGACAAGTTTAACAGGAAGTAAGGCGGCATCAATAAAGTTAATAATAACAATAACTTGATTTGAACACCATCAAATCTGGGGCTAATTATGTACCCATTCATGGGTGTGTACAATACGAAACTACAACATAAATTATCACATAAGAGAGGTAAATAAAGTAAAGTAAATTATGTGTAAAAGTTAACAACACAAAATCCTTCTTTATGTACATTAAACAAAGTATCATAAGACTACACTGAGTGGGTATTAAAAAACTGCAAAGAATACAACTAATTCATCATAACAGCATCTATGAGTGATAACTATTCTAGCAGTATTGGTTTAAAAGCAGAAATGTTTTCAAAGGTTTTCCAAACTGACCAGTGGCAGCGAGTTCCTTGCTGTAGGCCCAGCACAGGCAAATACCCGGCGACTATACAATTCTAAGTTAACGGTATGGCCCACCGGCCACGATTACTCTATAGGTTGTATGGTGAACCAATACATGGGGATCTCTGCTGGACAAACATTATCTAAACTTCACATACGGAATCATAGACTCACTGGATTAGCAATACGTAAATTGTTTAATTTGTGACAGTTACAGCCTCAACTATGCATCAAGATGTAGGACAGGTTGATGCATTGTAACATTTCTTTCTTTCATTTCTTTTATTACTAATAGTGTGTTTAGTTTCGCTTCAAACAATCTCTATGCAACAAACTGTCAATACTTGCAAAATTAAACATTAAATATTTAGACCGCCATTAGGACTGGGCGACTGACCTTTGCCCCTGCTCATGGGTGACACGAGGTGCATGCCGACGCTAGCGGCTCCCGCACCCTCTCCGCACAGGGTGATTCTGTTGGGGTCACCTCCGAACGCTTTGATGTTTTCCTTGACAAACTCAAGGGCGAGGTGCTGGTCCCACAAACCCCAGTTGCCGGTTGCATATTCATTCTCAGTTGACAAGAAACCTACAAGAGACAGAAGCCACCGGTGTCTAATACAATACAACATTATCTACCCCTGTTAGGGCAATTACAGTGTCATTTGTATAGGCATTGTGTATACAAATATATCTATTTTATATAAGAATATAAAATATAATAAAATATAGTATTGGTAACAGCACGTTATTGGTGAATCTCATCAAAGTCACACACACACAAGAATGAATCCCACGGACACGTGGATTGCATTGCTTCACACTGTAACCTCTGCGTTCATAGAACATACACCAACTGGCGTGTGTCTATATTCATTTCACATCGTTAGCAAGACTGATGGCAACAGGAATACATTAAACCTCCTTATGGTTTGTTTTGCAAGTGGGACACCTAAAACGGCATCCTGATGGCAGACACTCAAACATGGGATAGACGTCACTGACTAAAATAGAACGCGCCTTCCTCAGCACTCATTGTTCACACAAATGAGTGCTGTCTCTCAGAGTGTCTCCAATTATTTTTGAGTCAACTGATTCAGGGACCGATTCAAGAAAATGATGAACTCATAACGAAAACCATTAGCCATAATCCATTATTGAAAAGAAATTGTGTTTTTGAAATGCAAAATCTGTATCACAGAGGAGACTATTTCCCCGACACTCATCTTTAAACAAAATATGTTATTAAATAATATCTTTCAAAATGCAAATATATATTGCAGTATTATCAATGACACTATTTCCATGACAATGTCACCACTGGTGCTTCATGGTGGTGACACCTTTCAAGTATTCTAGATCACTGCTAAGGATAAAGGATGAGCATTGATTTTAAAGAGCAAAACTGGGTTTACAGTACAGACATAATGTACACTATTAGGAACCCAATTTATTTTAAAGATCAAAATCTGAGAGACAATTTAATTGCAGAATCAGATTTAACCCACACACACAGAACGTACAAGGAATGTTATGTACTGACCTAGAGCCCCGAGACGATAGTTGAAGGTCACAACAACCACCTCCCTGGTGGCCAGCACTTGACCCGGGATCTGCTGGGCTGAGCCGAAGGTGTAGTTGCCTCCGTGAATCCACACCATGACAGGGTAGAGAGTCTCCTTAGAGTGGGTCGTTACCTGTCACAGACAACTGTCACTTCGGCACTACTTACTTGCTACATTACTTGTAAGTTGTCACATAGAAGACGCTGTCATATAGGTAGATACTATATGTGACCTGTCACACCGAACTGACTGACGACACTGTCATTTAGGCATTACAGTAGTCCCTCCCTTCACCAGACCCTCTGACGAGTGGAGACCTGCTATGTAGGGACGCTACCTCAATGTACAGACTGTTCTACCATGTTAATGTCCCTCTGATGAGGGGACACCTGGAGGGTGTGGACAGCAAAAAAATCTTTTGGTTTTAATTCCCTGACATAAGAAGTAAACAGGCATGTTCTTTTATAGCGCAGTCTCCTGTCCTCAGGGCCGCTCAAAGCACTTTACACTTTACTTCCCTGACAGACCTGTTCACTCACAGACCATCTCCGCTTCTCTGGGAAGCATCCAGCTATATGCTACAATTAATGGGCGAGTATCTACCACTAGATATAGCTGAGCGAACTGGAACAATGTAGAGTGAAAAAACTTGCCCAATGTTTTAACACCGAACCTGGGTTCTCGTAGTCAAGAGTCGCTGTACATCAGCATTTATTTTAAAAACGTTCGATTATAATATTTTATTTACAAGAAGGCAGCAGACAGGATGCCGCGCATTGTGTACTGGGAAAGAAACGACAATTTGTCATCACACCATAATACAATTCTGAAAGACGTTCCATTAATTTACTTTTGGTATTTGAAAAATCCCTAACAATTGTTCAACTTTCTTTTTTCTTTTTTTTAAATTATATTAAATTATATTGGGTGTTTATTTGCATTATACATGCTTTGCTTTCTTTTATGCTAATCGTGTTATAAATGTTTCAATTTTGCATCTGACAATGTAATTGATACAAAACAAGTGGCTAAAGAAAATCTCATTTGGCTAAAGAAAGTTCTGATGTTTAGCAAATTGGCAGATTTTAAATCTAGCGCTAGTGTAGGTTCTAGATACCTGTACTTATGGTGTAGTTCTGCACTTGCTACGACAAACTTACATTTGGAGCATATATGTTCATGTAGAGACAGTCTTCACTGATGTTTGCCTTCGGGTACTCAGGGATGTCTCCTCGGAGACTATCGATCCTCTGGGGACATGCGGGTCGGAAGTAGTTCGCTTCATATGTGCCGGACCAGCGAGGTTTGTGAGGTCTCTGCAAAATATTTATAATATATCAGACCACTGGCAAATATCAATAAGCAATATTAAAAATTTCATTTGCACCATAAATTACTTTTTCTCATCCCTGTTCATTATTCAGAATTGCATATAATGTTATTACACGTATGTTAGTTACCAAGGCCAAAGTACATGCACTTGCATAAGACATGTTACATTTTACTGATGTAGACATGCTCCAGTTTCCCCTAATACTGGGAAAAAACCCTATTTGCAACCCTACTTATATTCTTAATTTAACACATTTTCGCAAGGTGAAATTTAAATATAACTTTTTTGACAAAGATTGAAATTTATAAAATGTAAATTTACCCCACGAGTCAATAATTGACATCTATTGCCATACAGTAATAATTTAAAGGGAGGATGCCAACTGCTCTGCCCCATTTTGGCTGAGCAGTACTTTGTAATTGCTGTTTAGAACATGAGAAAGTTAAACATCAAAAGGTATTGTGGTTAACTTGGCTCACTTCAACATTATTGCCAATCAAATTTGCTTTGAAACGGGATGTTTTGTTTATTATTTGATTTGAACATGTTGCAGGCCGAATCTTTCAAATTGCAAACATTGTTCTGAGCTTAATAAAGTAACTAAACTCAAACTGCAGGCAGTAAACCTACAGCATGTATGTTGTTATCATTAAATGACAAAAGTTCAACCTAGGAACTGGCATCCTCGCCTTAAACTCGCCTCACCTTTGTGAAAATGTCATAAATTGATTACCTGAAATCGGAGGTAGCCAATAGGGGGGAGGGCGTAGGGGATACCGAGGAAACAGTTGATACGACGCATGAACCACGGAGGGTATTCAAACAGTTCCCTGTTCCACACGGTGTCCTCAATGTCCCAAGGCACGGAGAAACCGCGCACGTCACCATAGTACGTTCTCACGACAACTGCATTGTTAAATAATTCCCACAGAGGGCGCCATCGCTGCTGGGCCGCCACCAGGTGGCAGCAGATCAACAGCACAAGAACGACAGAGACGCTGGTTATCCGTGATGTCGACGTAGACATTGTCAGTGGATCACTTGATGACACAACGTAGACACTTTCGACGAAATTGCCAGCAAATCATGCCATGATTTTGTCAGCTGGCATTATCCATTTCACAATTTTCTGCAATGAAAATATCGCGATAATATCATGGAATATGTTGCAACTTCACTTGATGTGAGTTGTGCTAAAAATAGCATATGGACCTAGCCTACATTTGGTGATTCAAAATATAATTTATTACAAATAATATTGTATTAATACAAAGTTTGTTGCTCTGTCATTTCAAGGGCAACAACTATGAATAATAACGTCTGATATGACTGACAATGATTCACTGACTGTCTTTCCAATTCTGAATTTCTGATCAAGCAAAGTTCAATTTTAAATGATGTGAATATATTGGAATAATTTATTTATTATAAATTATTACTATTGATGACTTGATGTAAACATTATTAACATGGAAAACAAATTTATGATCCATTTTCTGGTAGTAAAATATGCCCCTATATACAATTTCAAAGGTCTATATACCTATAAATCAACTTAAAATGCAAACCAGATTGGTCAATTGGGATGTTTTAATGATATTAAATAGGTCATGACGTGTAATAAATGTGACTAGACATCATAATTTACTAATTAATCTAGCCTACTGGGGACTAGCTTTATCATACAAACATCATTCACATTCATGGTTTTTTATTTCACTTTTATTTGTATTCATTTTGGTGTATATTTCAACTATTATGATAATTTATGTAATCAATTTAATGTTTAAGGACAAGGTTTAAATTTATTAAAAATGATAAAAACTAAAACAAAGACACACCTGTCTGTGTATATAGTATATATCATCGAAAAACTTCTTTTTTAAATTGTTAGTATATCCTAGCTATGATTAAGGGCAAATAAAAGTTTGTTGGGTTTTTGTTTACATTACATTCATTAACGCTACCACTTCACTGTGATGAGTTAAAACTTCCGGTAAATGATAAATCTTGATTCCGAAAGTCAATTCGACGCCAATAATGCCCGCGTCTTTGTCATGACTTGTGTCTTGTTAATAAATGTTGATTACAGCGTCAGGTGTCATAACTACACTTACCATACACTAAACGAGAAGTAAATAATGCACAACTATGTAGAATTTAATTTGCAGGCGCTATCGTTCCTGAGGTGGGACCATTCAGCACAGGTGAAAACGCAGGTATCTGCCGCTTTTCTGACACCAATAATATTTTCAGCGCTGCATGTTTATTTCAATATTAATTTACTGCGCTTTCACGAAACATACTTGAGTGGCTGCCGCTCCTCTTATATGTATGTATGTATGTATGTATGTATGTATGTATGTATGTATGTATGTATGCA
>JAODUO010000477.1:247500-257500 GCA_025642075.2 Ridgeia piscesae
ATGACGGACTGTGTGTTTGGCAACGTGTTCTTCTCGGTGGTACATGCTGGCACAGACATCAACGCTCACTGCGGACCAACCAACGTCCGGCTACGATGTCATCTAGGTTAGTATAGTGGTCTATATGTGACGTAGCAAAGCGATTTACACGTGACGTAGCAGGCGCCTACTGTGTTTGCCACATGAATCGTGGCCAACTGTTCTCACCAACAAAACAGCTCATTTGATTCTTTCACCCACAGAAGGTGCTTCATCAAATTCATGTTATCGCCCCTTGGGCGACATAGCGCCGTGCAATCTTGCTGTTATTCGGCGGGCTGCACGAAACAGCTGTGTGGGCCACATGTTGCCGATCGCTCGGTTAGAACCTACAAAGTGTTTCAAAAATACGCCATTTTGTCTGTACAGAATTCCCCAATTAATTGTAGTTAATGGGTCAGTGACAAATCTGAATATAACCGACTGCACGCACATTATTGAACAAAACCAAATAAATACAATATTTACAAGATATAAGCACGGCTGAAATTTCAATTACCCAAAGTGAACCATAAAATGCAAACACTAGACACATGACCAGATGGAAACGACCAAGCCAGTTTGCGATTGTAGCGCATTTAAAGCACCATATCGGACAAACTAACGTGGCAGTATTTGTGTAGCATCAAAGGAATCGGTCTGTTTTTTATTGCACAATAATGCTATAAAATATAAACTAAATATGTTGTATCGTACCGACAGCCCAACTATGTTTTAATAAACCACTTTTGGTTGATAAGATACGCCTCGCGACGAATCAATTGTTTACCATCAGAAGAACCGTCGACATGAACGGCGGAAGCCATAGCGACTATGCAAGGCTTTATGCAGGACCAAGTTATTGCAGTTTTGGTGGGCACATGGATGTTAACTGCTAAGCCAGTTTACAAACTTTAAAATGTGTCTGATGACCTGAAATGGACTACAAACACACATGTGACACCATTTACACTCACTTCTAAGGAATAACTGACGATATATATGGTTTTGGAACACCTTTTTTGCTCCTTCATTTTTTACCCGTCCACCCATATTTCTATCCACCCACAACGGGGTTTACCCGTCCAAATGACGGGTGGCCGGGTCTCTGCATAAAGCTATGTAATCAGACTGTGTAGTGTTGGCTCCGCCCCCGTCAGGCAACGACCTTCCTGGTAATTGTCCGAGCTCCAAATTCGGCGATTTGAATGACGGCGGTGCGATTATTCCAAACATTGAACGGTTAAATTACAAAGTTAGTTCTGCTTCGTAAAACATATGTGTTTTCAGTACCATGTGATGTATGTCATTTATAATGTATATCATAATTGCACAATAATAAATAAATATGAAAACAGGCACACTCCCTTTAAGTCGTGTGTGAACCTTTCTGTCTTTAGGTCTCGACGTGCCGCCCGAGTGTCGACTGACAGTGGGCGGTGAGACCCGGGGGTGGGCCCGAGCCAAGTGCTCCTGGTTTGACGACTCGTTCGAGCACAGCGTACGTTGCGGTGGCGACCCACAGGCGGCGCCACGTGTCGTCCTGTTGCTCGACTTCTGGCACCCAGACATCACCGACGTTGAGAAGCTGGCCATCCGGGCCGTGTTCTAGGAGGATATACGTTCCTCCTCCGTGTTCTATGAGGATATATGTTCCTCTACTTGGATTATATGTTCCTCTATTTGGATATATGTTCCTCTACTTGGATATATGTTCTTCTACTTGGATATATGTTCTTCTACTTGGATATATGTTCATCTTTTTGGATATATGTTCCTCTACTTGGATATATGTTCCTATTACTTGGATACATGTTCCTCTACTTGGATATATGTTCTTCTACTTGGCTATATGTTCCTCTACTTGGATATATGTTCCTCTACTTGGATATATGTTCTTCTACTTGGATATATGTTCTTCTACTTGGATATATGTTCCTCTACTTGGATATATGTTCCTCTACTTGGATATAAAAATGTTCCTCTACTTGGATATATGTTCTTCTACTTGGATATATGTTCTTCTACTTGGATATATGTTCCTCTACTTGGATATATGTTCCTCTACTTGGATATATGTTCTACTTGGATATATGTTCCTCTACTTGGATATATGTTCCTCTACTTGGAAAATATGTTCCTCTACTTGGATATATGTTCCCACTTGGATATATGTTCTACTTGGATATATGTTTCTACTTGAATATGTGTTCCTCTACTTGGATATATGTTCCTGTACTTGGTGTGCGTTGCGTGTGCGTGCGTGCGCGCGCGCGAGTGCGTGTGTGTGTGGCGCGCGTCTGCGTGTGAGCGTATGTATGTGTGAGCGTGTGCGCGTGTGCGCGTGTGTATTTTCAACATGTTTTTTATAATCATTATATTAAATTATATTAAATGATCAATAAAGAAGGGAAACACAACTTGTTACGATTATTGCAACTGGTTCACTAAAGAAGCCAAACACAACTTCATATATTTTCAACATATGTATTATAGTCTTGAGAACATAATATTAAAGGATAAATTAAAACATCGTCCTCCTAAGTTAGGATATCATAATACATGCAGACAACATGAATATAGTGCCCACTTGAATGCAGTGAATATAGGGTGCAGTGGAAATTAATTGGTATTGTCCTAAACACAAGTAGATTGATGAGTTTGTTAATGCAGATGCGCAAAACTGAATCGCACCGGTAGCTATTGGAATCGTATCGGCACAGGGATCCAGATGGGTGTTGCGTGGTTATTTGGGGAGGGGAATATATTATGTTCCATTAAATGCAGCACATAGAATAAATTTTGGATTATGTACTGACCATGTACGACGGTCTAAGAAAAATTAACCCGAACACACAGAAGGAAATATATTTAAAATTAAGGACACGTACCAATTGCATCCACAATTCGTACGACTCGTTTTAAACAGGAATGTAAGTAAGAATCGTGTACTTAAAACGCTTAGAGTATACTTAAAAGACAAGTAAACTAAAAGTTGTGAAAGCAGGATCACATTGTAAGTGCAAGTGTACTCCAGAGTTGAGTACATTACAAACACCCTCTGACATACGGAAATGAGCCAGAGGCATACGACATTCCGGTCTATGTCGATTGAACAAAGTCCAGAATTGCACATTAACGAGCTATTATGTTGCGTGACGAATGCCACGTGTGAACTTTAGCGGTAAAATGCATAGTATTAAATAAAATTGTTGAATGCTGAAAAGTCTATTCAAGAATTCACCTGCGACTGTTTGTACTTGTGCGATGAAAAATTAAGATACATTAAGACGCCTTTCCCATTTGTAGCATATGCCAACATCTGTATTTCCATTCGTTTAATGCGGCGTGTCTGAATCAACTTCGCTTGGGAGATAGCCAGGGAGATACTATTATTCATCTTTTAAATTAGTAGGAATTAATGTTAAACATATTCCCCCGCACACTCGAGCTTGCGTTATCATATATATATATATATATATATATATATATATATATATATATATATATATATATATATATATATATATATATATATGTCTAAGTTGTCTTATTTTTTATCGAGTATTGTTCATATCAACTACCGATATATGTTAAAACTGAGAAAAGTAATTTTTCAATAAATTCACAAACAAGATGAATGACGTAAAAACGCGTGTACTCAATAACCGTCTCGGCGCGTGGTTTTTGTGTGTTACTGGCCAATCAATTGTTTAAAAATTTAATGTATGTACACTAATATAATCCAGTAGACGTCTTATTTATTCTGGTTGTTTAATTCATTTTTTTTATTAATTTTGCCACATATTTATTTAAACTACAATTATAAAGGTAAGTTCTTATGTAGCGCAGTATCCAAACCTCAGGAATGCTCAAAGCGCTTTACACTTTACTTCCCTGGCAGACCTGTTCAATCAGACACCATCTCAACTCTCTGGGAAGCATCCAGCCATATGTTACAATTACTGATCGAAGGCTGCTCATACAACACATCCACCACTGTCTATAGCCAGGTACTCATGCAGCTGAGTGAACTGTAGCAATGTAGAGTGAAAAAACTTGCCCAAGGTTTTAACACCGCAGCACAGGATTCGAACCCGGGTCCTCTTAGACGAGAGTCCGAAGCTCTACCCTTGAACCACTGTGTATTAGTACACAATTGTTGGTGCTAAAGTTGCACAATACACTGCCGGGAAGATGTGATACAAATCCGTTCGTATTTTAGACGAGTTTCACACAAGAACTGTAGTTATTTAATGAGACATACTACGTGGAGACAAATAACAGCAACTGTAGTTATTTAATGAGACATACTACGTGGAGACAAATAACAGCAACAGTAGTTATTTAATGAGACATACTACGTGGAGACAAATAACAGCAACTGTAGTTATTTAATGAGACATACTACGTGGAGACAAATAACAGCAACTGTAGTTATTTAATGAGACATACTACGTGGAGACAAATAACAGCAACTGTAGTTATTTAATGAGACATACTACGTGGAGACAAATAACAGCAACTGTAGTTATTTAATGAGACATACTACGTGGAGACAAATAACAGCAACAGTAGTTATTTAATGAGACATACTACGTGGAGACAAATAACAGCAACTGTAGTTATTTAATGAGACATACCACGTGGAGACAAATAACAGCAACTGTAGTTATTTAATGAGACATACTACGTGGAGACAAATAACAGCAACTGTAGTTATTTAATGAGACATACTACGTGGAGACAAATAACAGCAACTGTAGTTATTTAATGAGACATACTACGTGGAGACAAATAACAGCAACTGTAGTTATTTAATGAGACATACTACGTGGAGACAAATAACAGCAACTGTAGTTATTTAATGAGACATACCACGTGGAGACAAATAACAGCAACTGTAGTTATTTAATGAGACATACCACGTGGAGACAAATAACAGCAATTGTAGTTATTTAATGAGACATACTACGTGGAGACAAATAACAGCAACTGTAGTTATTTAATGAGACATACTACGTGGAGACAAATAACAGCAACTGTAGTTATTTAATGAGACATACTACGTGGAGACAAATAACAGCAACTGTAGTTATTTAATGAGACATACTACGTGGAGACAAATAACAACAACTGTAGTTATTTAATGAGACATACCACGTGGAGACAAATAACAGCAACTGTAGTTATTTAATAGACATACTACGTGGAGACAAATAACAGCAACTGTAGTTATTTAATGAGACATACCTACGTGGAGACAAATAACAGCAACTGTAGTTATTTAATGAGACATACTACGTGGAGACAAATAACAGCAACTGTAGTTATTTAATGAGACATACCACGTGGAGACAAATAACAGCAACTGTAGTATGACTCTACGTGGAGACAAATAACAGCAACTGTAGTTATTTAATGAGACATACTACGTGGAGACAAATAACAGCAACTGTAGTTATTTAATGAGACATACTACGTGGAGACAAATAACAGCAACTGTAGTTATTTAATGAGACATACTACGTGGAGACAAATAACAGCAACTGTAGTTATTTAATGAGACATACTACGTGGAGACAAATAACAGCAACTTGAATTCTAACCTTTGGCTAAGCATGACGTCGTTCAGTGTGTAAATTAAGTACAAGAGAAACTCGCTCATTAAATTCAGAAATGCATGGTTCAAATTACTAAAGCCCGTATTATTGAATCTATAAAAACTCTGTGTTCTCGTCTTCTCCGCAGTGTGCTAATTATTTATAAAGTGCCTCCGTACAGCATAATATGTAATCATATGTTTACATTATATAAGAAAAAGAAGTGGATTTATTTTTCCAAACTACAAATACTACTACCTTACGTGCAGGTGCGGTGTATAAAAATGGATCATTGAGACTCCTACTAAGACTGATAGAAAGTTGTTACCGTAAGAGCCACCAGGTACCAGTCGTAATTTGTTTTATTATGTTTCTGTTTAAAATATGATATAAAATTTAAACTTTGCAATATAGTGGTATGTCGTAATTTGCTTTAATTATGTTTCTGTTGAACGGAAATAAAATATGATATAAAATTTAAACTTTGTGCAATATAGTGTTATTTATCGTAGGCGAACAACTGGATGATTGTATTGTAGTATACAGTTTGTAGTATACAGTTTGTAGTATACAGTTTGTAGTATACAGTTTGTAGTATACAGTTTGTAGTATACAGTTTGTAGTATACAGTTTGTAGTATACAGTTAGGGTATGTGTTCAAAGTATGTGTTGACGTTAATGGGTGAATGTAAATATGCGTCTGGGTTTTTTCTATGCAAACAATAAACTTTGTGGAAGCTATGCGTTATTGTGAGGTCTCTTAGTACGAATATATACTGAACAGTCAAGTGCTACTTTTGGTAACCGGAAACAAAGCGTAATACATTTAGGCCGGTGTTGACAGAGCAAAGTCGAGGATGACATATTAATGGGACAATACACAGCGTGACAGATGACACGAGCTAGTCTTTGCTGGTTTGTCCTCGAAAGCGTCAATGACATGTAAAATATTCAAGCTTATAATCTTCCGATTTGTCAAGTGTGTTAATTGAACAATACCTACTTTCAGTAAGTGAAGTGTTTACCTTCTGATACGTCATTCCGAGACATAGCCTTAACGTACAGCGTGCTACATGACAATTGCCGTGGTCAAAGAATTGGGAGAAAATCGATTCTTTAACAAGATTATGGCATCCTACAAATGGCAAAATTGCTCCAAATTACTTCTTCAATATGCGTTGTCGAAAGGATTGCGGCTGATCACTTCAAAGGACGCTTTCAAAGCACGTCTCAAAATGCACTATTTTAAGGTAGCTTTTAATATATTATAGATTACTTTTACTTTTTATATATACAAAGTATGGCGGCGTGCTTGAACACATTTACATCGTGCCCTAACAGTCACCATATCAAATCTAATTTTAATATCTGGTTATTTAGGTGTTTGCTATTATACTATTATAATAGTATTTATATAATTATTTATTGACTAACATGCATACATTTGTTTAAATTTTACATTTTATTTAGTTTATTTGGTTCACAATGTTTGCTATGTTAGCCTCACTTAATTTATTTATATTTTTGTACAGTATTTCGTAGCCACAATTATATAACTTAAATTTATTTTATAACTTATATTGATTTTAGAGGACTATGTAGACACTTTTGAACATGGTCATGCTCTGGAAACCAGTGTTTATATAACGTTCATTAGTATTATTATTAATGTCTGTCGCAGGGGTTCTGGATCACGGACGTCTAAAGCTCGTGACTATTTGATGTTTGTAGCAGTTCTGTTGCGTTCTATCGACGCCATATCGACATGTTATCTGATAGCAAATATTTACCGTTAAATTCCGCTGTTTTCATGCAACACTATTTTTATTGCTCTTTCACACGTCACCGCAGGCGGAGGATGCATGGAATGGTTTTAGGCGTTTCACTTCAACAAAAGACAATATGAATATTACTTCAAATGTAGATCATGGGAGCATTATAATGGCTCAACATAATAAATATATAACATTTTATTTCAGACAATCACCATGTCCATATATAAAGGTATAACGATAAAATAGTGTAAATAAATAAAAACAAATCGGTAAGAACAGTATATTTGAAAGACAAATCGTTCAATTTCATCTCCAGCACTGCGAATCAATTACAACTACACTCATCAACTTTTACCAAGTCATGTTCTCAGCGGAAATTTCCAAGTACGCGCACCTTCGCGAAGTTTGCTGCGTTCTTGGCGTCGCTTTCAGTGTCTAATAACAGATGGGCACGTTTGCAAAAGGAGAAGAGGAACTGCCAAGTGCTTTTATTTGTCCCGGTAGAAAATAACACACACGCACACGCACACGCACACGCACACGCACACGCACACGCACACGCACACGCACACGCACACGCACACGCACACGCACACGCACACGCACACGCACACGCACACGCACACGCACACGCACACGCACACGCACACGCACACGCACACGCACACGCACACGCACACGCACACGCACACGCACACGCACACGCACACACACGCACACGCACACGCACACCACACGCACACGACACGACACACACACACACACACACACAATATACATATATATATATATATATATATATATATATATATATATATATATATATATATATATATATATATATAAACTGTGTGAGCATATTATGCTCACATATTTTAATAATTGGTCTTCCAGTAATAATAAAAAATTATATCTCTACTTTCGTGCTTTTGTTTATAAATAATTGTACCTACTGCCAAATTAGTATACATTTACTCTTCCCTGTGCTCGGTTTATTATTAATATAATATAATATATATATATATATATATATATATATATATATATATATATATATATATATATATATATGTATATGTATATATATATATATATATATATATATATATATATATATATATATAGTATATTACATACTGTAAACTAATATAAAATATAATCATATAAAACCGTAATTGAGTACTATTGTGAAACATGTATATAATCCAACTGAAAAGTTCCCAATAAAAATGATTACGATATCTTGTTTTATTGCTTGATGCAATAACATATCGCGAAGCGGGTGTGTCTAGGACTCAATGGAGTTGGCTATTTTTAATACAGTAGTGAGCTATTAAGTGGCTTAAATGAACGGTCTTCAAGTGAATGTAAATATTAACACTTTTAATAAAGCGCTCTGCTCTTGATGTCGACATCAGCGACACGTGATCGTACGTATAACGTAAGTGTGTCACCCGAGCGACGCCTTCGTTTCCGGAATGTATGACAACTGCCTAAGTGTACACTGGCGAGGCGCACGTGTCTGAAAATGGAACATACTTCCGAAGTTTTACAAAACAGAACGTTATTGCCATGGTTTTAATACTGAAACATACAATCATTTCAAAACACAATATGAACATAATAACAAAAATAATAACAACAAAGATGTATAAAATTATGTAAATAAATTCATTAATCTTACTAGGTTAAACCAAGAATAACGCATGAACGAATTATCGAACACTTCTGGCAAAACAAAAATTAATGTTGCAGCCAAATCACAATTATTCCGATAAGCTAACAGCTTCATGGGTAAAGTACAGCGTGACTAACTTGCTACTTTGGTGGTGGTCTTACTGACATGTTAATCATAATAATATTAACACAATGTATACTTTAAATTAAATCAAATATAAATTATAATTATACTATGTAACACATTTATGATATTTCGATATTTGTATAAACTAACTAATGACACTATGAAAGCATTACTTTCAACAGTGTAACGTAAGTTCACCAAAGTATTAGCTGAATAAATAGTTTGTGCAAATTTGCTGAGTAATACCATCACAATCAACTACCACCATGATGATGATGATGATGAGTGATGGTGATGGTGATGGTGATGGTGATGGTGATGGTGATGGTGATGGTGATGGTGATGGTGATGGTGATGGTGATGGTGATGGTGATGGTGATGGTGATGGTGATGGTGATGGTGATGGTGATGGTGATGGTGATGATGATGATATGATGATTATGATGATTATGATGATGATGATGATGATGATGATGATGATGATGATGATGATGATGATGATGATGATGATGATGATGATGAGTGGTGATGGTGATGGTGATGGTGATGATGATGATGATGATGATGATGATGATGATGATGATGATGATGATGATGATGATGATGATGATGATGGTGATGGTGATGGTGATGATGATGATGATGATGATGATGATGATGATGATGATGATGATGATGATGATGATGATGATGATGATGATGATGATGATGATGATGATGATGATGATGATGATGATGATGATGATGGTGATGATGACGAAAACGACGATGACAATCACCACCACCAGCACTACATCCAC
>JAODUO010000477.1:262500-287500 GCA_025642075.2 Ridgeia piscesae
GCCACCGTCGCATTCGCCAAGCAATGGTACGTCAATCTGTTACTTTACATAACAGTTGCACGCACGCACGCACGCACGCACGCACGCACGCACGCACGCACGCACGCACGCACGCACGCACGCATGCACGCACGCACGCACGCACGCACGCACGCCTGCACGCCTGCACGCCTGCACGCCTGCACGCCTGCACGCCTGCACGCCTGCACGCCTGCACGCCTGCACGCCTGCACGCCTGCACGCCTGCACGCCTGCACGCACGCACGCACGCACGCACGCCTGCACGCACGCACGAACGCACATTTCTAATAACACATTTTAACCAGCTTTCTTATTTCTATTCTGACAGGCTTGTCAACCACATCAAGGGTGTCGACTTCAAATACAAGGGAAATCTGTAGAGGGAGACACGCCCACAAATGTTCGTCACTTCCGCTGTGACGGACCAATCAGGAACGTCTACGGGTCACTAAACGGGTGGACCGAACGAGCGGGTCGTTGTTTGTACAGCTTCTATTTTTCACAGCGTAATTGTACGAGTTAGTTGGAATGCGGGATAACACAGACTGTACATACCTCCGTGCTCGCTACGTTGGCTTTCAAAAGGATATTGATTTCTACGTTTGTGTTGCTTTAACAAACTTTCCGTTCGTCCTCCCGGGTTTCAGATATTAGTGTTGTACAGTGTGGAGTGTTTCATGACGATGGTGCCACTATAAACCGGCTTGGTGTTGTATTTTATATATGTGAAATAATAAAGAGTTAACATCGTTTTCTTTTGATTTGTGTTATTATTATCTCAGGAATTATATGCGATCTGACTTGTAATGCGTAACAAAAGGCGGTTTGAATCGAAGTAGCTAAATTTTCATACAAATCACAGATATACTATGCTGTAGACAATCCGATCCCGTGTTAAGCGTGAAATATACTGCGCAGGGTTGTGTTCCAATAGGCCCGAAACATTTCCGGTTAGAATAAAACGTTTGCGAACATGCATACTAATTAATTGTATGGCGGTGCCGAATAAAGTATGCTATTGCTGAATGTTTCACAAGTATTGCGCAGTACTAAGAAGGAATACCCTGCACGCACGCACGCACGCACGCATACACACATACGCAGAGTACATACATACATACATACATACATACATACATACATACATACATACATACATACATACATACATAACAGCATACATACATACATACATACATACATACATACATACATACATACATACATACATACATACATACATACATACATACATACATACATACATACATACATACATCATACATACATAAATACATACATACATACATACATACATACATAAATACATACATAAGCACATATACAGACACACATACACAAGCACGCACGCACGCACGCACGCACGCACGCACGCACGCACACACACACACACACACCGCGCGCGCGCACACACACACACACACACACACACACACACACACACATGCACGCACGCACGCACGCACATACGCACACACATATGAAGGCACATACATAGGCGATGAGAAAGGGGTGGCAAGGGGAAACTGTGTCCCTGGAATTTCGGTGGGATGCAGACACTAGCCGTGGCGCAGTGGCTCACTGGCTAGAGCTTCGGACTCTCGACTAAGATACCCGGGGGTGAAACCTGTTCTGCCGTTTGTCAAACCATGGGCAATAGGGCATGCAAGTGGGTCACGATACATGGCATAACTCCGCGCGACTGGAGCTTATTGGTATGTCTTTTGTACAAATCTTTCTGCTTATCAGTTCCATCACAGCGATAAACAACAACGGGCTCAAGGCGTTCCCTGAACCAGGACAACATTTACTTTTGATGACTGATAAAACAATTAATTAATGTATATTATTGAAACTATATATGAAAGCATAATTATGTGTAAGTATATATGACATTTTGACAAATTAGAATATCTGGTAAATTATAAAACGATAAAATATAGTAGGAAAAAATACCATGTAAATGGCCTATAATATGGATATATATATATATATATATATATATATATATATATATATATATATATATATAATAATTACTTTGTTAAATGTTTTAAATTTTTTACTGACACTTTAATCAGTCAATATATATATATATATATATATATATATATATATATATATATATATATATATATATATACATATACATATACATATATTAGAAATGAGTGAAGCTGCAATCCTTTTTTGTTCGGATGCAGAGTGAACAAGTTGGTCAGTGATGTGGTTGTCCTTCTCTCTTTGTCTGTCTCCTTACTGGTTTACCTCTCCCCATCCCTTCCTTAAAAACAAAATTCTCAACATTTCATATCTTCCTGATTCCTTGCCTGCCCATCTACCTAGCTCTCCTCCTTCTCCACTCCCGCTCCCTCTCCCTTACTAGATCTGTCCTCAACTAATTCCCTCCTCACTCTCCCTCTACACCCATCTTCCTCCATATGTTTATCCACCACTTCTTTCACCCACCCCTCATTCCACTTAAGCCGCAATTCGTTATGGTCACGGGTATTTGCACATTCAACTCGAACAGCGAAGCTACTTGTGCTATTCAAGGCAATCTTGCTTTGTCCGTGTGTAATACCTGTCATTCTTGGCCTCCGACAATGGTATGTACTTTGTCCCCTCGCGCACGGATTGTCAACGTTTAATTTAGCTACACCTGACAGTTGCTACAAACAAATGACTGAAGCGTCCGTTCGATAGCATGGATTCGTCAAAATGCAGATGGAGTCGACATGCAGTTCTCCTGGTTTTCAGTGTAAGACCAACTTCATGTGTTCACTTGGTGAGGTGCAGCGTATCGTATGATATTTAGCAAACGATACACATTTGACGTTCTACGTGGTTTGACAGTTGGTCTCAAAAAGGCTGCACATGGTGTAATTTGTGACGTCATCGGACATCAGGATGTACAAATAGATGCCGAAAACGACAGCGGCGATGGCTACATACAAGCAAGGTACAATTGCTCGAAGGTAGACTATGTGTGTAATATTGTGGTATTTAGAACGGCAACTATTGGTAGTACATTACATATATTGCTATGAGATACAGTGTCGACAATCTACATTGCTAACTTGCATAATCAAACCAGCACGATTACGGAAGACAAAACTTACCATCATTATGCATAAATGTTAGTGCGTTCTACTGTGAATATAATTACGCAGATAATACATTTCACATAACAAAAAAAATTGGGAACATATTTATTATAATGTACCCATGCATTAGCTGATTTGTGTCGTAGATAAACATTGTATATATTTATTAAATAAAATAACAAATAACTAATATGTTTTAATCCACCGCTGTATTTGGTTCGTCGGAACGCCATCGATAATCCCGTTAGATACTACAAACTGTCGATAATCCCGTTAGATACTACTAACTGTCGATAATACCGTTAGATACTACTAACTGTCGATAATCCCGTTAGATACTACTAACTGTCGATAATCCCGTTAGATACTACTAACTGTCGATAATCCCGTTAGATATTACTAACTGTCGATACTCCCGTTACAAACTACTAACTGTCGATAATCCCGTTAGATACTACTAACTGTCGATAATCCCGTTAGATACTACTAATTGTCGATAATCCCGTTGGATACTACTAACTGTCGATAATCCCGTTAGATACTACTAACAGTCGATACTCACGTTAGATACTACTAACTGTCGATACTAACGTTAGATACTACTAACAGTCGATACTCACGTTAGATACTACTAACTGTCGATACTAACGTTAGATACTACTAACAGTCGATACTCACGTTAGATACTACTAATCGTCGATAATCACGTTAGATACTACTAATCGTCGATAATCACGTTAGATACTACTAACTGTCGGGGAACTATTTGCTGAATTGAAGGTCTACACACATCTTATACGATGTTTGTGGTAATTAAGGTTGTTTAATCATTTATTAATCAAGGATGCGTTGTGTGCATCGTTGGTGCACCATAGTGGTCAGATGACTGAGCGTGCCAATTAGCACCGGGCACTTGCCTACTTAAGCCCGATTTTGGCGGTAAGCTGCCCCTTTTGAATAGGGCCTGCAAGTCTCGCGCGCGAAAACGAGGCTGGGGGCAGTTGGGGGCAGGAGGTCCATATACTCCATGTTAACATATAGGACTTTGTTTTGTTTTGGTCGTAATAATCGAACTGTCCCGAAATAGCGTATTTCAGTTACATTGTCCGAAGGATTATTACAAGCTGAAGCAGTGGAACATTTTGCCGGTGACAATGATCACGGAAATCATGAATTTTAATCGATTATTATGGTGGTTGCCATGGCAATAGCGGCAAGTACTTGTGTTTGGCGATCTTGACTAATAATGAAGAGTGCCAGTTTTCGCGCAATACGACCTGTTTGGCCCAAACGTATACATGTGTTATGATTATGGGCATTTAGACAACTTGTCAGATATAAGTGCTTATCGAAACCACAACGTACAGCAATGTAAAACGCAAATCCCGTAAAAGACACATACAGTTTAGCATCGTGTCGATTATCTGCACTACGTAAATCGCTATGTGCCTATGATAGTGTGGTAAACTCAATATTAAATCGGACATTTAAGATAAGAAACGTACAACACAAGATATTTATGGACTGATTTTCCTAGTATTCATCAGTCGGAAGCTACAACTGTCATCCATCGTTAGAATATTATTCTTGTGTCCAGTCCCCAATTAGTCTCGCTTAGTCCCCAATAAGCTCCAGTCGCGCGGAGTCACGCCATGTATCGTGACCCACTTGCAGGCCCTATTGGCAGCAGCGGCGGCGGCGGTTAGTCGTTTTAACCAGGGTAATTAATTTGGTAGCGGCACCGCCACGTGTTAACATGACTGACGCCGAGGCAACTGCCGAGGCTGAACTCCGGGAGTGGGCCTCCGGGCAGAAGGTCACGATGAAGACGGTAGACCTGCTGGCCAAAGAGGGTTTTAACCCCATGGAGGCGCTGGCGTTACTGGACGGGGACGATTTAGCCCAAACGAAAATTGCACGCGGCCAACAAAAGCTGTTGCTTTCGGCGATACGGCCGTTGCAACACAAGACGACGCAATCCAACATGGCCGCTGAGACCGCAGCCACGTGCGGAGACGGGACGGCGCGCTCTACCGCTGCGGACGGGCAGACGACCGAATCGGGGGACGTCCGAACGAAGGCGGAGACGGACAGGCGATCGCAGCGGGCATCCTGACGACCGGAGCGGACGGACAGGCGAGCACTGCGGACGGACTGGCGGCCAGAGCGAACGGGTTGCCTACGGGAGCGAACGGACAACCGAATGACATATATGCGCGATTGATGGCCGACCACATGGAGACACTGCAGAGAAACGCGACAGCCGGCGTTGCCGTTGAACAGGGAACATGGCCGCACGGGACAAGGACTGCTCAGTTTGCTGGACATGTACCAACGGCAACGGTTGGACAGTCAGGGACATTGCCGGGGTCGTGGCAGGACCCACAGATCCACCTGATGACAGCAGCAGCTGGTAGGTCGTGTCACTATTATGATGTGGTAGATTTCATTGGCAGGGATGTGGTGGAAGAGGAGGTGGTTGCGGGTACCAATGATGGGAACCACATTGTGGTAAAGTCGGGGGTAAAGCCTAAGATAGAATCTATTACTTTATCCCAGTGGTCTATTGCAAACTTAGCCATACTTTACAAGCTCCTGGGGGAGGGAAAGTTGAGGGATCAAGGGATCATAGATTATCTATCATACACGACCAAGCTATATCAGCTAACTCAGCGGTACGAAAACGTGTCCGTATATTTGTACGATCGAGAGTACAGAAAACTACAGTCGGTCCATGGTTTCCGCTGGGGGACAGATATCCCCCACTTGCACACAATGCAACTGATCCCCCGTGCTCCCCGCAACCACGCTCGTCCCCCAGGCCCAGGGTTTGCCCACGCTAAGCCCGCCCAGCGGGGTATACCCACAGGCCCAGTCACAGCGGACGGTAGAGCCATCTGTAAAATGTACAACACCTACCGTGGCTGTGGCTACACGGATTGCAAACATGTACACTCCTGTTCATACAGGGGATGCTCACAAACGCACCCAGCTACGGCTCATTCCCAGAGTCAAACTTATGTCCACCCTAGATAGGACATTCCCGCAGTAAACCCCATGCCAGGTCTTAACTTGGAGGCGTGGCGACTTGAATTAGCTACAGACCCAGACAGAGAATTTGTATTAAATGGTGTTATTAATGGTTTTGATATTGTGGATAAAAATGTGCATATTGTGTCCGGAGAGGTGGCTAATCATCCATCTGCTTCGCCAGGACACGGCAATTACGAGGCTGTCAAGCAACAAGTTTTATCGGAAATTTCGGATGGGAATTATGTTGTTTGTGATAATAAACCACTTTTGATAAGCCCCTTGGGCGCCATTCCGAAACCGGCGGGGGGTGTTCGTTTAATTCACGATTGTAGTAGACCAGTTGGCAATGCCTTAAATGATCATGCTACCTTGGACTGTTCACAAAAATTTGAAACCTTGGATGATGCCACCTCCTTGATATGCCAAGGGTATTACATGGCAAAAGTTGATTTAAAATCTGCGTACCGTTCAGTTGCCATTAGCAAGGAAAGTCAGCAGTACACAGAGCTAAAATTTGAACTGGATGGTCGAGTTAATTATTTGTATGACACAAAATTGTCTTTTGGATCTAGGCTGGCGCCTGGAATTTTTCATCGATTAATACAGTCAGTGAAACGAATGATGGCCAGGAGGGGTTTTACTGCTATGGTGGTGTATCTATCAGAAACTATGAGCAAACGCTTGCCTGTGAACAAATTATTAGCACTTCGGGCAGAGTTACAAGTTTTTGCAAAGCGCAAACGTGCAAGTAAAAGACAGCTAGAATCACTTGCAGGGAAGCTAAGTTGGGCAGCAAAAGTGGTATACGGCGGGAGAGTATTCCTCCGGCGAATTTTAGATGCTATTTCCCCTTTACGTGCGGCAAACCACAACTGTGTATTAACGCAAGCAGTGCAGCTGAATATCAGTGGTGGGAACATTTCATGTCATCTTTTAATGGGTGTTCACTTATTTTGGACAACGTCCCCATTACAGCTGTGTATACTGATGCATGTGAGACAGCAGGGTGTAGTTACTGTGAGGGTGACTGGTTATATTGTAATTGGTTGAAAGACTACCCTGAGATCAGTGAAGCGCATATAAATGTGAAAGAGTTTGCTGCAGTGGTCCTGTCAGCGCAGCGATGGGGTCCATTATGGGCCAACAGGCGAGTGTTGGTCAGATCAGACAACAGTACGACTGTGTCATGTATTAACCGGGGTACATCGCGCAGCCCCCTCATTACGAAACTTGTGAGATACATGTTTTGGCTTTCAGCTGTGCACAACTTTCGTTTGATAGCATTACATGTCCCAGGTACTGAAAACGTTCTAGCAGATAAGATATCGCGTTTGCACGAGCCTTATTCTCGACATTACCTGTATGATTTGCTTGTAGCGTCGCAATGGGTATGTTTATATTCTGGACAGGTCCAGCCCAACAGGAAGAGTTCCTGAACGCTTTAGATGACAAGGTCCGTTTACTTCAAGGACATGTATTCGCACCTAGTACTCGCCTTACTTATACATCGCAAAGAAAATTGTATTTTCAGTTTTGCCTTTTAGCCGGACTAAGCCCAGTCCCTTTGTCCCACAGCAATGCTTGTAGATACATAGCTTTTCTTTCTCAGAAGTTAGCTTTCAATTGTATTAAGCAGTATATCAATGTTGTACGCATAATGCATCTAGAAACAGGTCATGACAACCCTTTTCACAAATCGTGGCATATAGATACTTTGCTAAAAGGGGCAAAAAGGGTGTTAGGGGTTTCCCAAAAACAAAAGCTGCCTATTACACCAGACATTCTCCACCAATTGTTCTTACTGGTAGATTTCTCTGCACCCTTAGAGGTAACTTTCTGGGCGTCATGCTTGGTGGCCTTCTTTTCTTTCTTCCGTAAATCCAACCTTTTGGTGAAGAATATGGAGTCTTTTAATCCTCGTTTGCATATGTGTCGCAGGGACGCGACCTTTTCACTTGATGGAGTTACTTTAGCTGTCCGTTGGTCCAAGACAATCCAGTATAGACAGCGTATTTTGCATATCCCACTTCCACGCATACAGGATTCCCCCTGTGTCCTTCCCAGGCACTTCTACTAGCTTTACGGCTGTGTGACGCTCCTCCATCTGCCCCCTTGTTCACTTACGCTACTGGTAATGGCTGGCTGCCTCTGACAGGTCACACCTTTCAGGGTAAACTTCACAGTTTTTTGACTAGATTGGATATAGACCCTTCGGAATATTCGGGGCATAGTTTTCGGCGAGGGGGTGCCTCCTTTGCTTTAGAATGTGGTCTGCCTACTGAAGTCATCAAGGCACAAGGGGACTGGTCAAGCAGTGCTTATGAAGGATATATAAATCCTTCGTGGGATATGCGTAAGCACCTCGCTGCAACGTTAGGTAGCCACGTCAGTAGGTGATGTATGTAACACCCACACAAGGGTGACTTTAAGAATCTGTACTACTTGTACTTTCTACTAGGGTTGGGGTGTAGTTTTGGGAGATCAGTGTTTTTGCCAATATTGATTACTGTATAATTATGTATATGACTCCATGTTTTGTAAACATTAAACCTGATCTACAAGTTCACCCACAACCCTGGTCTTGTATTTGTGATATATGTTTATTTATGCTTATATGGCTACACATGGTTTAGCTATCAGGATTAATTTGGGTCTTTATTATGGGTTATGTATACAGTTTAACAAGCAGATCCTTAATGAGTTACTCTTGTTATGACAGTAAAACTTGAACGAAGACGTCTTTCTAAAGCATAAATGAAGGTATTGGGCGTCAACCGATTTCACACATAGTCCAGACACCATTGTCCCTCACATGGCGTTTGGTCAACCACACCGGAAGTGGCAAATGGTTGTTGACGTCTTTCGTCACAGTCGCCCGGTGTATTTGAAGTCAATGGACTTGATGTGGGAGACAAGCCTGTCAGACAGAAGATAGACATTATTTAAGCGAACGCCGTTTAATACACATGCACGAACACACACGCCACACGTACACACATATACACGCGCTTATATAAACACATGCGTACACACACCCAACACACACCCCCACACAACACGCACACACACACCCAACACACACACACACACACACACACACACACACACACACACACACACACACACACACACACACACAAACCCTCACACACACACATACACACACACACAATCACACACACACATTCACACACTCACACATACATACACACACACTCACCCCCACCCCCACACCCCCACACACCCCCACACACAACACGCACACACACACGCCGCGCGCCAACACACACCACACACACCAACACACACACACTCACACACTCACACACTCACACATACATACACACACTCACCCCCACACACAACACGCGCACACACACCCAACACACACACACACACGCACGCACACACACCCAACACACACACGCACACGCACGCGCACACGCACACACACTCACATACTCACACATACACACACACACTCACCCAACACACACACCCACACCCCCCACACACACAACACGCGCACACACACCCAACACACACACACACACACACACACACACACACACACACACACACCGCAACGCAACGCAACGCAACGCAACGCAACGCAACGCAACGCAACGCAACGCAACGCAACGCAACGCAACGCAACGCAACGCAACGCAACGCAACGCAACGCAACGCAACGCAACGCAACGCAACGCAACGCAACGCAACGCAACGCAACGCAACGCAACGCAACGCAACGCAACGCAACGCAACGCAACGCAACACAACACAACACAACATGTTTGCGGTAGTGAAGCTTGGATTACCCTGGCGCCGTGAGATGGCGGTGATTTGAGCCACTCACAACGTCCTGGAGAAACCGCTCTGCCTTACGCTAGAATATTGTCTCGCTTAGCCGACTCTCACTCGGTGCGTGACTTCGCCGAGAAGAGACCCTAGTGAAACGTATGTAATGCCACTGTTCCATCCTCGCGCGCCAGGGGTCGCTGCGGCTGGTTCCGTCAGCATTAGCTTTTCTCTACCCCTGCCACATCCCTGTCGAAAATTCCTCTCTTAACGTCAGCCAATGAATTCACACACGAAGAGTGTGGTCGGACGCCTGTCACATGATATCAAAGTTTGGATGATTTCAGCCATAGGCTCGTGGTACATGCCATGTTTAGGACGTGAATGGGTAATTACATTTGGATTCCCATCAGTGTTTGGGTGGATATTTGCGCTGTTCCCGCAGTTGATGCAGTAGCGACTGGCGAAGTCAGTTGCTATAATTGTATAGGCCGACTCCTTTCAAATCTAAGCTTTACAAAGACCTGGGGTTAGTAGCGTAGCGCAACGACCCCTTAATAGCCATCTCATGGCCCCTGGCTACCCAGAATAAGGATCCAGTATAGGGCTAACACAATGAATGGCTGTCAGGCCTAGTTTTACACAATAACACAAAATACGGATACTCTTTTAATCAGATAATACTTTACTATAAACGTATGTCTATATAGTTTTTAATATATATAATTTCGTTACCATAAAGATACATAATAAAATTATATAAAAATGTATTATTATTATAAGCGTAAACCTGTGAATTAACCCAACACAGTGATGTCATCTGACGGCCTCCTGCAGTGAGCATATGCTTCACCAGACTATTTTCTCGTCGAAGTCACACAGCCGAGCGAGAGTCGGTTAAGCGAGTCCAGCGGCAGTGGTGTGATGTAACATAGCAACTCGCCATTTCTTCATCCAAAAGATGGTGGCTTCATCAAGTGGGGGACTGAGCGTTCTCAGCTTAGCAATGAACTCCGAGTGAACCCGCCTGTGTTCCGTCAGTCCTTCGATATCCGCCTTTTGCATTAGAAGCTGCGCCACACAGCAACAGTTAAATGTAAGAGTCGCAACTCGATCGGATGCTTTGTAAACATAACAAATTCAAATAATCAAAACAATTGTTTAAGACCAATGCCATCCGGCCACCCCTCACCCCCAAAAATGGGAAGGCAAAGAAATGGGAAAGGCCAATCGATTGCAGCGGTACATTAGCATGTCTTCAAGTGACGCAGTTGCTAAAATAATTGCAGGGGTATATTAAAAAAGGATCCGAATGCTTATTATTTATGCAAGTTCTTACTATTGAACATAATAGTACGCGTCAGTGAATCGTAATTGACTTATTGAATAAAAACGAACCACACGTTTATAAGCATAGTGTAATATGCGTCAAATAAAATTCCAAATGGACCCTTCAACAAAATCCATTTTCTTGGATTGTTGGAATGTTATTAAATTACATAGCCCCGTAAGTCAATAATGTAAACGATGGTAACCGATATATATATATATATATATATATATATATATATATATATATATATATATATATATATATAAAATAGGCGCGGTGGCCGAATGCTAGAGTGCGGACTCCCGACTAGAGGAACCGGGGTTCGAAGACCGGTGCTGGCAAATCGATGGTTCCATACTGATATAGCCACATTGTCCAAACTTCGGTAATTTCGTTCACCCTATATCGCCTGCCCCTTCCAACTCGACCTGGCCAGTGTGGTAGGGTAGGCCAACAATACCAGCATGCAAAGCCATGGCCCCCAGTCCCAACACCAAATGATTCCATCACCAAGGAGGCGGCTCTGGTCAACAAAGACTATGTCCAGGGGATGCTAAGAACCTCTGGGTCAAAAAGAGTCGCCGAAAGAGGTCAAGTAGACTAAAGATAGCGACCTACAAAGTCAGAACTCTATTAAGAGATGAACACATACAAGGACTAAAAGAAGAACTTAGGGAAACCAGGTTGGTATGGGATGTCATATGGATCTCCGAAGTGAGAAGACCACTACTTTGCAAAGCGGCCACCTACTATACCATTCTAAGGCAAACAACGGTCAAGCAGGAGTAGGCTTCTCATAAACAGGAAATGGAAAGACCACATAGTGAGGGTAAACAGCATCAGCCTGAGAGTAGCAGAACTTGTTTTGTGCGTAACAAAGCGCTACAAACTAAAGATAGTGCAAGTATATGCACCAACAACATCATACTCAGTAGGAGATATAAATAGCTTCTACAACGACGTCGATGAGACTTTAGGGAAACCAAACCACTATACGATAGAGATGGGAGACTTCAATGCTCAAATAGGGAAAATAACAAACCCTGTGGAAACGGCAACGGGCAAATTTGGATTCGAATTGAGAAACAAAATAGACCTTGGCAGAATGGACAACACCAAGAAAGTACAAAATCATGAATACCATGTTCCAGACGAAAGCAGGGAGGAGATGGACGTGGAAAAGTCCTAACGGTGTAACGAAGACTGAAATCCGAAGAACGCAGAAGCTAGGCCAAGACAGACTGGTCACACTCCTGGACAAGCAGGATAGAGAAATCCATGATCGAGATAAGATCATAGAACGAATAGAGGAATTCTTCACAGAGCTATACAACAGTGAACAGAGTACCATAATCCTCATTGACCCGAAAGAGGTACCAGAGATGACACCATGGAAAGATGGAGCAGCATTACGAGATATGAAGAATGGGACAGCAACAGGAAACGAACATATAAACATCGAGACATTGAAAGCAGGCGAAGGCACCATTCGAAGACACTTGCTAAGCTGTACACTAAATGCTTATTAGAAAGACGAATACCCACAGCGTGGAAGAACGCTAAGATGGTGACAATCTTCAAGAAGGGAAATAAGAAAAACCTCAGGAATTACAGATCGATATGTCTACTATCAAACATCTATAAAGTACTCAGGAAAAAATAACTAAAAGGCTAGAGAAGACACTCGATGAACACCAGCCACAAGAGGAAGCTGGAATCTCAACGACAGACCACATCCACGTCGTAACCAACTGACGGAAAAGTGCCGAAAATATAATATCCCACTCTGCATCGCATTCGTTGACTACGAGAAAGCCTTCGGCTCAAGCAGTACTGACCTCACTTCAAGAACAGGGGAGAGAAGATGTGTACATCGAACTTCTGAAGGAAATAGACACCAACACCTCGATGACAGTCCACATACACAAAGAAAGCAACAAAATCAACATAAGGAAAGGAGTACGACAGCGAGATAGCATATCGCCCAAGCCGTTCATGGCAGCACTCGAAAGAATATTCCGACGACTGATTTGGGAAACCAGACGCTTGAAGATAGACGGCTAGTATCTTAGTCATCTTCGCTTAGCTGACGACATACTCATATGCGCTAATAAACCACATGAGCTACAATAAATGCTACAGGAATTAGCTGATGAAAGTGAAAATCATGGTCTGAAGAATGATGAAATCGAAGACAAACGTGATGATAGAAAACGACACACTAACACATGTCAACAACACTCAGATCGAGAACGTTGAAAGCTACGTCTACCTGGGACAGAGATACAGCACCAGAGACAAAAACCAAGACAAGGATATTCAAAGAAGAAACACGGCCGGATGGACAGGATTCGTCAAGCATCGCGATATTTTCAAGGGTAACACTGGAACATGCTTGAAGAGACAAGTCTACAACTCATGTATATTTCCAGCAATGGCATACGGCAAGGAAACATGGGCACTCACCACCCAAGAAAAGAACAAGCTAGCAGCCGCGCAAACAAAGATGATAAGGGGTATGTTAAACATCACATACCTGGACAGAAAAACAAACAGCTGGGTAAGAGAAAAGACAAAGGTCACAGACATGATTGAACAAGTCAGAAGACGGAAGTGAACCAGGGCAGCCACGTCAATAGGATACGAGATAACCGATGGACACTGGGTATCACCACCTAGAAACCCGGAGAAAGGAAAACACCTGGATGAAGGCCGATGAGACACTGGCGAGATGAACTAGACGACTACTGGAAGAGTACCATCTGGCAGAGGATAGCGCAAGATAAGCAGATGTGGAAGCAGCATGCCGAGGCTTTCGCCCAACCACGGGACGCTATGGCTGCACAATGATGATAATGATGATGATGATGATGATGATGATATATATATATATATATATATATATATATATATATATATATATATATATATATATATATATAGAGAGAGAGAGAGAGAGAGAGAGAGAGAGAGAGAGAGAGAGAGAGAGCAGAATGTTGTCACATTGTGTGTTCACTGTGTAGTACTAAACTCATTTGTCACATTGTGTTTTAACTGTGTAGTACTAAACTCATTTGCCACATTGCGTGTTCACTGTATAGTATTAAGCTCATTTGTCACGTTGTGTGTTCAATGTGTAGTATTACGCTCATTTGTCACGTTGTGTGTTCAATGTGTAGTATTACGCTCATTTGTCACGTTGTGTGTTCAATGTGTAGTATTACGCTCATTTGTCACATTGTGTGTTCAATGTGTAGTATTACGCTCATTTGTCACATTGTGTGTTCAATGTGTAGTATTACGCTCATTTGTCACATTGTGTGTTCAATGTGTAGTATTACGCTCATTTGTCACATTGTGTGTTCAATGTGTAGTATTACGCTCATTTGTCACATTGTGTGTTCAATGTGTAGTATTACGCTCATTTGTCACATTGTGTGTTCACTGTGGAGTACTAATCTTATTTTTTTAAGTTAAATAAATATATCAGTTGGATTACACTTTGACAGGGCAGCTAAGCTAATCATATCTGTGAGGAATATTATCGGGATATTTAGCTGAGTTGTAAGGTGCAACTACAGAACAATCGCTTATCTTATGGACATTAATATATGACACAAAGCGACCCAATTTCAGACACCCACGCATGTTGTAACCCATTTTGCGATCGTTTATGGATATCAGTGCCATTATACCTTTATAATCTATCTTGTATCTTATATACCGGTAACAATCACATGACATGTCCACTGACCTCTTCAGTCACGTGGTGGTGCCCTGTAATCTTGATCACGTCCTTAAATATGTCGGGATTAGACGGATCGCGTCCCATATCCTCGAATATATCGAACATAGCCCGATGCTCGTAGTCCAGCAATTCATTCTACAAAAACGTACTGGGTTGAATTGTTACTGATTTTATTTGTGCATTCACCACGTGACAGGTTGTTAAATGGGGAACCTTCAGGATTGCTAGGGGGCGCTGATGCGCTACTCGGGACTCTGACGTAATCGCGGTCTTTACATATGTACACGCTGTTTATTTCTTTTTTCAGTTCATCTTTGCATTATTTTAGACTCGAGCTGTTCTTAATAATGTTTATAAGACATATATCTATAACGCTGGGGATAATGAATGAATGCGGTGTAACGAGGTAGCGGGACGCTGGCGGTTGAAGGCACGTGGCCCGAGTTGCGTAATGGCGCCACCGGGCTTATTAGTTCAATAGGTTCCCCATTCTCCTTAAATGTTTAGACGGATCGTGTCCCTATTTATCGAGTAGCTCGAACATAGCCTGATGCTCGTAGTCCAGCAACTCCTTCTACAAACACAGTACAGGGTTAAATTGTTACTGATTTGATCTGTGCATTCACCACGTGACAGGTTACCTAGCAAACGTGTTCGTTAAGTGATAAAACGGCTTCCACATGAATGGGAAACTGTGCGACATTTCGTCGGGTATTTTGTTGACAATTTTATTGCGGTAAAACATAAGGACAAGATTGTTTAGGCTAGAACTGCAACCCGAAAGACTTCTCTATTGCGGCTGTAATGTAAATTGTTCTGGTATGAAAAAGCTTGATTGAGATCAACATTTATGAGTCTTATGTCAGCAACAGGATCGGCAAAAGTGTTGCGAAAGAATTAAGAAACAAAAGGTCTTTTTAGAAAAGGAATACAGTCAAAGTTACATCTTTCTATTAATGAAAGAATTATAACGGACATCAGTGCTAATTTTATCATATTAATATTTTATAAACTATTAAGCATTACTGGACACGTCAGTATTAATGAAATATTTGCAATTACAATTAGGAAAAATCAGCTTCCCGTGTAACCACTGCTATCAGCACTAAGCGTCCGGGCGGCTTTTTACCAATGAAAGACCCAGTGTTCACGTAACTGTGGGAAATTAGTTGCCTTGGAAGTCATGCTAAATGGGGAACATTCAGGATTGCTAGGGGGCGCTGATACGCTACTCGGGCTTCTGACGTAATCGCGCTTTTTACACAAGTGCACGCTGTCTATTTTTGTATCAGTTCATCTTTGAAATATTTAGACTCCAACTTTTCTTAATATAAGACATATCTATTAAGCTGGGGATAATGAATGTATACAGTGTAACTAGGTAGCGGGACGCTGGTGGTTGATGGCACGTGACCCGAGGTGCGTAACGGCGCCACCGGGTTTATTAGTTCTACAGGTTTCCCATTCTCCTAAGTCGTGCAGCAGTGGCGCAGTATCTGCCATTTAGATTCACGAAACGCTTCATGGCGACTGACGGATAATGACCGGCAGATTGTAAGTTCCTTCTTCTGTTACTTATTCTTCTTTTCCGCGAAGTGATCACAGTCATTTCTTGAGTATTCTATCACTATTATGAGGGAATTACTATGAGGTAGCGACAGCAATGAAATTAATAGCAAGATAAAATTGTTCTGTTGATGATAACATATTACCAATAAGTAAATAAAAGTTCCTGCGACTTAACATTGATTCAATTTAAGTCAATAAATGTATTGCATACATACACTTATTAGATGAATGAATAGAAACTGTACGTATACAGCAATTGTCTTCAGTGACGATACAGTGGTGATGAGTATAATGCATCAGTATTCGTGATTCCTTGTAATATTGCATAGCTCGATTTTGCTATACACGCCATGAATTTATATATTTATTTCTTGACTAGCATTATGCAAAAGGGAAACCCCGTGTAATAAACACACATCACAGCAATTCCTCGGTTCATTGCACAATAATATGAACATATTATTGTATGCTACACATTTTTGTTAAATGTAAGTTCTTATATAGATCAGTTCTTATATAGCGCAGTGCCCAGTCCCCAGGAGTGCTCAAAGCGGTTTACACTTTACTCTCTGACAGACCTGTACAACCAAACACATTTTGAACGTCTCTGTGAAGCATCCAGTCACGGTGCAATTAATGCGCGAAGGCTGCGCGTACAAATAGCCACCATCATCTTTGAACTTCTTACAACAAAATATGATATCGTGCGAAGTTAAGGATTATACATACGCCGACGCTGAATGATTCGTTCCACACAAAAGGATCTGGGACGTCAAACACAGCCATTGTGCGAATTATGTGTGACACCGGTAGACGACATTTGAAAAAAATAAAGTAAAAATAAAAAGCGTTCGCTGTAACGACGCCCTCGTCCGCGAATTTGTGACGTCTCGTGATAACTACGTTACGTAATAACTATTATCCTACCAATATCTTTTGTGATTGGTATATTTCTTAATGTTTCTCCCCTTCTTCTTGTAAAAGACGTAATCCCTCGACAGGGACACTTTTTTACTGAGGTTTTTCTGAGCCGTGTATTTAACATTTTCGTTTTAATGTATTGCTAGATCAAACAATGCTTTCTTGGGTGTTGTTCTTGCAGACTTTATGCACGAAATCGTTGCTGTAAATGGGAGTAGAGCATACATATAGAAGTTAATATTATGCTGCTATATAGCTCCATGTTCATAAAGCCAAAACAGTTTAAAAAATCAATGAATTAGAAATTCCACATTTTGTGCTATGCCACTGAACCTTTTCGAATATGCATATTTGTGCCGCGCTTTCTGGATATCCAGTTGCTACGTCAAACAGGACACATACTGGCATCAGGCGCGCTCTTTCTTTGCATTCAGAGCATGTCTACAAGGATAACCTTTTGGTCGAAATGAGTGTCAACATGAATCATTACGCGATATTTCGAAATACTACAAACACTGGTCTTCGAGATCGCCGCCATTTCCGACTCGTTTTCAAAGTAGTTGTGTCGATTGAAGCCTTCGCGTACATTTTCACGAATATAGTGTTTATTTAATATCTGAAATAAACGCTGTATAAGCCAATTTTACAATCGGAAGGACACTTGTTCGAACCAGACATGAAACCATTTATATCTTTTCTGTCAGTTTTGTATTTAAATTTTCACATAATAATAATTAGAAATCGAATGATAAAGCAATTATAAAGACTATTGCTTGCAGTTGTTTGATTGTTTTCTGGTAATTATATATAGCTAAAAAAATGAAAATATGTTAATTGTGTATAAAGATGATGTATATTTCTTAATTTCATTTTCAACAAGACAAATCACAATTTGTTTTCACATGTAGTAACAGTAATTTAAATAAAAAATATAGATTATCGTTATGTACTATTAACCTATTTTATTTCCGTCGCGAATAAATAATTACTACAACAATAAAAATACAAGCCGTACTTCCGCCATTCACTGCGTTAAAATGATTCGGTTAATAATCATTATTTAGTGAAAACATAAACAAAAATATATACAAATATGAATGGTTTCGTGTCAGGTTCGAACCGGTGTCCTTCAAATTGTAAAATAGAACGCACCTAACGAACGCGTTTCCGATACCGGATTTAAAATATTACGTTACATTTATAACTCCTCATTCATACATTGGCATACTAATGATATTAATGGATTATATAACATTTATATCTAAATTTAAATGTTTGTAATGTATGTGTCTTTGCGTGGATTATCTTCCGTGGGCTTCAATCGATACAATTACTCCGAAAACAAGCTGAAGGCAGCAGCGAACGCGATGCTCAGTCAGACATCCGCGATACCTCTGCCCTAGCGTATATTTTGTAACAACATTTGATTCGTGTGGAACCGTAAGATAAATATTTGGTCCCTGTGATGGCTAGTCTTTGTATTACATCGGGATATCGCACAATAATTTATTATGACGCTCGTTTCGACACAAAACTATCCTTGTAAACATGCTCTTAGTAAGTAGAAAGGGCCCGCCAGATGTCAGTATGTGTTTTCTTTGACGCCACGATAACACGTGATCGCCCAACTTGCTAATTTTCTTTCAGCTTTCCGCGGGAATCGCAATGTTGACGGGCTTAAAACCGAATTTATACTATAAATGTATTTTATTTATGTTTTGAATGTTGTCAAATGTTACACACATACTTAATCTTAATGTATCCATGGAAAACGAATTTTAGGTAATGCATTGCTTCTATTCAATTTAAAGTATATGTTCTTCCATACAAACACATAACTAATTGGTATGCAATTCGTTTAGTGTACTACCGATAACATTTCTTATTCCAAATAAACATGCACCTCTTCTTTATAAATCCGTTACATAATATGATCCTCAAAACAGGCTAATCTTGCATGGCGCAATCATGCGATACCGAGCGTGCATGACTACCGAGCATAATAGTATAACATGTAATCATTCCAAATGCACATGCATTGAGCGTAGGATCCCAATTTACCCGGAGTGCGTTTGAGCGGATCTCGACACAATGAAAATTAAAGAGTTTTCAACTATTATCTGTAAACAACTCACACACACACACACACACACACACACACACACACACACACACACACACACACACACACACACACACACCACGCACGCACGCACGCACGCACACACACACACACACACACACGCACACACACACACACACACACACACACACACACACACACGTCAAGATATATATATATATATATATATATATATATATATATATATATATATATATATTGGGAAAACTATGCTTCAGAGCGATTTTATAACTATAATATGTTATGTAGGCATACGTTCACAGCTAAAATGTAATAACGATGCCAAGCAACCTCTAGCTTACCTACTATCTGTGTGGTCAATAGACAGAACAGCCAAAAACACGACGTTTCATCGACTGTAAATGTACATTAATGTAGACATTATGCTTTCATATTGACGGACATGTTATACGATATCAATATTTAACTATATGTGAAGACGTAGCAGTCTCGTGTGATGCATACGGCGAGCTGTAGAAGATTTTAAACATCCTTTCCGGCATCAAGCCAGCACACCTGTCGTCGGGCCACCAGTCGACGTTCAATCGGCTATAAATGTACACTAATGCATATAGTATACCTTCACATTGACGGACATGTCTGACTGTATCCATGTTTAGCTATGTGTGAGGCGTCGGAATCGTGCCAGTTCAACAGCTGATTGTAGGATGATTTAAACAAGCGTTCCGCAAAATGGTGCCGCATTTTACACACGTCAAGAATACGCAAAAGATGGCACAAAGACCCTAGTTCCGTCAGGGCGCCCTCTATCGGATTAGTTATTGTGGTACCTCATTGTTTTGGCGTATCGTGTTTACTGAAATATTACAAATTGATAGTTGGATTTTTATCGATGCACACATATTTTCATGGAGAAATATCTTGAAAAAACGGTAATAACCTTAAAGTGATCTTACCAAATGAGTTTTTCCCCATTTCATTTCCTAAAACGCACTGAAAATCTGGAATGACCCATGTGATATAGCTGAACACGTAGGATATTAGTTATGACGTAACATTGTTGTGACGTGACGTCACTAATTCGCGGACGAGGGCGTCGTTACAGCGAACGCGTTTTTCTTTTTTCTTTATTTTCTTCAAATGTCGTCTACCGGTTTCACACATAATTCGATACCATGTCTTTGTTTGACGTCCCAGATCCTTTTGTGTGGCAAGAAGCATTCAGCGTCGGCGTATGTATAATCCTTAACTTCGCACGATATCATATTTTGTTGTAAGAAGTTCAAAGATGATGGTGGCTATTTGTACGCGCAGCCTTCGCGCATTAATTGCACCGTGACTGGATGCTTCACAGAGACGTTCAAAATGTGTTTGGTTGTACAGGTCTGTCAGAGAGTAAAGTGTAAACCGCTTTGAGCACTCCTGGGGACTGGGCACTGCGCTATATAAGAACTGATCTATATAAGAACTTACATTTAACAAAAATGTGTAGTATACAATAATATGTTCATATTATTGTGCAATGAACCGAGGAATTGCTGTGATGTGTGTTTATTACACGGGGTTTCCCTTTTGCATAATGCTAATCAAGAAATAAATATATAAATTCATGGCGTGTATAGCAAAATCGAGCTATGCAATATTACAAGGTATCACGAATACTGATGCATTATACTCATCACCACTGTATCGTCACTGAAGACAATTGCTGTATACGTACAGTTTCTATTCATTATAATCTAGTAAATGTATGTATGTCATATTGAAATAAATGTATTGAATTAAATTGAATCAATGTTAAGTCGCAGGAACTTTTATTTACTAATTGGTAATATGTTATCATCAACAGTAACATCTTATCTTGCTATTAATTTCATTGCTGTCGCTACCTCATAGTAGTTCCCTCATAATAGTGATAGAATACTCAAGAAATGACTGTGATCACTTCGCGGAAAAGAAGAATAAGTAACAGAAGAAGGAACTTACAATCTGCCGGTCATTATCCGTCAGTCGCCATGAAGCGTTTCGTGAATCTAAATGGCAGATACTGCGCCACTGCTGCACGACTTAGGAGAATGGGAAACCTGTAGAACTAATAAACCCGGTGGCGCCGTTACGCACCTCTGGTCACGTGCCTTCAACCGCCAGCGTCCCGTTACCTAGTTACACTGTATACATTCATTATCCCCAGCGTTATAGATGTGCCATATAAAAATGATTAAGAACAGCTCGAGTCAAAAATAATTCAAAGATGAACTGAAAAAAGAGGAAATAAACAGCGTGCACTTGTGTAAAAAGCGCGATTACGTCAGAAGCCCGAGTAGCGTATCAGCGCCCCCTAGCAATCCTGAATGTTCCCCATTTAGCATGACTTCCAAGGCAACTAATTTCCCACAGTTACGTGAACACTGCGTCTTTCATTGGTAAAAAGCCGCCCGGACGCTTAGTGCTGATAGCAGTGATTACGCAGGAAGCTGATTTTTCCTAATTGCAATTGCACGTATTTCATTAATACCGACGTGTCCAGGAATGTTTAATAGTTTATAAAATATTAAAATGACAAAATTAGCACTGATGTCCGTTATAATTATTTCATTAATTGAAAGAAGTAACTTTGACAGTATTCCTGTTCTTAAAAGACCGTTTATTTCTTAATTCTTTCGCTACACTTTTGCTGATACTGTTGCTGACCTAAGACTCATAAATGTTGATCTCGATCAAGCTTTTCCATACCAGAACAATTTTACAATACAGCCGCAACAGAGACGTCTATCGTGTTGCAGTTCTAGCCTAAACAATCTTGTCCTTATGTTTTAAAAATATCAAGAAAATACCCAACGAAATATCGCACAGTTTCGCATTCATGTGGAAGCCATTCTATCAGCTTTACGAACTTGTTTGCTAGGCAACCTGTCACGTGGTGAATGCACAGATAAAATCAGTAACAATTTAACCCAGTACTGTGTTTGTAGAATGAGGTGCTGGACTGCGAGCATCAGGCTATGTTCGAGCTATTCGAGAAATTGGGACGCGATCCGTCGAATTCCGAAACATTTAAGGAACTGATGAAGGTTACCGGGAATCACCACGTGACTGAAGAGGTCAGTGGACATGTCACGTGATTCTTACCGGTATACAACATACAACATAGATACAAAAAAGTATAATGGCACTGATATCCATAAACGATCGCAAAATGGGTTACAACATTCGTGGGTATCTGAAAATGGGTCTTTTTGGCATATATTAATTTCCAGACGACTTGCGATTGTTCTGTAGTTGCACTTTACAACTGAGCTAAAACTCCAATCGCGATAATATTCCATACAGTTATGATTAACTTGACCGCCCTGTCAACGTGTAATCCCACCGATATATTTAATTAACTGGAAAACATGAGTTGAGTGGCGAATGAGTTTAATATTACACAGTGAACACACAATGTGGCGAATTAGTTTATTATTCCACAGTGAACACACAATGTGGCGAATGAGTTAGTATTACACAGTGAACACACAATGTGACAAATGAGTTTAATACTCCACCGTGAACACATAACGTGTGGAAAATGAGTTTAGTACTCCAAAGTGAACACACAATGAGGCAACATTCTGCTCTCTCTGTCTCCACACACGCACGCACGCACGCACGCACGCACGCACGCACGCACACACGCACACACACACACACACACACACACACACACACACACACACACACACACACACACACACACACACACACACACATATATATATATATATATATATATATATATATATATATATATATAAAAAATTTAAATAACATCATAATCATTCATCATCATCGTTGTGCAGCCATAGTGTCCCGTGGTTGGGCGAATGCCTCGGCATGCTGCTTCCACATCTGCCTATACTGCGCTATCCTCTGCCAGATGGTACCCTTCCAGTAGTCGTTCTAGTTCGTCTTTCCAACGTCTCACCGGTCTTACTCTAGGTCTTTTCCTTTCGTAGGATTTCCATGTGGTGATACGCAATGTCCATCGGTTATCTCGTATCCTGCTGACGTGCCCTGCCCAGGTCCACTTCCGCTTTCTGCCTTGTTCAATCACGTGTGTGACCTTTTTCTTTTCTGTTACCCAGATGTTTATTTTTCTGTCCCGGTATGTGATATTAACATACTCCTTTCCGTTTTTGTTTGTGCGGCTGCTAGCTTTTTCTTTGCTTGGGTGGCGAGTGCCCATGTTTCCTTGCCTGTCGTACTCCTCTCCTGATGTTGATCTTGTTGCTTTCTTTGTGTAGGTGGACTGTCATCGAGGTGTTGGTGTACATTTCCATAAGGAGTTCTATGTACACATCTTCTAACCCCTGTTCTTGAAGCGAGGTCAGTACTGCTTTCAATGTCTTGATGTGTATATGGTCGTTGCCTGTTGCTGTCCCATTCTTCATAGCTCGTAATGCTGCTTCCACCTCCCGTGATATTATCTCTGGTACCTATTTTGGGTCAGTATGGATTATGGTACTCTGCTCACTGTCGTTTAGCTCGGGGTAGAATTCCTCTATTCGTTCTGTGGTCTTATCTAGATCATGGATTTCTCTACCCTGCTTGTCTAGGAGTGTGATCAGTCTGTCTTGGTCTAGCTTCTGCGTACTTTGGACTTTCCTCAGGCTCTTTGATGCCATGATCGTGTCTCATAGTATCTCTTGGTATATTTCTTGATGTCCTCTCTTGATTTCTTCTTGGTGGTCTTGTATATTTTTGAATACTCTATTCTTTGGTTATTGTCGCCGTTTCCCGTCATTTCTCGTCGATTCGTCATCAGGGCTAGTGTTGGTGATGATATCCTCGATTTATGTGGCTTGTTAATTTCCTTAGATACTCTTGCATTGTTGGATCATGTCGGTGTTGGTTTCGCTCATGGTGTCGATGTCGTCTAATTGTCATAGTGTCTCGAATCGATTTCTCAATTCGAGTTGGAATTCGATATTCTTTGATCCTTTGTGGCATCTGCTCTTGGTGCCCTCTTGGTCATCGTTGTTTTCCTTTCCACCTCTACGTCCATTTTGATGTTGCTCATACCCAGGCTGTGGTCACTTATTCAGTGAAGCCACTAAAACGTTATTGACTTACGGGGCTTTGTAAATATAATAACATTCCAACAATCCAAGAAAATGGATTTTGTTGAAGGGTCCATTTGGAATTTAGTTTGACGCATAGTCCGCTATGCTTGTAAACGTATGGTTCGTTTTTATTCAATAAACCAATTACGAGTCACTGACTCGTACTATTATGTTCAATAGTAAGAATTTGTATAAATAGTAAACATTCGGCTCCTTTTTGCATATACCGCTGCAATTATT
>JAODUO010000477.1:292500-305000 GCA_025642075.2 Ridgeia piscesae
TAGTAGTATCCAACGGGATTATCGACAATTAGTAGTATCTAACGGGAATATCGACAGTTAGTAGTATGTAACGGGAATATCGACAGTTAGTAGTATCTAACGGGATTATCGACAATTAGTAGTATCCAACGGGAATATCGACAGTTTGTAGTATGTAACGGGAATATCGACAGTTAGTAGTATCTAACGGGAATATCGACAGTTAGTAGTATCCAACGGGATTATCGACAGTTAGTAGTATCTAACGGGATTATCGACAATTAGTAGTATCTAACGGGATTATCGACAATTAGTAGTATCCAACGGGATTATCGACAGTTAGTAGTATCTAACGGGATTATCGACAATTAGTAGTATCTAACGGGATTATCGACAATTAGTAGTATCCAACGGGATTATCGATAGTTAGTAGTATGTAACGGGAATATCGACAGTTAGTAGTATCCAACGGGATTATCGACAATTAGTAGTATCCAACGGGATTATCGACAGTTAGTAGTATGTAACGGGAATATCGACAGTTAGTAGTATCTAACAGGATTATCGACAATTAGTAGTATCTAACGGGATTATCGACAGTTAGTAGTATATAACGAGAGTATCGACAGTTAATAGTACCTAACGGGATTATATACAGTTAGTAGTATTTAACGGGATTATCGATGGGCCTCCGATGAACCATATAAAGTAACCGCGAAAGCGAGTTTTGCAGGTCAAAACTGCTTTTTCTTTCCGTAGCGTTACAGTTATTGTAGGAATATTTATAGTGCATTTTATTAATTTATACTTAACATGTTACTTGCACCGTTGTATGAGAACAAACGCATAGCATGTTTCCATTTTTATTGCAAGCTACTGAACATACAGAACAGTCACGTGTTCTTTTCTTTCCACAAGACCGGCCCATTTCCACCTACCCCTCACCAATTTCTTATTAATCGTTCCTTCACTCTAAGCTCCACTCTTAGTTCGTTCATTCTTCACTGATCGGTTCTCTTCACTTCCACGGTCCTTCTTACCCAGTTGTTTTCGCAAACCTTCTCCTATTCAATGTGCCTGAAATATTGATGATGCCAGTCCTGTGTTAATTCTTCAACTTGCATCGTCACATTTGGACCCTTAAGACGTACTCGCACACAAGAAAAAAAAACAGTATCATCAGTATCTCTAACACCCATGTAAATATGATTTATATATAAATCAATGGCACAGGACAAGCATTATTTTTAAATAGAAGTTTGAAGTGGGCGACCAAATGCCCAGTTCAGAGAATGATCCATATAGCATTCCATTCCCCCCAAAAAGGTTCCGAGTTTTCATTGGAACATCATCGAGTCTTCTGTACACTGTGGTTCCATCCACTAGGTATGATTACGTTTAACTCCGATGACGTAATGAAGATTTCGCCAGAGAACCACAGGAACCCAACATAAATCGTCAATTAGTGTTCCATCCTATATATTTTATGTAATCCTATATATTTTAAATACTTCCACCCACGCGTAATTCTCTTCTTATGCCACTCCACATAAAGTATGGCAGCTACCGTTTTGTTTTCTAATATAGCCAGCTGCGTTGACGCCATGTTTTACTAAGATCAGTTGTCACAACATTATGGTCAAGTGTTAGTGTAACTGACTACGAGAACAACACATGGACTCAATGATGTACCAAGCTGAACAACCATAATTCGTCGGCCAGTGAACCTGCGGCCAGCCCTTTTGAGTCGTCGTTATAGTGTCGTACAATCGCCAACCCACCGGCAGAGAGTGCGCTCTATCGCCGTTATGTCAACTCCCTTTCTGATGACTGCTAGGACATGATGGCAGCGCTTTACACTTTACTCCTGACAGAGCTCTCCAACCGAACTCCATTTCGACTTTTCTGCGCTGATACGCAACTAGACCCTAGTTGCGTATCAGCGCCTCTAGCGACTAACGTGGATTTGTTTGCATGTTTTGCGGAACGCTTGCTTAAATCATCCTTTTTGTATATATGAAGGGTAAGCTATTGACCGAGCAGGCGCATAGCGTTGCCAGCGGTAGTTTGTATGTGTGGTCAATAGACAGAACGGCCAAAACAACGCCATCTTGGCTATGAATTCAATCGGACGTCCCGCGACGGTTCATCGACTGTAAATGTACATTAATGTAGACATTATGCTTTCAGATTGAAGGACATGTTATATGATATCAATATTTAACTATGTGTGATGGCGTAGCAGTCTACGGCGAGCTGTAGATGATTTTAAACATCCTTTCCCGCATCGAGCCAGCACACCTGTCGGGGGCCACCAGTCGACGTTCCATCGGTTGTAAATGTATATTAATGTACATATTATGCCTTCACATTGACGAACATGTCAGACTGTATCCATATTTAGCTATGTGTGAGGCTTCGAAGTCATGCGAGTTCAACAGCTGATTGTAGGATGATTTAAACAATTCCGCAAAACCGTGCCGCATTTTACACACGTCAATATACGTAAAAGACGGCACAAAAACCCTAGTTGCGTTAGAGCGCCCTCGGTCGGATTAGTTATTGCGGTACCTCATTACAGAATTAAATCTAATTTGGCGCTAAATATCGTACCCATAATAGTTCCCGTATATCAACTGTAACTCAGTAATGACGTAAACAACTGACGTCATAATATACTTCACTTTGACGACCAGTGCAGAACGGTACAATAATTTATTTAAACGAAATCGTCTACCGGTATACACATCGCTAAGCAGCATGTCTTTCGACGTTCCAGAACCTTACAAATGGAACGACACCTTCAAAGTCGCAGTAAGTAGGCAAACATGTGTCTGTTATTTCACATAATGAATCCACGACAAAATCCCCTCCGCACATAATCCCCTCGGATAAAATCCCCTCCGGACCTTATTAACATTTCAATTCGGACAACATATTGTATAAACACATTCAAGAATTCCCTCGGACAAAATCCTAACCGTAACCCTAACATATAACCACTAACACCAACACCTAACCCTAAGTGAATTAAGGGGATTTTCTCCGGAGTGGATTTTGTCCGAGGTAGTTTTGACTGAGGGGATTCTATCCGGAAGGGATTATGTCCGGTTACCTCACATAATACGATACACATAACAACGGAGCGAGCGATATTGTAGTGTTGTCGTTATAACACATCCGTCTGGCTCACCGGTACTCCGAACTCAAACTCCGCCCAAAAACATGGCTCTAAACATCGGGGCATTGTATCCCTCGTAACTTGAAGATCATGTTAATGTCGGTCCCGTCTCAGTTTGTCGGTTTCGTCTCAGTTCCCAAAAACGCTGACTAGTTGAAGAAAACCTCACAAGTCCATTGTAACTACGATGTGTATGCAGATTAGTCAGGGCTGTTAAAACAAACGCCAACAATTGTGGTCATACAAAATCTATAAATGCCAATGTGTTTAACTTCTATGCATAACAAATATCACGTACTTTTTGGTAAACAATCTATTAACAGAAAGAAGAATAAATCAAATATGTTTATTCTTAGGAATTTAAACCGTTAAACAAAATTAATTGCGTCTGCGTTGTTAGAAATTAAGCGAGTATGACGTCACGACTGTTTCGCGATTTCGCTTAGCCACAACGCGAACTGCGCGAACTTATTGTGTGCGGAATGACGAGTACAACTACAATTTGTGACGTATCACTGTAGTGTGTACTATTTGATGGGTCACTCCGCAAAGCATGTATGTATTACAGCAACGTTGTAGCGTTTACATTTTCCGGGCGTTATAAACTATCCAGGTGACGTTTCTGCGCATGCGCGATAAATGTCAAATCATCAAAATGCAGCAAAACGCAAAGCATTTATGGTATAAATGCCACGGGCTGTTCATTGGGACGTATGCAACCTTTCAGTAATGTTATTTGTCGCAAATTAACATGGGGCAAACACTTTTTGAGATGTTTTGAAAGCAAGTGCAAATCATTTGCTTGCAACGCGCCATAATCCGTGACAGTGATTTAAACAGACGTACTATTTTAATATATTTAACGAACTTTTAAGCAACTCTTCACAGTAATCACCACAATTAACACGCTCGCCTTGTACACGGTCACAGACAGACAGACAGACGCACAGACAGACGCACAGACAGACGCACAGACAGACGCACAGACAGACGCACAGACATACGCACAGACAGACGCTCAGACAGACGCACAGACAGACGCACAGACAGACGCACAGACAGACGCACAGACAGACGCACAGACAGACGCACAGACAGACGCACAGACAGACGCACAGACAGACGCACAGACAGACGCACAGACATACGCACAGACAGACGCTCAGACAAACGCTCAGACAGACGCACAGACAGACGCACAGACGCACAGACAGACGCACAGACATACGCACAGACAGACGCACAGACAGACGCACAGACAGACGCACAGACAGACGCACAGACAGACGCACAGACAGACGCACAGACAGACGCACATACAGACGCTCAGACAGACGCACAGACAGACGCACAGACAGACGCACAGACAGACGCACAGACAGACGCACAGACAGACGCACAGACAGACGCACAGACAGACGCACAGACAGACGCACAGACAGACGCACAGACAGACGCACAGACAGACGCACAGACAGACGCACAGACAGACGCACAGACAGACGCACAGACAGACGCACAGACAGACGCACAGACAGACGCACAGACAGACGCAGAAAAAGCGAGAACGAGAGAGGGAGAGAGAGAGAGAGAGAGAGAGAGAGAGAGAGAGAGAGAGAGAGAGAGAGAGAGAGAGAGAGAGAGAGAGAGAGGGAGAGAGACAGACAGACAGACAGACATACACAGACAGAATGTGCATATTGGTCATGGTGAGTGCGTGCGCCTGTGTAAGTTATACATTCACATTCATGTTTGCAGTACGACAATCTGGACGCAGAGCATCAGGCTCTGTTCGATTGTATCGCTAAATGTGCGACGAACAGATCGGACGCAGCGGCCCTTGAGAACCTAATCAAGGTGGTGGTGGACCACTTCGCCGACGAAGAAGTGAGTGGACAATTGGACATGTACAGGCCACATTCCTGCTTGACCAATGATTAATAATTGTGTCTGCATTGAACGCAAAAACAACGTAGTTCCCTTAGGGCACTTTCAAAACAAACAAACAAACAAACACACAAAATCTTATTAAAAAATTAATTAACAGACATGCTGCCTACCCATGTTTAGTTTCGTAATTTATTTCACCTGGTGTATATTACAGTTATATTGGCCAAACCAATATAGAAACTTAATAGGTTGCGTTACTTACTTTAACAATTGTATATGCTGCAGAAAATGATGACCAAAAAAGCCTTTGATGGACTGGCAGAACACGCGAAGGTGCACAATGAGTTCGTGGCGACAATCAAGGGGCTAAAAGTGCCACTAGATGACGACACCGTAGATTTCGCTAAGAAATGGTGAGATGTTAGTCGACACACACGCACGCCAGTACACACACGCACACGCACACGCACACGCACACGCACACGCACACGCACACGCACACGCACACGCACACACGCACACACGCACACGCACACGCACACGCACACGCACACGCACACGCACACGCACACGCACACGCAAACGCAAACCACGCAACACACACGCACACGCACACGCACACGCACACGCACACGCACACACACACACACACACACACACACACACACACACACTACCAAAGTGTTTAGACGGTTCATAATGTTATCTATCATCACAGGCTGGTGAACCATATCAAAGGCGTTGATTTCAAGTACAAGGGGAATATCTAAAGGAAACGCCGATACCGCTAGCCTGTGGACAAATTATTGGCCAAGAGAAAGACCCAAGCCATGCATCTTTGTCTTACAGCTCAGACATTCATATTGTTCACAGTTACATTTCACTAAATAGGTCGGAATAACACTGATTGTACATATAATATTATTTTATGTCGAAGGCGTGCTAGATTACATTTCGACAGCATATTTAGAGATTTGAAATGTTTCTGTTTTCCACAGTGTATATTATGACGACACAATTATAGAAACGATATGTTGTATTATTACTATATAAATATCTTATAAAATAGGAATCGACCTCTGTTGGTTTTGATTAGCAAGGATCCACCATTACCAGTACAATAAACATGGGCCGTAACACCATTCACATTGGCTGTTTTATAAACAGCTTCATAGGTTACATATTTCTACATTATAAAAAAGTATTTTCTGTCCGTCCGTCCGTCACTGACTGCGCAATATCTCTTATCACTTATTATTGCTTATCTCACCTGTCGAGATGGATGCATCCATCTAGCAACCAAAACGCCTCCCCCTCAAAAAAAAGTTTCGTCTTTAGTGGGATTTATGAAAGATTAGGTCAGTGAGAGTGTGCATACGGCGAGACGGACAAATCCATAAAATGTCAAACTTATATCAGAAAACATCTGCCCCAATCCCGATCACGCCACACTGTCGGTTCGATGGTTGAAGTGTTCAATATTCACTCCCTTCCCGAGCGCGTGGGATCGGGAAGGGAGCCCATCGACAGCGGGGGGCTCGCAAGCACTGTTGTCTACTCACCACCGGAATATTTGACGTATTGCTGCGGACAATAGCATCCCGGCATGCGGCATTACCGGATGTGATGTATATGGGTGGTTTTCTGGACGAGACGTTATTCCGTCCGAAAACGATACACTGTGTGGCCACATAAGAACTCATGACGGAAACGGTTGATAGGGTCACAATGTTGACATATCAATCACGTGTCCTATCGCATAGCAACATGTCAAAACATCACAATGTTGATGCTGGTCACGTAAAGATTCCGACACATAAAAACACACATGCAGATCACGTCGTTAGTCCCGACATTCCGTAGAATATTTAAATAAATTCCAAACGTTTTATAGCAACAAAAACGCGGAATTTATTTGGCGGAAATGTTTGTTGTGTAACTGATGACACGCGCCCTCTTTTTTGTAGAGCCGCTCTACACCATAAATTTTGCAGCCATTAAAGACGGAACAACTATAACCTCAGTATAGACATAAAAAAGGCAAACCTGTTGCACATATTCCGGGCTGTGTATGAAGTGTAGACACCTGTCAGTTTATTTAATTTGTATTTTACTTTTACCTATTTATTATCTTGTACATGTTTTACATTAATTTTACAAAATGTCATACTCATTATTTTATTATCAATATACCATTTATTTTAATAATTATCTTTAGCTAACTTATTTATATTATTATTTATTACTATTACTTTTTATAAATATTTTACGTGTTTTATTTACCTTAACAAAATTAATATTCATGTACAGCGCGTCCGAATGGATATTTCTAGATTTATGGCGCTTTACAAATGTTATTATTATTATTATTATTATTATTATTATTATTATTATTATTATTATTATTATTATTATTATTATTATTATTATTAGTATTATTAGTATTATTAGTATTATTATTTATATTTATATTTATATTTATATTTATATTTATATTTATATTTATATTTATATTTATATTTATATTTATATTTATATTTATATTTATATTTATATTTATATTGATATTGATATTGATATTGATATTGATATTGATATTGATATTGATATTGATATTGATATTGATATTGATATTGATATTGATATTTATATTTATATTTATATTTATATTTATATTTATATTTATATTTATATTTATATTTATATTTATATTTATATTATCATTATTATCATTATTATCATTATTATCATTATTATCATTATTATCATTATTATCATTATTATCATTATTATCATTATTATCATTATTATCATTATTATCATTATTATCATTATTATCATTATTATCATTATTATTAGAAAAACGTGAGCGCCCAGAGTCGACGTCACGCCTAGAGGTGTATACCGGAATACCGTTGAAACGGTATGTTTTATACAGTTTTCAAACCGGTTTAGAAAAACGATATTCAATACGTTATTTTATATCGCCAATGGATTTTTTTTAATCTTCCATAACCATTTTAATTTAATAAAAACAGAACGAAAAGACGACTTTCAGCACATCCTAGCTGGCTTACTCTTCGTTTAGAAAAGCGAACGGCAAGAAGAACTGATGGCACAATTCGATCAATGGCATTGTGCCACAAAGTCACAGTGGGGCGTCTCCGTTACGTAACGATGTGTCTGGCACATAGCACGCGTCACTGCTCTGGAAACAAGCGTACGGTGTACCGTATGTTGTATGAAATAGACGGTACCTACTGCGTAGTGGACAGAGGCAAACCGTACAGAACTCTAGTCGTGACCACCCGCCTGCATTATCCTCCATTATACATTGGAGTGATTCTGTCAAAACATGCAAGTGCTGGAGTCTGTTGCCTGGCCAACATAAGCCCGATCCTACACAAGCGAGCCTGTGACATATGTGCACAACTGCCTCTTCCAGCAAAGAAGAAGAAGGTTGACATTTTTCGAATGCTTCTACCTTGCATTTGTTCGGAACGAAAACGTCACCATTTCATACGACGGAACTACACATGCAATTCCATTCATCAAAAAGTTCCGAATGTGTGTGCACGCGTTTATACGTGCATGCGTGCGTACGTGTGTATGCATGTATGTATAAAGACAGTGTGCGCACGAGTGTGTCACTTGTGCGTATGTGTGTGTGTGTGTGTGTGTGTGTGTGTGTGTGTGTGTGTGTGTGTGTGTGTGTGGTGTGCGTGTGCGTGTGCGTGTGCGTGTGCGTGTGCGTGTGCGTGTGCGTGTGCGTGTGCGTGTGCGTGTGCGTGTGCGTGTGCGTGTGCGTGTGCGTGTGCGTGTGCGTGTGCGTGTGCGTGTGCGTGTGCGTGTGCGTCGTCGCGCGCGCGTGCGTGCGTGCGTGCGTGCGCGTGTGCAGTGTTGTGGCAATCACAGATATTATTATCGATGGCGGATAATTAGAGTTTCTGGTGTCCTACTGAGAAGACAGCGTGTGTGAAGATAAGCGCTGTCTCATCATCTCAGACAGCCTGTGTGGCTGTGTCCTATCCTGTATTTCGCCACAGGCTTTTGCGTTTGTCAGTTGATGAAAAAAAATTTCATTAACGTAATGACGTCTACGAATTTATTCCATTAGCCGATGTATAAGTTGTCAAAATGTAACACGATTGTCACTGAGATAATTACGTACAGATTGACTGTGGACAAAGACATGTTTGGCGAAACCACGGGGTCACATGCCCCCTAAATATTTGGTATGCGCTGTTGTTTAAGATATATTTAAGGAGCTGGAGTTACGGCGGTATGGGGGTGGACATTGTTCTATTTTGATCAACAGCATTTGTCCAATTAAAATTAAATTCTTTGTAAAATAAATATTTTAATTTCATTCTCTACTGTTCACTTACTGAGGATGTTTAGCGTCCTCTAGTCTCTAATTAATAGTCTTTATTTGATATCTAGGCGTGAGCGTTTGTTCGTTTGACATGGACCTAATTGTCATAGCAACTAGTTTGTTGACGAATTGAGTCGTTTGGCTGATATTTATCATTCCTCGATTTGTTAACGTTACATGATTGGATTTGTGTTCTTTAACGTGTGACCTATCAATATCCACCAGTGTTCATGGTCACACTGTCGCGGAACCCAATATTTTCAGCTACGTGCGTGTAGGCCTGCCTAACACTCAAATGTGGGGGACTCAAAAACTATTTTCGACGTCTTAAACCTGTATTATGCCGACACATGCTGGGTGCAGAAGACTGCTGCGGCTGTGTAATTAGTGCGTATACGGATTTGGTTATTGATCACGATTCTAATCCGATGTGTTGCAAATCACGCAATATGATCCACGCTCGCTGCATCAGCAGGCGACGTTGCTGTCTGCGAGAGAGGGAGAGAGACACTCGTCCATTCGACACTAGTCCTTTCGGCGGCCGAGTGCAACAGAAGCGATGCGCTGGACGAGACTCGTCTCGCATTTCACGTGTGTAACTGCCACCGGAATAGGGTGAGTTTGACTGACTGACTGACTGACTGACTGACTGACTGACTGACTGACTGACTGTACTGACTGACTGACTGACTGACTGACTGACTGACTGACTGACTGACTGACTGACTGACTGACTGACTGACTGACTGGACTGACTGACTGACTGACTGACTGACTGACTGACTGACTGACTGACTGACTGACTGACTGACTGACTGACTGACTGACTGACTGACTGACTGACTGACTGACTGACTGACTGACTGACTGACTGACTGACTGACTGACTGACTGACTGACTGACTGACTGACTGACTGACTGACTCAATCAATCAATCAATCAACCAACCAAGTAATTAATTAAGTAAGTAAGTAAGTAAGTAAGTAAGTAAGTAAGTAGGTAATGAATTAAATGTATTTCGGCAACAACGTAATTTATTTATCAACAACATCGTAATTTACATCATCATTTATATACAGTGAAAACAGTACACATTGTTGAAAAAAGGTAAAGGAAATTCAATACTTATAATGTTTAATTTACATAACATAATTTACATGTATAATCATATAATATTTCATCGAAAGAAAAAACTGGAACATTTAGTAATACAAACTTAAATGACAATAAACATTCTGAACGTGTGTTTAACTTACGTTATTTACGTAACGTTTTTTTGCTTGTATTACTTACGTGTCTCGCTATGTCAACTATAGGCCTGCTTGCATACCCGTTACAACGTGTCTCCATATGTGTTACTTCTAACGTAGCCTATTCTGGGTTTCGTCATAAAATACATGCCGATCGACCTGAAAATGTATGCGAAAGTGACGTGGGCGAATTAGAGTAGCTGGTGACGTTTTTCTGTTGACAACATTAATGTTCCTTGCTTTCAAGCGAAGAAAATAGGTTATCATACGGCGGTCACTCAGCCGTAAGGCCTGATCAAAGCACTTAGCACCTTATTCCCTCGCAGACATGTTCAATCGAGCATCATCTCGACTCCTCTAGAAAGCATTCAGATTGGGTGATTCAACTTGCTATATGATAACGTGCGATATCCATATCGCACAGAGTCTTACGAGGACGTCAGAGCCATTCTGTATACGAGATATGTTATGTGTCATAGAGAAATGTTTTTTTTTAATTCAACATTGTAGTGGCACTGTCGCGCTTACATTTTTTCTGTCGTTATATACTTTCCGATTGACGTTTCTGCGCATGCGCGATAGATGTAAACTCATCAATGTGCAGCGCTACGACAAAACAATATTTGTATAAATGCCACGGGCTGTTCGTTAACTCTCCTGTGATGATTACTGTGAAGAGTTGCTTAAAATGTCGTTGAATACAATAAAATATTAGTTTTGTTTAAATCATTGTCACGGATTATGGCGCTCTACAGTCACGTGATTTATGCTTGCTATCACAAAATGCCTCAAAACTTGTTTGCTTCGTGTTAATTTGCGACAAATAACTTTGCTAAGAGGTTATTTATGTCCTAACGAACAACCCGTAGTATTTATACCATAAATGATTGTCCTTTAGTTGCACATTAATGATTTTACATTTATTGCGCATGCGCAGAAATGTCAATCGGAACGTTTATAACGCCGGAAAAATATAAACGCTACAGCGCTATGGCATAGTGGCTCGAGTCTCGAACTCTCGACTAAGAGAACCCCGGTTCGAATTATGTGCTGTTGTGTGGAAACGCCAGCAAGTTCGTTCACCGTACATCGCACTCGTTCGCCTAGCTGTAGTGATGGTGGGTATTTGTATATGAATAATCTTCGGGTATCAGTAGCAGCGTGGCTGAATGCTTCCCAGAAATGTTGAGACGGTGGTCGATTAAACAGGTCTGCGAGAGAGTAAAGTGTGAAACGCTTTGAGCAGTCACGAAGGCTAGACATGGAGCTATGTAAGAACTAAGTCTTTCCTTAAAGCGAAGGTGCCACTAGCTGCTAGGTTTTATTTTTCATTTAATATTACCTTCTTATGACTACAACATGCAAGTTGAAAGTTCACTTTCCGCTAATTTGTGTTCAGTTACTTTACAAAGCAATATGAAAGATTCCGCCTACAACTCGTTCAAACGGTAAACGAAACATCAAATTTAAAAAAAATTGATTGTCAATAATGCCGACGCGACCAGAGTTAACTGCGATACCATTTGGTGTTTAATGTTCCCACGTTCTCTAGAGTGCAGACTTCCTGTTACAAATTACTGCTCGGCCAATTCTGGGCAGAGGGGCTGGTACCCCTTTAGCATCGTTGTTTCCACCTTCAGCCTCTACCTGGGGATCAGCCACGACCTGCTGGCAGACATTCCGTGTACCAAGTCAGTGTTGTCACGGCGCCCCGTGGTGATGGCGTGTGCCGGGCAAGGAGGAGGGAGTCGCGGGGAAGGGAAGGAGGTGGTGCTCGTGACGGGAGGAGCGGGTTTCCTCGGTCAGCACATCGTACGGGAGTTG
>JAODUO010000477.1:307500-327500 GCA_025642075.2 Ridgeia piscesae
AAGCGCGTGCCTCGGCTGATCTACACCAGTACAGTCGATGTCGTCATCGGGGAGGAGGAGATCAGGGAGGGGGACGAGACGCTTCCCGTTCCCGACACGTTCCTCTTCCCCGGTTACCCTGCCACGAAGCTGCGGGCGGAACAACTTGTTCTGGCGGCCAACGGTGCCGCATTCACGACGGGTAAGCGGTTAAGTCTGACATCTGTCTCTTTTTCCCTTCTCTCTCTCCCTATTTCTCTCCCTCCGTCTATTCTTCCGTTCCCCGCTCATTCCCCATTCCTCTTTTTCCCGCTATCCCTTTCTCCTCCTTTCCGAAAACCATATCTGGCTCCTGTCCCCCTTCCTGTATCTTCCTCTTTATTTCGTCATCTGTCTCACTCCCTCTCTCTTCCCTGCACCAACTTGTCTATTTAAAAAAAAATTCCATTTTAAACACATTCCTCATTTCTATACAAAGCGATTGTTACAGCATTCTTCTTTGGTGTTTTCGTCTTTCATTCAGACATCTTCGAATTTTGCAATGCCGTAAGACCCAACATTTTGAAACAAATGCATGAAATTATATAGATTTATATAATATACTAACGACCCTAGGTAATAAACTAGGTAAGTTAAAATGATAACAATGAAGTGGCCACAGAGGTACCGATGAACTATTTGTGAAACTGTGCTTCGTGTTAATGTAGAATCATCTTATGAGATCCAACATTAGATAAACTAGGGCTTTTTCAGGCAGGGAGGTCGGCTTTCTTGGCCAGTATTGCGGACTGACAAGATTAACATATACCGTTAACATGTCCCCTGTGGGCCTACATGTCGAATTGGTGTGTTTCACGTGCAGGCGATGACACTGGTCGACTTCACACGCTGGCTCTGCGACCCAACGTCATGTACGGGGAGGAAGACCCGTTCTACGTCACCAGCGGGCTCCGTTCTGCTGAACAACATGGCGGATGTCTAACGCGTGTAGGCGACGGAGGCGCCCTCTTCCAGCAGGTATAGACAGTACAGTCATCGTCAACATCATCCGCTAGGTTCTGTGCAAACCATTAGACTCCATCTTGACTGGAGTTATTACAACTGTGTTTTAATAATAATAATAATAATAATAATAATAATAATAATAATAATAATAATAATAATAATAATAATAATAATAATAATAATAATAATAATAATAATAATAATAATAATCGGTAGCGGTAGCGGTAGCGGTAGCGGTAGCGGTAGCGGTAGCGGTAGCGGTAGCGGTAGCGGTAGCGGTAGCGGTACGGTAACGGTAACGGTAACGGTAACGGTAACGGTAACGGTAACGGTAACGGTAACGGTAACGGTAACGGTAACGGTAACGGTAATTAACGATAACGACAATAATAATAATAGTACTAGTAATTATAATTGTTATAGTAATAATACAATTGACATGCATTATCTCAATGAAAATATTTCATCTTGCAGGCATATGTCGGTAACATGGCGTGGGCTCACATCGCAGCCAAACGAGCCCTCCAACGGAGTCCCGAGCAAGTGGGAGGTCACGTGTTCTTCGTGACAGACGACACACCCCTGATGAACACATTTGACTTCATGGAGCCTTTCCTGTCGGCTCGCGGTCTCTCGCTGTCCACTTACCACCTACCGTATCGTCTCGTCTATAACTTAATGAGAGGCACAGAAGCTTTGCTGCGGCTCATCAGCCCGCTATACAAACTAAATAGTTCCACCGCTGCCTGCAGTGTGGCGTACGTCTGCAAAACATTCTACTTCAGTCGCCGCCAGGCGGAGCTGCTGCTCGAGTACTCGCCCGTGTACAGCTACGAGGAGTCGTTGGCTAAGTGTGTTGATTATTATAAAAATATGGACTTAAAGTAATATCATAAGAAGGCGTGGTGCTGCTTAGAGCTTCTTCTTCTCCTTCTTCTCCTTCTCCTTCTCCTTCTCCTTCTCCTTCTCCTTCTCCTTCTCCTTCTCCTTCTCCTTCTCCTTCTCCTTCTCCTTCTCCTTCTCCTTCTCCTTCTCTTCTCTTCTCCTTCTCCTTCTCCTTCTCCTTCTCCTTCTCCTTCTCCTTCTCCTTCTCCTTCTCCTTCTCCTTCTTCTTCTCTTTCTTCTTCTTCTCTTTCTTCTTCTTCTCCTTCTTCTCCTTCTCCTTCTCCTTCTCCTTCTCCTTCTCCTTCTCCTTCTCCTTCTCCTTCTCCTTCTCCTTCTCCTTCTCCTTCTCCTTCTCCTTCTCCTTCTCCTTCTCCTTCTCCTTCTTCTCCTTCTCCTTCTTCTCCTTCTTCTCCTGCTTCTCCCCCTTCTTCTGCTTCTCTTTCTCGTTCTTTGCCTTATTCTTCCTCCTCCTCCTCTTCCTTCTTCTACAACTACTCGTCCTTCGTCTTCATAGTCTCCTTCATCTGATTATATTTCTCATTCTAGTCCTTCTTCTTGTATGTTTCAATCTCCTCCATCTCCTCCTTTTTCTTCTCCTCCTGTTTTCTTCCTTCACGTCATTCTTCTCCTTCTACTCCCCCTTCTTCTCCTCCTTTTCCTCCTCCTTCTCTTCCTTCACGTCATTCTTCTTGTATTTCTCATTCGACTCCTTCTTTTCCTCCTTCTTTTCCTCCTTCGTCTCTGCCCTCACGTCATTGTTCTTGTACTTCTCTCTCACCCCATTCTTCCCATGCTTTTCCTGCTCATCCGTCTCCTCTTTATTCGTCATCGTCGGGCTCGCCTTCTCCCCTCCTTCCGTCTGTAGCAGATATTGACAACTTGTTCCTTTACCTTCCGCTATTGTAGTCTTCTATCTGTACCTTGTTCTAAATCCGAACCATGTTGCTTGACACTCGAGTGTTTGTTTCTTCAGACCTGTGCTTCGTTTCCTCTCGTCCTTTCGCGTTGTCAGAAACTGTTTTAACGTTTGTAGTCTGATCAGATCCTGCTTGTTTATACCAAACATTGCTCATGGTCCTAGGTTTTGTTTTTGCTATTTTATGTATTGCGTCTATTCATTACTACGCACATATTACTAATCCCCACATAACCTAACATAACATCGTTGTGTGTAGCGGGATATCGGACTGTTGAAGCTAGATAGATAGGTAGTTACCTGAGCTATTCAATCAATCAATAAATGTATCAATTCCAACATTGTTGCATGGTAATTTAATGAGAAAAACATGTCTGAAGGATAAGTTTGAGCCAACGAAACAAGCAGAATTATGCGTCATGATAAGCACGACAGTCTCGGCATGAAATATTAATAGACAGCCATATACGTTAGCATTCTAACAGCCACACAGGACAATTGAATAATAACATAAAAATCGAATTTATTGTATTTTCGCCCAGCCTCAAATAAACGCATGCACCCGTCATGATAACACGTCAGGCAAGTCATGTCTATGTACATATTTACACACTGAATAATAACGTATACATTTTGAGAACATCAATACATACATCGTACTTTACTGTCATTTTCTCTGTAAAAGTATACAATATAATATAATATAATGCCGCTACACTGAACAACGCTGAACATAAATAAGTTACATAATTTAACTGCGCTTTGCTCAAGACATCTAGTTAGCTCCGCTTTATTTTTGCCTACCCTGCTAGTAACATAAAGTATATAAGTGTATGTCAAACGTATGCCTCTAATACACAATCTCTATAGTGTATTATTTTCTAAATTTACACGAAAGCGCACCGATCGATCGCTGTCTGGTAAACAGAATGTTGTGTATAATTTAGTTATTCAAATGTAAATGTTACGCGGATAAAGTGAGCAACAATGACTGCTTCTTTTCTTTTCACCGATTTTAAGCAATGAGAATTAAAAATAAAACCAACCAACACATTTGTCCATACTTAAATATAACATGTAAAAATGCTGCCGCAGAAACGTCATTTGAGGAGATATTTGATTCAGCAACTCTGTAGAGGTGATATGTCACGACCATCATGCATCTGTACGATATTATATTGACCCAATGGCTTCGAAATACAATAATTGTCGTAATACGGTCCGCTTGTCCGAGTGATCGGTTTTCGTTATTCGCCAAACGACTCTAACATGTTTGCTACAGCGAGACCGCGCGCACAAATTGTTTGAGCATACCTATCTATATACATATTAATAGAAATAAAATGGCGGGTTGTCACACAGCGCCTCTAGCGAATGAGAAAGCGCCATCTATTGGAGTTGCAGTCTAGGAGCACGCGCGGTACCACCACATAGCGCGCCATACCAGGCGGGCGCCATTTTCTTCGGATAGCCATCGACAACACGACGAAGCCGTTCACTGAACTTCCGGTATCTGTGGGAAAATACAAATAGAAGACACGTAGACATTTGTTCCGTAGTAGGGTGAATTGTCCTAGTCGAGGCTAGGTATTGTTCCACAAACGGTCTCAATTAAGTAATTGAACAGTCTGTCAATATGCTACAAAAACACATTACAATTATAGCTTGGTTTGGCAACACACCAGATACACGGAAACATCGGCGTTAGAATTCCTCTTCGGAAAAGAAAAAATCGCGGTTTCCTTTGGGGATATGTTGGGTAGGTCTGTTTGTCAGCTTCAAAGCAGCAGGAAGCATGGTAGAACACCGGTCTACAGATAACAGGTTCTGACTTCCACTGAATCGAAACTATCTATGCACCATACGTAGGCCTAAACTGCACCGGATGCAGTCCGACTCCATTTCCAATCAACTGGGAATGATGTTGACGATACGCGAAGGACACATTTTGTAACTACTTCAAGTACAAATAAGTATATTCGTTTTACACTGAATGCATTTAGCCGACAATATTCTTAACCAAAGTAAGTTAATATTTATACGGTACACGTGACAGGACTACCATTTTACCAACGCCCTGGCAAGCGAGAATAATTATCGTTGTTCCTTCTAAACAAACTATCTGTGCCGATTTTAAACATTACTTCTGAGAACACCAACCATCATCGTACAACCCCATAAAAGAAAATATCAACATGTCAACAGATGGCGGTGACATTATACTTACTTGCGTCCTTTGAAGAAGTAAATGTTTCCATCGCGGTATCTGGTTACTGCTTCAACGTTAGGCGGAATCCCTGGCCACATCTTGCTGATTGGTCGAGGCGTTGAGTCTGCGACAATATCTAGGGTTGCCTCGTCAAAGACCCAGTAATAGGCGCCCTAAACAACAGGCATCATCACGTGAATAATGCAGAAGGTGATAACGCTGCAAGTAATCCATTGCCACACTCTGTCAGGTACAAGTACGAAGTGTAGCACCCACCGATTATATTCTAGATGTAGGTATGTGTATTATATTAAAGTACAACGACATTCTAGCGATATTACAGTAGCCGTTTCGTGTTGATACAGTGTACAGAAGAGGGTATACAATTGCAAACACTGGCACCGACATTCATGGAAACATATGGAACATTTACAACCAGCTAACAAGAGCACGAAATCGTGTGGTCCTAATTTCGACAAAGACAACTTGCAACATCAAACAAACGAATGTTGTTGTTGTAGCAACGATAGAAGTATTCTGACATCGCGTAAGAGTCTGAATGACTTTACCTGGAAGAGGTAGATGCGTCCGTCCCGCCCAATCAACGCAGCCTGGGGAGCCTTGGGATAACCTTTCGATGTTACCTTCTTCTTAATCAGGCGACGGTAGCCGTAGTATTTGAATACCTTGTTTCCTGCACACAGAGAATATAGCACATTACAAAATGATTATTGTCTGTCCTAGATGGACGACATTCTCAGGGAATTACAATTATTTTTAAATGGCTATGCAGCAGGCTCATTCGCCCAAATTTCGTTAAATTTGCATACTCCTGAGTTGTATGCTCATTATTGTATAGTGGTTTGTCGTAGCAATTTCACTGAAAATGTATTGTCGTGAAAATGGGGTTATATTAGTGGGGTAAAAACAGTGATTTCTCACAGAAAGCTGTGAGTTCTGCAAAGCTATCACATATTTTCTATCTGTATGGATGTATAGCTATCCAAAAATCACTATGAGCATTCGTCCATAAAAATGTACCGACAAACCGTCTGGCTCATGGCCTAAATGATTCACACTGGGATGTCAATAGTTACTGAATGATATTCAGTGGACAATCTTACAAAAAAGCATCTGGTTAGATAAACATAGGTCGCATAAACTACAACAACGGCCAATGTAGAACGCTGTGTCTTGGCAATTTCATTTAATAATGCATTTAATAGTACAGTCCAGAGCTTATAACGTCAGGTGATAAGTTAACAAAGGAGGCCGTTTGTTGATAAACAAATGGCATCCTAGATGGTTTCATCTGTTAAATGTAGTGCGTCGTTCTGTGACATTTGTCGAATCTGTTTTTAAACGTAATGATACTACAGCTAACATCGTTGTATTATGTGAACGTCTACCACGTTAATTTTACATTAGTTTTCATTAATTTAATCAAAACGAAGTAAATATATGCACAAACGAACTAGCATGTCACAGTCAATAGTTGGTATGTTGGCATTTTCATTGAAATAGTCTGAAGCCAAAAAATCGAGATGATTAAGCAGTTTTCAGTATAAATTAAAAACGTCTGTGAATGTGTTTCGCTACTTATTCAATACATTTGAATTTTATTCGAGTCTCTATTAATCTGGGGTATTTTCTTTGTGCAGCGTAACAATTACGTACTCTTTCTTTATTAAAAATTTCTGTGAATGAAAACGATTCCTTTCGAACAGGAGGTTGACCTGAGAAATAACTGACAAGTAACAAATGACTCACGTTTGAAGAAGTACGTGTACCCGGTACGAGTCGAGTAGACGGCAGCTCCCAGACTTCTCGGCGGTTTTTCGAACAGTTTCGCCGCCCTCTGTGGGTAGCCAACCGTGACGCCTGCGTCATCAAGTCGCCACACCCACTGACCCCGGAACATGAATACTCTCTGGTCTGGCGCTGTACACAAACAGAACCGTTTTAGACGATTAATGCTTTGAGAGCGTTATCTGGGTAATATTGCTAGGACTGTGTTGTATTATTTATGTTGTGTAATAACAATATGCATGATAGACTACCCCCAGATCTTGTGTGTTACCATGCTGGTATCATCCTGCCGGAGAACGCACGGCTCTTTCGTTGTGAGAATCGTTGTTTAAAGCCCTTGGCTCACTCAGCTGTTTAAACGTGTGCCTCACTATAGACATTAGTGGATATTAGTGTACAAATATTTCGCGTATTTATTGTGGCGTGGTTGAATGCTTCCCAGAGAAATCGGGATGGTTTTCGAGTGAACAGGTCAGTAAAGTCGAAAACGCATAGCGCAGGCGACAGGACTGACTACTGCTGCGTGTAAAACTTACTGTTTACCTTTTAACAGTTGTTGTTTATGCATGGAACCATTATTTCATACCTTGGTAGACGGCGTCAGCCTTCATCTTGCAAGGGTTCGGCACCGGCGTTGGCTTCTTCGTCGGCTTGGGCGGTCGGGGTGTCTTAGGGCGGCGGGTTGGCCTAGGCGAGGGGGTCACTTCACCACTCGTGAGTGTCGTGGTGGACCGTGGTGTTGTCGTTGTCGTTGTCGTTGTCGTTGTCGTTGCCACGGGCGGTGTCGGCTCGGTGCGGTCTTGACGTGATCCTGAACCCAGGGACACACGGGCGGTCAGAAACAACAGTGCATCTACCCCCCTCCGAAATCTCATACGACAGGTCTGCCGATTAGTGTCGTAGGAGATTTCGGAGGGGGGTAGATGGGGTTTCTAGGAAGCATCAATGGGATGCTGTTAGAGGTCTCAAGCTGAGGATAGTTTGAGGTATTTTTGGCAGGCAAACGCACTACAAAAACTAAATACTTTACGTGACAGGCGAAGTGAAAGCACAGTTCTGGTATGTTTACGTTCATGAAATTTATAGTAACCAAAACATGGCGATTTTATATGTGACATGAGTGCAATGGATCATGCATGTACGTGGGTGCATGGGTATGCGTGTGAATGTATGCAGAATAACATGGCTACAACATATTTATGGACACCTTTTTTAAAGAGATTGGAGCTGTGTGGTTTGACAACATATCCACGGCTGTGTCTGTGAAGAAATCAGAAGATATCAGGTAGAGTTTTGTCATAATTTGACAAAACGTTAATACGGGAAAGTGCTCTCTCTCTCTCTCTCTCTCTCTCTCTCTCTCTCTCTCTCTCTCTCTCTCTCTCCTCTCTCTCTCTCTCGCTCTTGCTCTTGCTGTCTCTCTCCTCTATCTCTCTCCCTGCCTCCTTCCTTCTCTCTCCCTCTCTCCACCCCCTCTCTAGATCATTCTCCTTCCTCTCTCTCTCTCTCTCTCTCTCTCTCTCTCCTCTTCTCTCTCTCCCTCTCTCTCTCTCTCTCTCTCTCTCTCTCTCCTCCCTCCCTCTCTCTCTCTCTCTCTCTCCTCTCTCTCTTCTCTCTCTCTCTCTCTCTCTCCCTCTCTCTCTCTCTCTCTCTCTCTCTCTCTCTCTCTCTCTCTCTCTCTCTCTGACTCACCATACAGACTCTGTATAGCGCGGATGTCGTCGTCCTGCAGCTTGAAGTAGGGGTCGTAGCCCTGGTAGTAGGGTGCCATGACGGCGTGCGGCACGTTCGAGTGGCCGAGGCCGAGTGCGTGACCCAGTTCGTGCGTGGCGACGTTCAACAAGTTCGTCCCTTCGCTCGTCTCGTCCGTCCACGTCTCGTCCTCGTCGAAGTGCGTGTCTCCCACCTCCGGGTAGTACGCATGCGCCAATACGCCCCCTAGCGGAATAAAGCGAGGCGTAAAAATACGTATATGCGGTTGCCTGGCAACAAGGGCTGACGAGCTTGCAAAATGGCGGCCGCACAAGTGATGTTTAAATTGCGTTGTGTGTTTCGCAGTAAGACTAGCCATCAAATGTTTTGTTTGCCAGAAAGGATTGTATTTAAGGAAGAAAACGTTGCTTACGCAACAAGTCTATGTCAGAAATATTGATGTGCCATCATGAGTGAGGTCCCTGTATTTGTTTTTGTCTGAAGTATAGCTGACGCTATATCATTCAAAGGGGAGAAACTAAAATCATCCTAGAAATGAGTGATGTTAATTACAAAAAAAAAACATTTAAAAGACATGGTTTGATAAGTTCAGAGACAAGGGATTTAATAGGTGTTCAAATGGCGAGGTGACCGTATTTGCGAGATTTATTCCACATTGTATACTGTTACACAACTCATTAGGGACAATCTAAAATCGGTTACCTTAGTTGCGAGGTAAAAAGCTAAGTCCTTGTATAGCGCAGTATCCATTCCTCAGGACTGCTCAAAGTGTTTTGCACTTTAAATCGGTGACCTTAATTGCGAGGTGGCTATATAACCAAGGTACTCATAAAGCGAGGTTCGACTGGATTTTGTTTCATCGCATACAGCCGAGCTAGCGGAAACGGGGTAAACAGATCATATCGGCTGAAGTATACGCTTCTGTTGGAAACGTCAACTGTCGTTTTCTGCAGGGTCGTTCGATTCACCCCAACGCAGATGGTTTTTTTTATCGCTCTATGTTACAACGCGGCTGTCGGTGCGTTGATACGGAGACGTCTGGTGTTAGTTTTAACGCCTCAGCCGCTCGGCTTTGCGTTAGCTGTTAGTGCGTTTACACGGTGTCTTGAGTGAGTCCGGGGTGACAGCGTTCAAAAAGCTTAGACACGTGTGATATTCGTCTTACGTAATTAAATCTGTAGCATAAACATGGTTTTGTTATTCTGAACTAATGCCGTGCTTGTGAAAACAGAAAGGTTGGCATTACACCAAACTATGTGTAACAATACAATAAAACACAGTACCATGGTACATTGGACCCACGGGTAGAAATGTACGAGACTCAAGAACGTAGGATATCGGACCAACGGGTAGTAGGATAGCCATCCCTAGACAGCAGGATATCTGACTCACGGGTAGTAGGTTAGCCATCCCTAGACAGCAGGATATCTGACCCACGGGTAGTATGTTAGCCATCCCTAGACAGCAGGATATCTGACCCACGGGTAGTAGGATAGCCATCCATAGACAGCAGGATATCTGACCCACGTGTAGTATGTTTGCCATCCCTAGACAGCAGGATATCTGACCCACGGGTAGTATGTTAGCCATCCCTAGACAGCAGGATATCTGACCCACGGGTAGTAGGATAGCCATCCCTAGACAGCATGATATCTGACCCACGGGTAGTAGGATAGCCATCCCTAGACAGCAGGATATCTGACCCACGTGTAGTATGTTAGCCATCCCTAGACAGCAGGATATCTGACCCACGTGTAGTATGTTAGCCATCCCTAGACAGCAGGATATCTGACCCACGGATAGTAGGATAGCCATCCCTAGACAGCAGGATATCTGACCCACGTGTAGTATGTTAGCCATCCCTAGACAGCAGGATATCTGACCCACGTGTAGTATGTTAGCCATCCCTAGACAGCAGGACATCTGACCCACGGGTAGTAGGATAGCCATCCATAGACAGCAGGATATCTGACCCACGTGTAGTATGTTTGCCATCCCTAGACAGCAGGATATCTGACCCACGGGTAGTATGTTAGCCATCCCTAGACAGCAGGATATCTGACCCACGGGTAGTAGGATAGCCATCCCTAGACAGCAGGATATCTGACCCACGGGTAGTAGGATAGCCATCCCTAGACAGCAGGATATCTGACCCACGTGTAGTATGTTAGCCATCCCTAGACAGCAGGATATCTGACCCACGTGTAGTATGTTAGCCATCCCTAGACAGCAGGATATCTGACCCACGGGTAGTAGGATAGCCATCCCTAGACAGCAGGATATCTGACCCACGGGTAGTATGTTAGCCATCCCTAGACAGCAGGATATCCGACCCACGGGTAGTAGGATAGCCATCCCATGACAGCAGGATATCTGACCCACGGGTAGTATGTTAGCCATCCCTAGACAGCAGGATATCCGACCCACGTGTAGTAGGATAGCCATCCCATGACCGCAGGATATCTGACCCACGGGTAGTAGGATAGCCATCCCATGACAGCAGGATATCTGACCCACGGGTAGTAGGTTAGCCATCCCTAGACAGGCAGGATATCCGACCCACGGGTAGTAGGTTAGCCATCCCTAGACAGCAGGATATCTGACCCACGGGTAGTAGGTTAGCCATCCCTAGACAGCAGGATATCTGACCCACGGGTAGTAGGTTAGCCATCCCTAGACAGCAGGATATCTGACCCACGGGTAGTAGGTTAGCCATCCCTAGACAGTAAGATACCCAACCCAGTATCTTAAAGTGTCTAGCCCAAGACAGAAAGATACCCGACAAATAAGCAGTAAGCTTCCCTACCGACACTCATTAAATATCCGACTTATAGGTAGTCCTACACGCACATCTTAAGACAGCAGTTACCAGACTTACAAACAATAAAATATTCGCGGACATGGATAACATAGACTCCATCCCTGGAACAGAAACACGGACGTACCTGGACCATCGAAGGAGTTTCTAGATCCATCGCCGTGATTTCCGGCCGCGAATTTGATTTCAATGTCTTGATCCGGGGTCTCTACGGCCCGGAAGTTGAGTGGCGTCACCTGGCTCCACTTGTCAAACGCCTTTCGGAATGTGTCTCTGTAAGAGAGTGGCGCTTTGAGTGAATTGAAAATAAGTTATCTAGTGAACTGTCATGGGTTAAGTATTCAGTAATTGTCCTATCGTCTGCTGCTTGGATGATGGTAATTAAGCATATTTGTGGTGTCAAAATGGGTAAAAAACAAGAGAGATAACTAAGATATTCGTCCGCGAGGGCATATGTGCATGTGCGTATGCCCATGCATGCCCTTGCGTGTGTGTGTATGCGTGCGTGCGTGCGTGTGTGTGTGTGTGTGTGTGTGTGTGTTTGTGTGTGTGTGTGTGTGTGCGTGCGTGTGTGCGTGCGTGCGTGCGTGTGTGTGTATGTGTGTGTGCGTGCGTGCGTGCGTGTGTGTATGTGTGTATGTGTGTGTGTGTGCGTGCGTGCGTGCGTGCGTGAGTGTGTGTACGTGTGTTTATGTATGTGTGTGTATGTGTGTGAGTGAGTATGTGTGTTTGTATGCGTGTGTGTGTGCATGTGAGTATGTATGCGTGCGGGGATGTCACGATGCGTTATATGTATTACATGCAATCCGTATGTATGTTTTACAGACGAAGTGTACACTTTAAATGAAGCGTATAATTTTAAACGACCTACCTCTGAGTGCCCCAGTAAAGGTCCGGCGAGTAGTTGACCACTCGGTACTTTAGGTCGTGCTTCGGCCATTTGAACCCTGCAACAGAAACGAGCAGCGTCGTGAAGAACGTCTCCTTAAAGCAACGCCGTAATTGACGGGAACCACTTATAGCAACACCGCGTCCACGAGGTTCTTTGTGGCGGTGACACTCGCTTCTTTGATGCGTATTTGCTGTCGCCACCACGTGCGCGCGCACACACGTACGTACATATACGCAAGCGCGCGCACACGCACACACGCACACACGCACACACGCACACACGCACTCACGCACACACGCACACACGCACACACGCACACACGCACACACGCACACACGCACACACGCACACACGCACACACGCACACACGCACACACGCACACACGCACACACGCACACACGCACACACGCACACACGACACACGCACACACGCACACACGCACACACGCACACACGCACACACGCACACAGCACACACGCACACACGCACACACGCACACACGCACACACGCACACACGCACACACGCACACACGCACACACGCACACACGCACACACGCACACACACGCACATGCATGATCTACTGCACTCATGGATATTTGCGTTTTGAAAACAAAAATCTTTAAGTTACATTGGATTATTGTGTCTGCTGCAGACACACACGTGTTGACATTCACTTGTTGCTTCGGTATATTGAGCCACGCAGACAACACTTACGCTGTTATTCGTGTTTGTTTGGCGTTGTGTGACTAGTTCTTGTATATCGTAGATCGGAGCGGTTGTTCTCCCTTTCAACTGTTAACTATTGTCAGCGTTTTCCCTTCACGTGTCACGACGAGATGACGCTCATGTTCAAGTGATCCCTTCTAGGTTGTAGAACACCTGTCAGGTTGTCGACCCGCCTCTGTCCGCACCACGTGACCTGGTCAGAGCACCCACCCTTCTATCTTCCCCTCGGGTCATTCGCCTCTATTCTATACATTTTCATTGTCCCTCTTATCTCCGGACCCTGTTTACTGTATTGTTGTTATTGTTATGGTGTCAAATAGTACTTAAGGTACCCGTTTTAAGTACAGTGCACACGGCTACCAGGAAAAGCCGTAAGAAGGCCCGAGATAACTTTGCCTCGGTGTCGTTGTGCCAGATTCGGCCGGGCCCACCACGAATCTGCCGAATCCGGGACCGCTACGGCAGCGGGCCGGGATAATCCCTTGTTACTTACATAGTTTCCGTTAGTAAAACATCAAGTATGCCAATATGATTGTTATTCGCAATGTTTAATTAAAAAATGCATGCGCAGTGTGCGTTTTGAGGAAACCCGGCCCTGGCGTGACGTGTCACAACGCTACGTTAGAGCAGATAAAAGCGGGCTCTGCGCTTATTTGCAAGCGAGGTGTGCGTTTTGCCGAATCTGGGGCCACAACACCGGCGGTTACTTCGTATCCAGTTCATTGTCTCTTTTGCACGAATAAAAGTTGCGTGCTCGTCCGTGACGTTGCAGACATGCTACACACGAAAGCCTGAGCGCCAGTGACGACTGTGGAGCTATGGAACCACGTTATACACTGGCACCAGACGTCGGCCATACAGGACGTGTTGCGGCTAACGCTGATCCAATATCTCGTTTAGTTGCTTTGAATACGCGCTGTAAAGAGTGGCGTGATTAAAACAAGAAACACTGCATTCACATATACGCGCGCTCACACACACATACACACACACACTCACGCACTCACGCATAAACCAAACGGTCGTGCACACACACACACACACACACACACACACACACACACACACACACACACACACACACACACACACACACACACACACACACACACACACACACACACACACACACACACACACACACACACACACACACACACACACACACACACACACACACACACACACACACACACACACACACACACACACACACACACACACACACACACACACACACACACACACACACACACACACACACACACACACACACACACACACACACACACACACACACACACACACACACACACACACACACACACACACACACACACACACACACACACACACACACACACACACACACACACACACACACACACACACACACACACACACACACACACACACACACACACACACACACACACACACAGAAACAGCTAAATGTCTTACTAATAATAATGAATCGCGGCAATATTTCTCGCATGATGGCTACATAAAGTATCGCGACGACGTTGAAGCAACGTCACAGCAACGTAGTTTGCATTCTTAGTTGAGAACACAGCCACACGTTCATAACCAATTTCAACAGAGTCCGTACACGGCACATTCCGATGTGGAACCACCAAAGATCCTGTATTGTTTACAAAGACGTTGTTACTTCCTTCGATGACGTAGCATATATAATTACCAGGGACGTAGTAGTTCATGGGGTTGTTGGACGGGTCGGTCAAGGCAGCGGCCGGCACCCCACTGCCCACAGGGGCTTTGTCGGGCAGACCACAGCGGGGTTGACCCATCTTCCACAGGGTCCGCTTGTCCGGCCGTCCGGTGATGGGCAGTCCAACCATGCGTTGGAAATTCCTGCGGAAGGAAGTACGTTTCCATGACATGGGTTAAAAGAAAGTACGTTTCCCTGACTTGGGTATAATATTCGCCTGTCGTTACCCAGAGCGTTATAAAAGTGAAAATATGTTCTTTAAATGCTATATCCGGGATACAATTTACTCTGCCCCATTTGATGCTCTTTCAAAAATGCAAAAAAAAAAAAAATAATATCGTGTAAGGGTAAACGACATAAAAATACCTTTAAATTTGCCATTTTACGGAAAGTCCCGGTTTGCATTTGTTGGTCTAGCGTGACGTCAGTGGTGGTTTTGGAATAATCTAGTGCAGCGCAGTCGCACGGTGTTGTGTAAATAGCGGTGAGAACGCTGGCGACCCCGACAATGTGTTCCACGACTAACGTCATGATTCTGCCCCTCGCCCATTTCCGGAAAAAAATACTTTTCCAGCCGGCACCGCGATAGCGCCCGTTTAATGTCAAACTTAAAAGTTTCAGCAAACTTGTGATTTCAGGGTTGTCGCTATATTGCATAATACATATGTATATGCATATTATTTAGGGTTATTAGATTAGGGGGGACAAAATACAGCGTTTAATAGCGCATTACAGTGACCTAACATTTTACATAAGTTCCTTTCACTTCAGTCTCCGGAAGACATGTTCAACACCATCTACATTTACACCATCTACATTTCTCCGGGAAGCGTTCAGCTACGCTGCAATTACTGCGCGAAAATATTTCGTTCAAAAATATCCACCGCTTTATATAACCAGGTAGTCATCATCATACAACTGAGTAAGCTAAGTTTTCGTTGTCTATGACGTCATACCTGATCGCTTCGTTGCGCGTTCTGGGTTCGTGGAATATGCCTCGCGGTAATACTTCCAAGTAACCGAATTTCGTCAGGAAAGCCTGCAGATCAGAAAGCGTTAACGATGTCATAAAACAGCTGAGTCATGCTGATATGATTTCATTAAAATAGTTATTATATATATATATAATTTTATATATATATATATATATATATATATATATATATATATATATATATATATATATATATATATGAATGAATGAGTTGTATTTCAATTGTGATATGTGTGAAAAAAGAATTAATAATAATTTTGCAATTATAGAAAATTACGAGTGAAAACTGGTTGGACATAGTGTGACGATGTGTTGATTGGATTACACGTGTGAAAATGTAAACACGTCACACCAGATGGAAAACGATCGGGCAGCATTGTGAGTGTGTACAATACAAGTATTCTTCTTCTTTGCTGTCCATCGTGTCCGATGATGACATCAGTGTAGGGTTTCGTCCGTTACGTGCTTTGCTCGTTGGTGAGAGAATAGTGCAAATTGAGATTTAAACCCTCTCCCGCAGTTGACACAGAAGATGACAGGGGCAGAAGCATCAGGAAAGCCATGGCGGAGATTGTGATCGTGTTGGTATTTTTGTTGTATCTTTTCTTCAATGTGGTTTTTTCCTTTGTAAATGGCCTGCCTCCACTGTTGTCGATCTTTTGCAAGGGTCTCCCAGTGGTCTACGGTGATGTGTGTAGCCTTTAGGTGTCGTTTGACTACATCTTTGTATCGCAGCCGTTGTCCACCACGAAGACGTTTCCCTTCGGTTAATTCTCCATAGAATACAGCCTTTGGTAATCTGCTGTCATTCATACGGATGATATGTCCAGTCCAACGGAGTTCTGACGCCGTTAGAGTGGCTTCTATGCTGGACATATTAGCCAGTCTCAAAACTTCAACATTTGGAATGTGATCTTTCCATGAGATCTGCATGATTTGTCGTAGATGTCGGAGATGCACTTTGGAGAGTTTTCTAAAATGGCGACGTTAGAGAGTGTATGTCTCTGCTGAGTACAATAGTGTTGGAAGTACAATTGCCTTGTACACCTTGCACTTTGTGGATACTGAAATACCATGTTGTGACCATACACGCTTCCACAGTCCTCCAAAGGCTCCAGAGGCAGCTTGAATACGGATGTTAATTTCCACATCAATGGTGTTGTCAGATGCAACAGTGCTGCCCAGGTATGTGAAGTTCTTAACTGCTTTTAGTGGCGTGCCATAGATTTCAACATATGGATCAATTGAGGTTACTAGTATTACATCAGCTAAACAAGATATGTCGACACTTTGTGACTCGTCACTAAAAAATACCCAACCGCACACGCTGGAACATTGGGGATAAACCTAACTCACACCCACACTAAGTGTGCTCTCACACCCCTGTCCGACTGGTGTGGTGCAGTATGCCAGATTGCACACAGTTTGCACTCAGCATTTAAATCGCACACAAGATAAAGGCCGTCATTCTAACATAACTTGTATTCAAACTGCAGTTACTGCGCAAGATTTGTCATAGTCAATACATTCGTTCGTGCAACCAAATGAACCGCGCGCACAACAGCGGTCCAAACATCTGGTTTTAATACTTAAGCTGACACGATACTTAAACTGACACATGAGTTGTCGATTCTGCTGGAAACAGTTGGTCAATGTTCTATAAGGCACGCGAGTGGTCACCACCTCCGTGTCCATGAGGGTATTCAAAGTCAAAATTACTGCAATACGCAAACAATTTTAAATTAATAACTGATCTGCATAATAGTTCCCACCTTCTAGACGCGTTTTTTTATTGGGTGTGAATAGATAAAACTCATAACGGAGGTTTCTGCTGTGGCAGTTACGTCCAAATGCGAAAGAATGCATAGTTCGTTCAAGTCGTTGGGACGGATCATGAATGAAAATGGCAAAATTGCATAAACACGACATGGCGGCAGACAAGACTTGTGTGTGCTATTCGTTGGTCGTTGTCCTTACGGATTAACCAAGAACACTGTTGCACCCGGATATTCTTCGGATAAACATCGAGAACATGGGCCAGAAAACACGCCAGGAACATGTCGGTGGGGCCGCCCTGTGGCGAATGCACACACAGGCCAACGAGTACGGGCAGTAAACATGTCCCAAGCACGTCCTAACATACACCAGCAACACGACTCAGTTGTTAAGTTGAAAGATAGCTGCCCCTGGGAACGGCCCTATATCCGTTTCGACGTTGGGGTTGCGCGTTCGCGAGCCAGCGGGTGATTAACACACCCCTAGAACACGACCGAACATGGCAAGTTGCCTGCGGTGTGTGCTGACTGCGAAGTGAACAGATGACATCAGATAAGAACATGGCTACCAACGGAGACATCTCATCGTGAACTGTACTTGCCAACTGACGTCTTTAAAACGTATGTTCGTGATCATTGTAGGCCAAGTAAATTTACCAGTCGGACCAGTTTGTGGTATTTGCTATTGAATATTTATTTGTCCAATCGGCCGTGGTTAACCACAGAGAAGCTTACCCCGTGTTGTCTGGATTCTGACACAAAGGACAGATGAGCACCAGGGGTTTTAAGAAGCGTCTACACCACCCAGCCTGGGGCTGTGGCCGGGCTGACGTGTGCAGCGTTCCGTGGTCAAAGGCAGAGGGTCACGCCAGTTGACGAATAGAATCAACAGTGTACGAGTAGACTAGTGCCGTAAAGTAGACGCATGATAACAGAACAGCCCACTAGTTGTGTGGTAATAAAAAATTAGGATGAAAACGACACTGCAGTAAAACTTCTCGACAGGAGATCATTCAGAATGATTTCGTTATCACTACAAAGATTAAAAATTCAAATGGGATTCCCATAGAGTACATTTTATCCCCCTGCCATCGGTTGGAGGACATCGACCGTAGATGGTTTGATCGTAGATTATGTGTTATGTACTGGTTTTGTAAACTGTCTATTCTTGTGTCGCTGGATTTTTAGCTAGATTTAGTTAGATTTCATTGGACAAAATGAAGATACCATCTAGACTAACTCAATGACGATGTGTGTGTGTGTGTGTGTGTGTGTGTGTGTGTGTGTGTGTGTGTGTGTGTGTGTGTGTGTGTGTGTGTGTGTGTGTGTGTGTGTGTGTGTGTGTGTGTGTGTGTGCGTGTGTACGCGTGCGTGCTTGTGCGTGCGTGTGCATGCGTGTATGAGTGTGTGTGTTTGTGTGTTTGTGTGTATATATGTACGTGTGTATGCCGGCGTGTGAGTGCGTGTGTGCTTGCATGTGTATACATGTGTATGCGGGTGAGCGCGTATGGTTGTGTGTGCCTGCATGTACTTCTGAATGTCCATGTATTTGCGGGATCCTATTTGCGTGCGTGTTAACTTAACATATCATACTCACATCAGGGTCAAGAGGTCGCGCCTTCTCTTTCGTATGTCTGATTCTTCCCTCGATGCTACTACACCATCCCAGCAACAAGAGCAGCACTGCTGCATTGGTCCCTATCATTGCTGGCCCTATTGGTCCCCAAACTTCACCCTAACAGTCCACAACTTTCTACTACACGTGCAATCGTCCCCGTCTTCAACGGAGTGTGTCGACGCGTCCACTCACAGTCTGCTACTGGCGCGCGTACGGTCCGTGCCACCTAAAATAGTCCCGACATGAATCCGGGACGCGGTCAGGGCCAGCGGGCGCTAAAGGCTCTAATTAGTCAGTTAACCGTGTAAGTAGTCAACCTGTTCGAGTCGCTACTAGCGGCGATATTTCAACATCCGCGTTATACGTAAAAATATAACATGACGACAATACCGGATGTGGACGCGGTCGTGTACTACGTACTACGATAACCACCCCCAGCCGTAGGGCGCGTGACCTCATTGTGACGACGGTTCAATACCCAGGTCGGGGTACTTGAGTCTGCACCTGACACGTATAGTCACAGAGTCAATCGATCTATTGTGCAGAGAAGTCAGACTGTACAACGCTATACATCCGTTTGAATGTGTAACCTTTTATCGTATGTGGTCTTGTGTAAAAACTGGATCTAGACCGAAACGGCGGTACAAATACAGATACGGATGCGTTACGATCACCTCAGTGATAAAGCCACCTCGCAAGTACGGTCACACTGGGGCAGTCCCAAATAATTTCTACATAAGAGTAAAGCAAGGACATTTTATTTGATATTACGGTCACCTCCACAGATCACTTTTCTCCAGTTCCGTGGTGACCTTTGTAGCGATGTACAACAGTCGCTAAGCGTTATATCTCAACACAAATATTACTACGTTGTCTTAGTTATTTCGCGTAATGGTAATATGTCATTGTTTAACAGTGCAATGTACG
>JAODUO010000477.1:332500-397500 GCA_025642075.2 Ridgeia piscesae
TGTGTGTGTGTGTGTGTTGTGTGTGTGTGTGTGTGTGTGTGTGTGTGTGTGTGTGTGTGTGTGTGTGTGTGTGTGTGTGTGTGTGTGTGTGTGTGTGTGTGTGTGTGTTGTGTGTTGTCCATTTTCTTTCATCCTTTTGGATCCTGTTTTCAGTGTGAACCAGGAATTGGTTTCTCCACTGCAGTCATTGTTTACTAAAGTGGTCATAACTGGGTGTTTCGCTTCACTGAAATTTCCTAGAAACATAAGTAATAACCAATCCTCTACATATTATTTAAAAGTTATGCAATGACACAAAAATAAAACCATGCCCGCTCTCGGATGGTTTGGGAAGTTTTGTTGACATATTGTAACATTGGAAGATTTGGAAAAGGGATTCAGGTGTATAACATATGAATAATTAATTCGTTCGTTCGTTCGTTCGTTCGTTCGTTCGTTCGTTCGTTCGTTCGTTCGTTCGTTCGTTCGTTCGTTCGTTCGTTCGTTCGTTCGTTCGTTCGTTCGTTCGTTCGTTCGTTCGTTCGTTCGTTCGTTCGTTCGTTCGTTCGTTCGTTCGTTCGTTCGTTCGTTCGTTCGTTCGTTCGTTCGTTCGTTCGTTCGTTCGTCTGTTCGTTCGTTCGTTCGTTCGTTCGTTCGTTCGTTCGTTCGTTCGTTCGTTCGTTCGTTCGTTCGTTCGTTCGTTCGTTCGTTCGTTCGTTCGTTCGTTCGTTCGTTCGTTCGTTCGTTCGTTCGTTCGTTCGTTCGTTCGTTCGTTCGTTCGTTCGTTCGTTCGTTCGTTCGTTCGTTCGTTCGTTCGTTCGTTCGTTCGTTCGTTCGTTCGTTCGTTCGTTCGTTCGTTCGTTCGTTCGTTCGTTCGTTCGTTCGTTCGTTCGTTCGTTCGTTCGTCATGTTCGTTCGTTCGTTCGTTCGTTCGTTCGTTCGTTCGTTCGTTCGTTCGTTCGTTCGTTCGTTCGTTCGTTCGTTCGCTTCGTTCGTTCGTTCGTTCGTTCGTTCGTTCGTTCGTTCGTTCGTTCGTTCGTTCGTTCGTTCGTTCGTTCGTTCGTTCGTTCGTTCGTTCGTTCGTTCGTTCCGTTCTCGTCCGTCCGTCGTCGTCCGTCCGTCCGTCCGTCCGTCTCGTCCGTCCGTCCGTGTCTCGTCGTCTGTCTCGTCCGTCTGTCCGTCGTCCGTCCGTCGTCCATGTCCGTCCGGTCCGTCCGTCTGTCCGCCGTCCGTCGTCGTCCGTCGTCCGTCGTCCGTCCGTCCGTCCGTCCGTCGTCCGTCCGTCCGTCCGTCGTCCGTCCGTCTGTCTGTCCGTCGTCGTCGTCCGTCCGTCCGTCGTCGTCTGTCTGTCCTGTCCGTCCGTCCGTCCGTCCGTCCGTCCGTCCGTCCGTCCGTCCGTCCGTCCGTCCGTCCGTCCGTCCGTCCGTCCGTCCGTCCGCCCGTCCGTCCGTCCGTCCGTCCGTCCGTCCGTCCGTCCGTCCGTCCGTCCGTCCGTCCGTCCGTCCGTTCGTTCGTTGTTCGTTCGTCCGTCCGTCCGTCCGTCCGTCCGTCCGTCCGTCCGTCCGTTCGTCGTTCGTTCGTTCGTTCTCGTTCGTTCGTCCGTTCGTCCGTTCGTTCAATGACACTCTCCCAGTGTCTATAACGAACGGTTACTTCGATATAACGGTAACATTTGAAAGTGCCGGATGACTTCCTATTAGTGAGTATCCGTGTCGTTAAACAGTCCACAACGACCACCTGCCTATACCGTCTGTGTCTTCGTCTTCGCTTCGTCTGTCGTCTGTCTGTCCCTCCCTCGTCCCGGCCCCCCCCCCCGTCCGTCTGTCCGTCCGTCCGTCCGTCCGTCCGTCCGTCCGTCCGTTCGTTCGTTCGTTCGTTCGTTCGTTCGTCCGTTCGTCCCTTCTTGCTTTTTCCCCGTTGTCCTTCGCCGTTCTTCAATAACCCCCGGTTTTAAAAATTTTGAATCGGAAATTTTAAATCCTATTTTTAAATGAGTATCCGTGTCGTTAAACAGTCCACAACGACCACCTGCCTATACCGGTCATATTGCATGGTCTAAACAGTCACAACTATGGACACGTTTTAATAATAATAATAATAAACTTTGTCTAAACACTAGTCTCCAGAGTACGGCTCTGTTCAGTGGCGTTTACGTGGTCGTTTGTAATACAGTGTAAGTGATGTATTCACAAATAAAATAACATATAGTGATACAATTGCGACTATGAAACCTATTTAAAAATATAAATTAATTAAGTGAGGTTAAGATAGCAAAAATTATAAACCAAATCAATAAAATAAAATGTGAAATTTAAACAAATTAATACCTACAATAACATGTTATTAAATAAATCATTACCATAATTATATAGTGGTATAACTGTAAACATCCAAATATAGAATAACAACATATTTGATATGGTGAATGTTAGGACACGATTTAAGTATGTTAAAAACTATTGTTTTATTTTGTATCCTTGCGAAGTCTTCAAAAGAAAATGTAACACAGCACGCCGCGATATTGTTTTGATTCCCATCTATCACAGTTCGACTTTAAAAAATAATACATATCCCTTTGGGGATATATCCGAAAAAAAATTGCTTTTAACCTTATCTCCGTCTTCACCAAATCCGGGTGTGTTTCACAGAACCTTGTTATGGGCCTATCATTTGCAGCAGTTTATGTCATTGCGGTGAACGCTCACAAAGTGGGGTGCGCGGTGTCTTTGATGGTTCATAACAGGATGCGTTGCGTGTTCAGTCATGCGTGGTCTTTCTCGCCGGAAATAACTCATCCCGATGTGCAGCGACGCGTGACCGGTGGGTCTGCGTGGTAAGCGAGAACCCGCTGTCAGCATTTCCCGTTGCATCACTCACCGCTGTGTCCCCGTGCTCGCGTATGCAGCCGTGAACGACCTGCGTTTAGTCATTTTAAGTCATTGCATCTTGACTGAAACGTTCCACAAATATTGTTTGCTCCATTCGACATTCACTGAGAAAGAATTAGCTGCACGTCGAACAAACAATTTTGCTTTATTTCCGATTTTCGATTTGAGTTATATTTGGTTATTGTTATAATTTGGTTGTCTCCCAACAACCTCTCTATGTTGTACCCGATGTACAATGTTGTTATTTGGACGCTTTGCCTGTTCATGTGCACATGGGGTTTTATCTATGTAGTTTCCTCTAAGTGGTGTACTTAGGGTTTGAAGTGCGGTAAATATAGTAGGTGGTTGTTCACGCGTGATCCCCTACGATACCGTGTCAGTTGTATATATTGTGTAGTGATACAGTTAGTACAGGTGATTGGTAATATGTTTAGGAATTTTAGGTATGGCTTAGTGAAACGAATGGGGCAAACATGCCTGTTGTATATATATATATATATATATATATATATATATATATATATATATATATATATATATATATATATATATATATAGATATATGATATATATATACTAAGTATGTATATTATTATGTATGTATGTATGTATGTATGTATGTATGTATGTATGTATGTATGTATGTATGTATGTATGTATGTATGTATGTATGTATGTATGTATGTATGTATGTATGTATGTATGTATGTATGTATGTATGTATGTATGTATGTATTGTAGGCCCTACGTGATATATCTAAAAGGAACAAAACAAATGTTAAGTTAAATTATTTCAACCATCACTTGTCTTGCGTTGCAGCTTTGCATAGGAGGCTATATGTAACAGTGCACACATGTACATACGTACCTATGCGGGAGACGTCTAAGCACGTCAAGAGATATGAATTACGACGTAGGCCCCTGTGTACAATAAAGGGAGACATCAACTATGGCTCAGGATGGCAGTGATGAAAATGTCTGCATTGTCTCCTAGGGTGGCTTTGTGTCTTAATTTTGTGCGTTATGTAAAGAATTACTTGCGGTTTTGCAATGGCGCAGTTAGGTTATATCCATGGTTAGGTCAATGGTACTGAGGTTGCACTACATCTTTGTGACACCAAACATTCTTTGGACAGTAAGAAGAAAACATTTCCGACGCACCTTCAATCTATTAAGGAGTTATTAATGTTTACCGACACTTGGGGGTCTACTATTGTGTTGAACCAGCGGGCGCGTAGACCTGTCGGAAACGGGCGTGTCTTTAGGAAGGAAGTACTATTGTGTAATACTATCCAAGATGTATTACTAGTTACTAACTACCCAGCACGAAAAGTGTGTGTATCTGTAGTTTGACTGCTAAAATGTATTGTGTGTGTGTGTGTGTGTGTGTGTGTGTGTGTGTGTGTGTGTGTGTGTGCGTGCGTGCGTGCGTGCGTGCGTGCGTGCGTGCGTGCGTGCATGCGTGCGTTATGAACGTATTCATGACGAAACTGGATGCAATATGTTACAGAATGCTTCCCGGCGGTTTCACAAATGTGTGCAAACTTCATGTTCCAATGCGCTCTAATTTGCTGTCAATATGAGTTCACGACCCTGTTCTCCTGTTCTAGTCGTGAAGTGAGAGTCCAGAACTGGCGACTCGTACACGCAACGTGTAGGGAGGTATCAGTGAACTCGTAGTGACGACAACTCAATTGAGACTTTTTAAGGACCACCCTTTATGACCACACGATTAAACAGACCATCTTGTATGACTCCCACATTTAAAAGGACCATTTTGTATGACCCCCCACGTTTAAAAGGACCATCTTGTATGACCTCATATTTAAAAGGACAATCTTGTATGACCTCATATTTATAAGGTCCATCCTTTATGACCCCACGCTTATAAGGACCATCCTTTACGATCCCACGTTTATAAGGACCACCCTTTATGACTACACATTTATAAGGACCATCCTTTATGATCCCACGTTTATAAGGACCATCGTTTATGACCATACATTTATAATGTCCATACTTTATGATCCCACATTTAAAATGACCATACTTTATGATCCCCATTTATAAGGACCATCTTTTATGACCACACGTTTATAATGACCATCCTTTATGACCTTACATGTATAATGACCATCCTTTATGACCACACATTCATAAGGACCATCTTTTATAACCACACGTTTATAAGGACCATCCTTTATGACCACACATTTATAAGGACCATCCTTTATGACCACACATTCATAAGGAACATCTTTTATAACCACACGTTTATAAGGTCCATCCTTTATGACCACACATTTATAAGGACCATCCTTTATGACCCCACATTCATAAGGACCATACTTTATGACCCCACATTTATAAGGACCATACTTTATGACCCTACATTCATAAGGACCATACTTTATGACCCCACATTTATAAGGACCATCCTTTATGGAAATAAAACTTGTATTTTGGATAAGAGTGTGTCTTTAATTGTGTCAAATCAATTAATGAAGCTACCAAAGGACACTGGTGGCTGTGTCAGGTGTTGATTCCAGGCAATAGTTGTTCAAACACAACCACATGTAAAGGTATGTTCTTATATAGCGCAGTATCCGATCCTCAGGATTGCTTAAAGCACTTTACACTTTACTTCCCTGACAGACCTGTTCACTCAGACACCATCACAACTTCTCTGGAAATTATCCAGCCATCTGCTACAATTAATGTGTGAAGGCTGCTAGTACACATATCCACCATTGTCTATAGCCAGGTACTCGTGTATACAGCTGAGTGAACTGGAGCAATGTTGAGTGAAAACACTTTCCCAAGGCATTAACACCACAGCACAGGACCTGGGTCCCCTTAGTCGAGAGTCTGAAGCTCTACCCCTGAGCCACTGCGCTCTACAATGTAGAGTATAGATACAATACACACTCAATCAGAAACAAAAAGCATTTTAAATATTTGTATCACTGATCATCATAAACATTTTTCACAATGGTGTCATACTATGTGTGTGGAATTACGTCCAAGTGTTTTTAGTAGTTATACTCAAATCATTGTGCAGTGGGGTTATACCCTAATGGGGTTGTGTTCACTGGGACATCGTCCATTTACCACGACAATGAGAATAGAGCAGAGTGGTTCTGAAGCTCTGATACCCCCCATATTAATTTCACGCCTTTGCCAGTACAGTGCAAACACTATATGATTACATTTTGCCTTATGTAACACAACTTATCGTATTCACATATGTTATCATCAATAATTTGGGTGGTTTTAGTAAGTCACAGCAAACGTCTGTGATACAAATCTGAACTTGAGTTCATAAATAACTGAATGAACCCATACTAGCCTTAGTAACCACAAGCACAATGAATGTGTCTGACATATCTTAGCAATCTGCCTTATAACGATCTGAAATCTGATAGGTCTTAACGCCCCTTTTAACATATGCTGCAGGGGTGTTTTAGTAAACTCCTCATGGCCCTAAACACAAATGTGTTTCATCTGCTGGGTGGGCTTCTAAATATAGGACAGATAAGGAAATAGCCAAAGGACACAGTATGTTATTATCCATTTACAAGAACTGAGTATTCTGTTAACTCTGTGATAACACCGTGGGACGGACACCTGTTGACCCACCTATACAGGTGTATTACAGGTGTGTAATTATGCAAAAACACATAGTGCACTATTGCTGCTCACATCAGCATCTGAAAGCAAGGACTCAATGATTTATGTAACTGAATGCACAGTGAATTCTAGTGAATGCTACAATTTTGCTAAAAGAAACACAATAACTATATACAAGTGCTCAGACAGAGCCCTTGGTGGTACCAGGGCATGAAAGGAATTATTTTGCCAGTCGGATTGGAACTAGCAAGGATTACAATGTACTGGTGTTGTTACCAGGACAGTGTGATCATTGACAACACTGGTGTAGTGTTTAGCATGGCTGCTGGTCACGCTTCACCGAATACGAAATATGTGGCAAAACGCTGCAGTCAAAATGATGGACTGCGTAGTGACACATTACAATAAGTGGACAAATTGTTTGGTTTATTATTTAAAATAAAAACGGCAGCAACTTGTTAGAGCCACGTAGTGATATCAAGTGAAGGTGGGGCTTAAGTGCAACTTATTTTATATTCAAGGGATATTTTCATGATGTTCACTGGACGTTACTTGCTTAAAATAATGAGAAGTCGTTAGATATAAATCTGAAAGTGAGAGTGAATCCATACCAGATGTCATCCAAGATGAAAGACTCCAGATATGTTTGCTGCATGCTAAATGAAAGCCTTATTAAATTAGCTTTCAAGGAAAACGATAAACTCACTTGGATAACAGACAGCCTCAAGACAATCGTTGTCCCATCCAGCACATAACAAAAGCCATATGTGTGTATAACATACTTTAATAATTTCACTCAATCATACATTCATACATCACAGGTCACAATGTATTGTCAGTTATTTCACTTTCAATAGCAGCATTTTCATGGTTGATTGCACTGTAGGGATGTGTCGCTTACGGTTTACAGCAGGGGACATACCACCAAATGGATTCCTACGCAGTTGCCCATTGTAGTCCTGCTTAAAAGAACTGCACTGTGCATTTTTTGGGTAAATTTCTGGAAGCACTAAATTTAGGACTGTTTGAATGAAAATGATATGTCTGCGTAGCATGGTATCACAGCTGCGAAATAATGATATTTGTCAGACCAGATGCATATGCATACAGGTGTAATTCGGCTTAGAGGTGTCAACATCGGGTGATTGAAGCAAAAATGAAGGGGTGTCAAGTTAGAGACTGGATTGTAGGAGAAAGAGATATGTCATAAATGACACGTGTGAATGGAGGCTAACTAATGCCTGAAATGTTCAATACCATGGATTAATAAACCTAGTGGGAAATGAAAGAAACGTTACAATGGCCGCCTATGGGAAATCAATTGGTGGTATCTACCCAGTATCTGTGAACTTATACAAGAAAAACGATCGCTTAGCCAGTTGTAAAGATCTTCCTACCATACATACATGAAATACCTCTTAAAGAAATATAAACATGAGAAACAATTCGTCAATTTTCTACACATACGCAACAAATGAGTTATCTTCACTTCTATGTAGAGAGATGTGTTTATTTCCCAAGTTATGATGACTACTGTCTCAGTTACTATACAGACATCTACATCATGTTTGTGTAAAGCATTAAGCTAGGCATGAACAGGTGCACGAAACAAAACCTGTTTTCACAACTCCGATTAAATGTTCTGTATTTCCATGTCACTGCAGACAGCCATGTAAAACAGGTTAGCAATGTTGTAAGAAATTAAGTTACTTTGGAGCATAGCCTATGAAATGTACAACATTTTGACCAATCAGCTGTGGGTATTGACCAAGATTTATAACTGATGGGTTGAAATGTAATACGTTTCACTAACTATGCTCCAAAATACACCTGTAAGTTAATTCCTGACAAATCAACCAAACCTTACAGCCATGAACAATAGATTCCATACAACATGTTAACACATTAGATGAACAGAGGGTAGCAAAGGGTAAAGAACTTTTTCCAAGTTCTTACCCACTCAGGAATGAAACTGCCACTTATATGTTCTGCAGATGTTTCAAATGGGAGAAATATATAAATAAATACTGACCAATACCTTACAATATTATACAATAACAGAAATTAGATGACAATTTCTTCTTAACACTAATTTAACAATGTTTTTGCGGATACCAATATCATGCTATACCTGATCGCTGTGTTATTTCAAAGGCAAATGAAGAACCCACAATTCAGGCAATCAAACATTGCCAAAACACTGAGAAGTATATACAGACCTTGGTAGTGACCGTGGAAATGGTCACTACCATGGAAATCAGAACAGTGTTTTTAGAGGCTGAAACCCCATATATTGATGTGGTTTATCAGTAACGAGGGCAGTGATTTCCCACAATGGCCCCTCCTCATCTCAGCTCAAGTTCTCTCTGTCCTACACCAATGTCAGTCGTCCTGCATTTGTCGTGCTTCAGACTTTCAATGTATCCCAACATACACGTCCTTTAATGAGTGTCGCGTGTGTCTTCACCCAGGAGCAGTGGTCACTCACGCTGAGCAGCTTGACCCGTACGACTTTCTGACACTCATCTCCTGCAACCAAACACCACAACCATCATGACCCTCTCAAAACACGCCTGACAGTCGGCACTAAATTAAAAAAAATCTGAATCGATTCATGAAAAACTCACTTATGTACACCATGTGTACATTTGTGTACACCATGTGTATATTTATGTACAACATGTGTACAGTTATGTACCACAGGTGCACAGTTGTGTACAACAGGTGTACATTTATGCATGACAGGTGTACAGCTGTTTTAGCTGTTTCCATCTTTCTGCAGGGTTCTATTAAAGGGATACACCAGTCAGTGAGAGATTCACAGCATTTAGTTACGTATGTATACTATATTGGTTATGCATAGTAATTGTGCACAAAGATCATTAATAAACAATTAATTATAGTGTAATTGTACTCCATTTTTAATTCAGGGCACTGCCATCTTGAGACTTATGTGCCAGTGACGTAAACCGCTTACATTACAGGCGAATGCATATTCAAACATCCTATGCTTGTCCAATGGCATTTGATGTACCCCGGTATGCAGTATGTCACAGATTGCTTATGTCACTATCACAATTTTTATCGCGAATTCCGCCAATCTTTACTTTTTTCAAACAAGTACCAGTGACATAAACGATTTGGCGTAAGTCACTGGTTCTGTACCTCAAGATGGCAGCACCCTGAATCTAAGATAGCATGTTTTTTATACAATTAAACTATAACTAATTGTTTATTAACGATCTTTGTGCACAGTTACTATGCACAACCAATTTATTATACATATGTAAGTTAATACTGTGAACCTCTCACTGACTAGAATATCATTTAACTGACTACCACCGGTAGTTTGTATATATTGTGGTTGCAATGTTATCTTATGAGATCTCATTGAACCAGTCAGTCTTTTTCACAACATTTACGCTAAGGCGACCTTTCTGTGCTGGCACTGAGGGTGGTCACTGCCAGGTGCTTGTCGTCCTCAGTGGTTCTTTTACATCCCAAACTAGGATGGGACCAACATTAATGTGACTTTGATTCATGAGGAATACAAATTCCCCAAATATACCATGCCTGGGTACTGAACCCCTGCAGTTGCTTTGACATGACAAAGTGTACATTTGTTGACGTCACTTAAAGTGTCCACACTTCACTCCAGCAACACCTGCTCATTCAAACTTGACATCACTGGGAAGCATTCAGTCATGTCCAAAATCTACCCATTCTCACAAATACACAGATTTTTGTTTTTATACAGCAATAGCGCAGTGGCTATGACTTAGGACTCTTGACTACGAGAACCCGGGTTTGAATCCTGTGCTGCCGAGTAAAACTTTGGACAATTTGTTTCACTCTATATTGCTCCAGTTTACCCAGCGGTATGAATGAGTACATGACAATAGACAGTGGTGGATATTTGTTTATGAATAGTCTATGTGCATTAATTTCAGTATGACTGAAAGCTTCCGAGAAGTGGGGATGGTGTTTGATTGAACAGGTCGGTCAGGAAGTAAAGTGTAAAGTGCTTTGAACAGGCCTGATGATTGGATATTGAGGCATAATAACTGGGCTATACCAGAACTTACCATTTACCCATAACCACTCAAAGCTTTTACACTTTCCTGTCTGGAAGACTTCTACATTCTATCATCATGTTGGCATGTATGGAACAATTTCAGCCAAGATGCAATAACTGCTCAAGACATGTATTCCCACACGTAAATCAACCACTGTCTATAGCAGGCCAGGGTTGAAAAAAAAACATGATTTAATAAAATCGGATTTTGTTTATTTAAATCGAATTTATTTTAATTTTATTTAAAACAAACCAAAACTGGGAGCTTCTAGCGTGGCATTAATTTTCACAGTGTGAGAAGAGAAACAGCCTCCACAGTACTATGGTAAATGCTCAAAACATTATACCAAAGAGTGCAGCTATACCGGGGGTAGTGATAATTACACTGACTGTTTCTGAATGAATAAAACTGCGGTTTGTTCCCAACGACCAGGCATTGAGTGATGTGCATTAACATGTCTCAGAATTGAAATTTTGTTGGGGTAAATTCAGTGTATTTGAAAGTATGATTGCTAGAACAGTACGTTTTGCTAAACCAAATCTACATTAAATACTAATAACTGAGTAATTTTCAATTATAAAGACGAATCGATTACATGACAAATCATGTGGTGTGTCAACAAGTTAGACATATCATTATTTTTATCTTACTTGTTGGAAAAATTCAGCACTTCATCAGTTACAAGATATTTATGACATCGCAATGCAGAAAACTCTTTACAAAAACTCAGTTTATCAACAAATAGTCTTTAATACGAACTATCAGAGTTACTCACCCACGTGTCCAAGAGTGCAGTCACGGAGAATCTGTCTGGCATTTTGAGGATTTGTGAAGCAAGAATCTTCTGTACCTTCTGTAGGAATGGCGTCACGTCTAGAGACAAAGTAGACACATCACAATGTTGTGTCAACATTTAAAGGGAGGGTGTAGGCTCCTCTGCCCAGAGTTGGCCGAGCAGTAATTTGTAACAGGAAGTCTGCTATCTAGAATGTGGGAAAGTTAAACACCAAATGGTATTGCGGTTAACTTCTACTCTCCTCGTATTATTGCCAATCAATTTTGTTTTGAAACTGGATGAGTTGTTTACCATTTCAATGTTTTGCAGGTGGAATCTTTCAAATTGCGAACATTGTTCCGAGATTAATAAAGTAACTAAACACAAACCTTCAACATGCAGGTTGTAGTCATAAGAACGTAATATTAAATGGAAGAAATAAAACCTCGGAGTTAGCACCTTCGCTTTAATTATGAACTTTCAAATCTGGCTCAGTAACTTATGTACACCTGTTTGTTATTAAATTAATTTATTTTGAACATTTCAACAACTTTTAGTTACCGACGCCAGAAACAAAACTGAATTCAAAATAAAACATGCAAAGAAACTGTCCACAGATTACTGATATTTGTAAAATGTCTTTGAAGTAATATCACAAACTTAATTATTGTAATAATCACATGATTTTTCATGTAAATTATTTCTTCAGCGTTATTAAAAATCATATAAATTATGATTTAAATGTCAATATTTAACAAACCATATGGATCTTGCATTCACATTTTCAAAACACTAACTCACTGAATTTACCAACAATTCTTATTAAATCTGCACACATTAAAATGCACTCTCCAAAATAAAAATAGAGTCCATTCTGAATATCGCGCATCATGAGTTATACATTATACATATAAATTATATTATGAACATATTCATAACCCTTGTGTTGTCAGGTGGCAGTCAGGACACATACCATAGCCATCCAGTGTGGGCTCACAACTTGGGCTGATGTTGGGGTACTGTTCGGGCACAATAACGCGAATCGGAGGAATGCAGGGAAGACGGCGATCATCTGAAACACATGTGCAGTTGAAATAATACGGTTACCATGGTAACAATAATATGAACACCTTATCCTCATTAACCATTATTATCATTGTTCCCATTAACAATAATATACATTATTATAAATTATTATCATTGTCATTTAACGGTGGAGTTTCCAGGCTCTGCAGGGTCTGCCTTTCTCCCAACTGTCTCCCTCCAAACGACAGTCCTGAGCACCCCATTGGTTCATACCGGTCAGACTCTAGTGGGAAGACACATTGTCCTGTAGGCTTTCTTGGACCTGCCAATGGTCAGTCTTGACCTCCCTTCATCCCGTCCTCTATTTGTCTCCCAAGTGAATGATCTACCTCCCTCCTTCCGTCTCCCAACGTGTGTCTGGCTGCTGTTATTGCTCCCACTGGAGTCCCTCAGATGAGATGACGAACTGATTTTTATGATTAACTGCTTTTGTTATTTATTTATTAAGTAATATCTTTGCTGTGATTTGTAAATTATATTCCTTTTAAACATATTTAATTATTATAACTCGTTTTACTGTACTCTATTGTACAACACACTTTATTTATGTTTTATTTTTATCTTTCGGACCGTTGAACATCACAACAGACTTTTCCCATGAGGGACAAATAAAGGTGTTTTGATTGATGGATTGATTGAAGGACTGGAAGCTGTCCCCTCTATCACCTTGTACAACCCTTTACCCAGTCCATATCATCTATATATGTTTCTTCCGATGGGTGGTTTCTTCCATGGTTTATTCCGTGTTCTTTCCATCCGGAAGAAATAGTTTCTTCCAGAAGAAATAGTAAGAAAATTCATTTAAAAAAATACCGCTAAAAGCTATTGACATTTTTATTATAACTCAACAGCCCATAATAAATAAGCCATGCTCGCTTTTTTGAGTGATTTTTGCCTCATACCAATCACATCTTTCTTCAGTGGTACGTTTCTCCAGTTGGTGCAGTACCAACGTTCTGCATCTCAATGTTTCCAAAATGAAAGAAATGTAGAACAGGTCAAGTCATTCACTGTGAGAACAAAGATGACCCACCCATACTCACCCAGTCGACAGATGAGTTGCAGGGTGCTCGAGCCGAGGGGTTGCAGAGGGTCAAGACTCACTTGGAAGCGGTCATCTAGACGCGCTATCTCACCCTGTAAGACATCACTCACTTCGTTCTCCGACACCCTCGCCCTCTTGGCTGGGGGTGGACTGGGTACCCTGAGAACACACAACCACCCCAAGGGCATAGCTGATCTGGCTCAATGTGTCATGTTGTACAAAACACATTTCTTGTAAGCTCAATACAGAAACTAATTTAACAATTTCAACACATTTCTTGTAAATTCAATGTGTAAACTACTTTAAGTGTATCAACACATTTCTTGTAAGCTTAATGAGTAAACTAATTAAACAGTATCAACACATTTCGTGTAAGCTTAATGTGTAAATTAATTTAACAATATCAACACATTTCTTGTAAGCTCAATATATAAACTAATTTAACAGTATCAACACATTTCTTGTAAGCTCAATATGGAAACTAATTTAACAATATCAACTCATTTCTTTAATACTTTTAATTTAACTCTTATAAAGCATATCCTTATTTTAGTTTTTATTACATACTTGGCCTGAGAGCCAATCAGCGTCTCTACTCTATTCTGGGGGTAAGGCCGCCCTGGTGGTAACTTTGGCAGAGCATAAACCTACCAGATGGATGATAGAGCTAACCAGTGCTGCCACCTTACGGAGCCTGGGTAATTAAGCCTACTTCAAATGGAACAATAGTTTAGCTAAATTACACTGTATCATGAAAAAATTCATGTGTCCATTTTTTTATAATTATAGTAGTTATATTTTAACACATGCGCACGCTGGTGGATAAGACACTCACCTGAGTGGCGCCCCCTGGAGCATGTGTAGTGCGGGACCGAAAGTGCGATAGAGTGAGTGGTTGAGGAAGGGAGACTTGACCTGGGCAGCGATGGCATTCATGAGCGGCTGACAGATATTCTGGTCGTCCATGTAGGCGTCTCCTAACTTAGACTTCTGCTCTATCGCCCCAGACACTGCGGGCACTGAACTGTGACTGCTGGACGCTGGAGTACCCTACAGTCAAAGCACAGTTGGGGTCACAAACTGACAGGCCAAGGTATATGTAGAGCGCAGTGGCTAAAGGGTAGAGCTTCCAACTCTCAACTAGAGAACCCGGGTTCGAATCCTGTGCTGCGGTGTTAAAACTTTGGGCAGTTTTTTCATTCTACATTGCTCCAGTTCACTCAGCTGTATTAATGAGTACTTGGCTATAAACAGTGGTGGTTTTTTTACCAGCAGCTTTCGCATATTAATTGCAGTGTAGCTGGATGCTTCCCAGAGAGTTGAGATGGTGTTTGACTGAACAGGTCTGCCAGGGAAGTAAAGTGTAAAGTGCTTTGAACAGTCCAAGAAAGTAAGTTCTTATATTGCGCTATATACAAACTTACCTTCTTGTTATATGGAATATGTTGTTCGTGGCTCCAAGGTTTGGTTATTTTGTAACAAATTCACTTACTTTGGAGCATAATTAGTGAAATGTATAACATTTCAAGACAAAACACACCCAAGTCAGGTCAGGTCAGGTCAGGTCAGGTCATGTCAGGTCAGGTCAGGTCAGGTCAGGTCAGGTCAGGTCAGTCAGGTCAGGTCACATGTCTCATGTCTCATGTCTCATGTCTCATGTCTCATGTCTCATGTCTCATGTCTCATGTCACATGTCTCATGTCTCATGTCTCATGTCTCATGCCACACGCCACACGCCACACGCCATACGCCTCACGCCACATATCTCATGTCACACGCCTCACGTCACACATCTCACGTCTCATGTCTCATGTCTATGACGTCCAAGTCCAAATCAGGCATCAGGTTATATCTCTGAATTCCAAGAAATCTCTTCACATATTAAAATAGCATCATAAAGCTGGCAGTTTTACAAAACAAAACCGAGTAATTCACAAAATATTACGAGATGAGAGATCAGCCCTGGAACCACGAATTCTGAAGTTCTATTAACCAAGAGAGATGTTGAAAATATAAATGTTATTGCTTTGAATCTGAAACAGTGGTTTCATTAAAGAGTAAATATCGTTCTATACCAAACTGGAAGATTAATTATCATAACCGTACTCACAGTTTTGTTGTGAAGTTCCAACTTTTCAAGCACTTGTTCACATTTCAGCAATGTGCCCATTGCAAGTCTGAAATTTCATGTGAGAATAATTAGTTCTAAAACAAAGTAACTTCCCAAAAGCAGTGAAAAAGAAAAGGCAAGAAAATAGTGCAGCTTCAAGTGATTCTAGCTGCTCAAAGCCATGTAGACTTTATTCCTTGGCAGATCTGTTCAACTGAAAACCATCTTGACTACCATGGAAAGTATTAGCCATGCTGCAATTACTACACAACAATTATTTGTACACAACTATCCACCACTGTATGTCGCTAGGTACTCATTCATGTAGCTGAGTCAACTAGAGCAATGTAGAAGGAACAAACTTGTTCAAGGTTCAACCAGCCAGCACATGGATCAAACTAGTGTTATCTCAGTTACTGAAGCACCAACGTTAATATCTGTAATAGTTGGCAATGAGCAAGTCAACTAGAAATTCATTTTATTTGGTGTCAGTTAACATGCCACTATATACAATAATTTCACAAATTTATATTATTAATAATAACAGTCATCAATTATATATTTCATTTTATCGTCCAAATGAACTGCTTTATAATGCAATTTTTTTTCTTCTGCGCTCAACTACAAACAGGGCCTTCTGCAGGATAACATGTTTATCAGTCACACATGTTCGTGGACAGGTGGATGTCAACTGTCACACATTTAAGCCAATTGAGATGTTTCTTGACCTGAACTATACTAAAACATACGTGTGACACCCATTTACAAGGTATGGTTTTGAAGACATTTTTAACACCTTAATTTGTTACCTATCCACCACCTGTCCACTGATATTTCTACCAGTCCATATCGGGTTTTACCAGTCCAAATGACAGGTGGATGGGTCTTTGCATAAAGCTATCACTATAAATAAATATCTATTAGATGCTACATATAGTCTAAGTCTATATAATTCAACAGTTTTTGCTAAATCTAAGCTGTTGTTATGCAAACTGCAATAGAAAACTAACCGTTTTGACGAATCTGACAAGATACTGAGCAGGTTCTTCATTTTGCTGAGGTCTTTTTTTCTGTCTACAACAGAAATAAACCACACAGTGTCATCTGTCCTGGATAGGAATGTTGACATTTCAGTAGATCCGCCCCCAGAGTTGACATTTAAAAATTTGCATTGTTGACATTTAAAAATGTTGGCACCCAACTTTGCTGACATCTCTTATAGTTGAGGTAAGATGAGAAAGACTGGGAATGTGATGGGAGGACAGTGTTAATAGGGATCTGGAAAGAGGGGGGAGAATGGAGAACGACAACAAGAGATAGAAGGAGTTGGAGACTTTTAATAGAGAACGTTGTGAGAGAAAAGTTAGGAAAGAAAAGACAAAGATAAAGGCGATGTTAACCTTGGCCAACCTCACCCCTGATGACATGGACGCCATGAGGAGAACACCAATATATTCCACAACATTTACAAAAATGTATCAGCAGGTGAGGGGTAGAGACGTCTGATCATTAATATGCAGAATGTGGATATCTGAGAATGTTACCAAAAAGAACGAGGACATAATTTATGCACCTCACCAGCAGCCTTATGTCAGCATGGATATTAAAAGTCTGCTGGTATCGTGGTTACCTCTGCTCGCCTCGGCATTATTGCCAATCAATCTTGTTTTGAAACCGGGCGTTTTGTTTACAATTTGAACATGCTTCAAGCAAACATTGTGCGGAGTTTAAGAAAGTAACTAAACAAACATTTGCAGGAAGTAAACCTTCAGCGTGCATGCCGCAGTCATAATAATGTTCAGAATTTCTCCACAATACTGCCCCCCATGTTATATAACAGAGAGAAATTTACAAAATAGTATAACAAAAATTCTACATGACAAAATGTTCAATGTGATGTTTTGAAACAAGTATTTTATAAAATCATAAAAAAGTATTTATAAAACCATAAGCAAAATCTTGATGTTGTGACATGTGGTCCCAGGAGTATACATATGTCAACTATATATATCAACAAAGTTACAGTGGATTTTGGCCAGTCCATTATGCAAATCTAGGATTTCAGCTGATGCCACTGAAATTCAAAATGGCCACCCCGATAAGGGTCAAAAGGGGGTCCAAAAAAATTTAATAAAAATATACACATTCCTTGTGAAATATAAGTAAGATTGTCTAAACATTTCGGCAAGCTATCATAAGAAGTAACTAAAATACATTTCACCATATTGTGTCGCCTTAAATAAAATAAACTAAAAGCTAGGAGCTGGCACCCTCACTTCACCAGCACGTACCTTCGTCTTTGTTGATCTTGTTGATCATACGCTTCAGTGGCTCAATGTACTTCTGCAGTTGCTTCCACTTGTCCAGGTAGGCCTGTTCATCTGTCGAGGCAGCCGCTCCAGCGGTGAGTCGAGAACCTGTGGCTGGGCTGGCCACGGATGCAGGGTTACCTGCAGCCAGACACCACGTGACTTCATCAATTATGATTACACTAAAACTTGTCTTGGGTGAGCGCCCCTTGTGCACAGCATAACAGGTCTCTCCAGACAGGTGGTCGCTCGAACAGGTTGTGCCAAAATCATGTCAGTATAATTATGAATATATACATGCTTCACTAATTACTAATGCAATTTATAATAAATTTAAATTATGCATGAAATTAATTAAGCTACGTGTAATATTGTTAAAAAACAATGCAACATCGTCGAACAAAATGTTATTTCCGTACTTGTTAATCAAGTTTCGTCAGCTACGCGACTTACTGAATCAACACTTGTTGTAACTTTCGTTTCTCTTGTGGCATCGATTTATATGTCTACAAGTGCGAAGTTGCTATTTGCTGTGGCCTATGTCGACGAGAGCCATAGCTCTTCAAAGCATCATTGACACCATATTTTCAGGGCACATTTTCGCTAAATCACGGATGATAGTTCACCAAATAAATTACAATCTATTTGAAGACTTTATCGTTGTCAACAATACTATGTTGTCAATGTGGTATTAAATATATTATTTAGTAATTTCTTTACCTCTCAAGAAACGTTTTTGTTTATCTCTCACAGTGTGTGTCACATGATGTGACATCATGTGACGCACATTGTGAGAGACAGCCGAAATATACAGAGAAAAAAGTTTCTTGAGATGTAAATAATTTACTAAATGACATGAACCAAGAGACCGTATGAGCGTATCATTATATTCAAATATTAAATATGTATTATTTAACATTGAATGAACAATGTCAAGAATGCTTGTCCAATGACACGTCTCGGTTTAACATAATTTCCGGTCGCTGCTAAGAGTGAACACATTGTGTGGTCGCTGGTCACATTTGTCAAGTAGTCGTTCATTGTGGTTACATTTCAATCAGAAAGGATCCTTGCCTAGGAAAACGCTCATTCAAGACGGGTGGTCGCTCCTGACAGAGGTTGCACAAGACAGGTTTTGCTGTACTGCTAAAATTTGTGATTACGATTACAAATGCAAGGACTTAAAACGCGATTGTAATATCGATTACGATAACTTCTACTTGTGACAATGGTCATAATAATATGTCTGCATGTTCTTATAGGACCCAATGGGTCACAGGATGGTGTAGACTGTCGCATTGCCTGTTCAGTGTCCGACCAAAATCAATTCCATTCCCGAGCTGGAACTGTCACACCCCACCACGTGTGACCCTGGAGGGTAGAATTTATGTAAGGGGTGACTACTGTGGTGACTGGTGAGGGGAAAACTACTGTACCTGGGGTGTTGAGGGCTACACTGCTAGGAGAGGGTACACTGCCAGCGTAGTAGGACACTGAGGCAGGGTTGATGACACTCTGGGGTGATGGACTTGGCACCATGCCAGGTGCAGGGGACAGCATGGCCGTCGAACTACAACAGCGCAGGGTACTTTGATTTTTACAAAAGCATTAAAAATTATATATATATATATATATATATATATATATATATATATTACAAATATAATATATTATATATAAATTTTTAATTATATATATATATATATATATATATTTATATATATATATATATATATATATATATATATATATATATATATATATATAATTATATATATTATATATATATATATATATATATATATATATATATATATATATTATATATATATATTATATATATTATATATATATATATATATATATATATATAATATATATATATATATATATATTATTATATATATTTATTATATATATATATAAATGTATTATATATATATATATATATATATATAATATCATAATATATATATATATATAATTATATATATATATATATATATATACATTTATATAATATATACACACACATATATATATATATATATATATATATAATATATATATATATATTGTGTTATATAGTATACACTATAATATATATAATATATACAAATAATAGTATTTAATGAACATAAAACAACATTTTGCAACAAAAGGAAATCAAAACTGATTTCTATTATTTTAGTCACCTAAAAAGATCGTAAGTTTCAGTTAATAAAATTATGGGTGTCTATTTTATTTCTGAACATTTCCATGGTTTTCAAGATCATTAAAACATTTCAGACTTTCATGCCCTTTGTTCTTAACCAAAATAAATAAAAATATTACCTGCTATTAAAGGATTTCCGCGTGCCATATGAACACTGCAAGCAATCTCAATGACACCCAACCCCACCAGACCACCTTAGATTACCCCCTCATGTCACCCATTTGCTCCACCCTCATATACAACCCCATTGTGCCACCCCACAGGGTGACCACTGCCTCACCTGGCGGACGCAGGAGAAGGCACAGCCACAGGGTTACAGCTCCCGGGGTTTCCTGGACTCGCCATCGACTGAAAACACATCCATTCCTCCCATCAGCTGACAGTAACATTCAATTAATTCAGCTTTTTTCATGAGTATGCATTTATTTACAAAATCCCCCCGTGGAAATGCCAATAATATATTTCTCCTTACAGACATAGAAGTTTGTCTTTTACGGAGTTTCTCAAAATAAAATGCTATTTTGAGGCGATTTCTGACTTTTTTACTGTTTTTAAAATGTGATTAAGCAACCTAGAAACTTAATTCTGTTTGGTGTAATCTAGGATGTTTTAAGCAAAGTGTGACCAAAATTGTTAGTTTATCTTGTAAATGGTGTAATTGTAATCATAGTTCCATTTGTTTCACTCTGTTTCTGTAGACAATATTATGGTGTAAAGGGTTAGCGCACATTTCTCAATTCTCTCCAGTCAAAACAAATCAGTAACTTCAAAACACCAGCAACTCCTGGAATATTATAAACTGGAGTTTAGGGATGCTTTGAGTTGACCTGACATGAAACCAATTGCCTCAATTTAAGTTAATATTCTGGAAACGGCTGATTAGTTGAATGACGATGACATTGTAAGGACCACACACAACAATGGTCTCACCTGTGTGGAGTAGAGACCCGACTGCATGGGTCCTCGTGGGATAGGACCAGTGGCTGAGAGGTTCTGATTCATCACTACAAACTGAAGCAAACAAACAGTTTACAAGGGTGACTATTTCAGATCACCAAATGACTGAGTATTACCGTCTCACTATCGTAAATAAAATCAACTCCTGACGGGAATACTATTACATTACAGTGAGAACTGTATATATATATATATATATATATATATATATATATATATATATATATATATATATATTTACCCTGGAAATTACATAATTTTGGGCAATACATGTTATGTGAAAGTCAGCAACACCCATTTTGTTGTATCTGTTCACATTCATATCTTTTTTTGTCAGTTACATTTTGGAAGTTTTCATTTGTCATTGTTACGCAAACTACTACTAGATGGCGACCCAGTAGTCATTCAACGCAAATGTTGTCGGTGGTATGCCCCTCCCCCTCCCCCCCTCTCTGGCTGAGAGTGTTTCCCAGTCAGGTCAGATCAAATCCGTAGCATTGTGTAGAATGACTACTGTCTTGGGGACTCTTGCCACATAGTAATAGTTTCCATATGATGACTCAATGTACTGAAATATTGAACAGATATGACCATTTTTTTTATTTGACTCTAAATTATGAAAAGAAGAATTACTTGAAACCTGACCATCTTCAAAGGTGAATGATAATAACAGTTATAATAATAATAATAAAGGTTTTCTTGTTGCACAATCATTTATTCTGTAGTTAATCAATGCGCTCAGAAATAAAGTTAATTTAAATAATTAATTATGAAGTCAACTAACTAATTATTAAAAATTAAATAAACGAGTTAATAAATAAATAAAAACAATTAAATAATATGTGAAAGAAATAATAGAAACACTAAAATACAAAACAAAAAGATGAACTTAATATTCACCTGTGTATTTGGCAGCCTTGTCTGGGGCTGATATGACTGGAATGGGGGTCGCTGTTGCATGCCAGCCTGTGGCATACCAGTCTGCACCATGCCACCTTGTGCCATGCCACCCTGTGTCATGCCACCCTGAATCATGCCACCCTGAACCATGCCGCCTTGGACCATGCCGCCTTGGACCATACCACCCTGCCCGCTGACAGTCTTAACGATGCCACCCTGTACCGGGCCTGTTTGTGACATGTTGCTTGGCTGCGGTAGACCTTGTTGTATCATGCCAGGTGCAACTGCACAAACACACCATATTTTACCCTTTTCATACTAAGCACAAACATAACTAGTGGTGGGCTTGTGACGCAAGACCACAATAAGGGGTTCGTCTGCCATTATACGACGAAGGAGTTCAAAATTGAAATTTCTGTGTGGGTTTATAATATAATATTTTTAATAATACAAGTTTTTATATAGCGCTAATTCCCGCATGGCGGATCAATGTGCTGTACAAGAAACATACTAAATGTATATTAATAAATATAAATGTAAATTATATAAATTAATATAAATCAAATTAAATTTTTGTTTTAAGATGTACTAGTAAACCTTTGTATGTAAATTATATAAATTAATAAAAAATAAATTAAACACTGCTTTTAAGATGTATAGTACTAAAACTTTGTATGTAAATTATATAAATTAATATAAAATTAAAACCTTTACTAAAACTGTGTACATAAATTATCTATAAAATAATCTAAAACATAAATACTGATTAATACATGCATGACACTAAAAATAAATTCTAAAGCAATGTCCATCATTTCAAAACAATTTGAATTCATTGAAATATCTAATAAAAAGATATTCATCTAGCGTTGAGAGAGCAGAAATTATGAATTTTTGCAGTGTGGTATCAGAGCTGTAAAATTACGACAAATGTCAGTCCGTGTTTGTCTGCGTATAGATACAGGCGTCATTTTGATTGGTGGTGCGATAAAAGACAAACCAGTGTCTGGTTCTAGCAGAAATGAAGGGGTGTCAGGTTAGAGATTGCATTGTGGGAAAATTAGGTATTAGAATTTCATGAATTTTATGCAGCACATGTGTGAATGAAGGTTAATTAATGTCTGAAGATGAGAATAGCCTATATTGAATATATTGTTCATGACTCCAAGAATGGTTTATTGTAGTATGATTTAACTTACTTTGTAGCATAAGTGTCTATGATGAGTACAAAGTTTCGACCTGTCAGCTATGGGCCTTGTTCACGTACTGGTATGTGAACAAGGCCCATGGGTGACGGGTCGAAACGTCATACTCATCATTTACAATTATGCTCCAAAGTAAGTTAAATCATACAACAGAGAATAGCCTAGTTGAAAAAACCTGGCTGACAATGAAGGATATGTTAAAATGGCCACATAGTGGTCAAATGTAATCTTATGTCGAGTGGTGGGCTTGTTTTTAACAAAATACTAAGACTGGTATATTAGTAAATATGTCATGGAATATGTATCACTGGGATTTATGTCCCATTATAAATAAAAAACACATAAAAACTATCATTATGCACTGCGTGTATCTGGTAGAAACCCATATCGAGAAATATATGGTTGAGAAAAAGTATTTGAGATTTTTACGCTGTCCATAAGTACATGGTATAAAGAATACATTTTTTGGTAAATATTTATGGTATCCAAAAATACGATGTCTGAATACCAGTACACACCCCATGAGAGGTCATCGCACTCACAGCAAACCTGGGTTCAATGCTTAATTCAATTAAGACTGGACGGAATTGCACTGAAATAAAAAAATTAAGTCGAAACCCAAAACCGCAGTTCTAACTAACTACATTAGAATTTAATAAGTTAACTGAATTTGAACTGGTAATTTTTGAGTACACTAAATTGAATTGGAAATTGGAATTGATTATTGGCAGAGGAGTGAACCCGGGTGTGGCCTGGGTTCAATACCTGGTCATGACAGGATGGTGTATTTGGTGGTAAAACCTGGCTCACAACATTGGGGACTGTGTATCCCCCGTGGATCAGAGAATCACGTTAATGTCAGTCCAGTCTCAATTTGGGACATAAAACAACCACTGAGGAAGACAAACACCCTGGCAGTGACCACCCCCAGTGCCAACAATGACATTTTGGCCTTTTGTAAATGTTTTGACAAAGACTGATTAGTTCAACAAGACATCATAACGTAACCACAATACATACAGACTAGTCAGTAAACAGAACCCTGGTGAGTGATGGAAACAACCAGATCTGACAAGAGTGAACTGAACCCGGGTATTCATGACGATTAAAATTATTCACCGAACTCACCTTGCTGTGGCCCGAGTCCGTTCCTAGCTAGGTTCTGTAGTGCATTGATGGGATCGACCTGGTGTAGCATTATGGGAGCAGCTGTGTTTGAGACGGTCCCCGCAGCTGCTGCTGCTGCTGCTGCTGCTGTCTTTTGTTCTACAACAAACACAGCCACAGTTCACATCTCTACGATCATTAAATAAGTTTTTATATAGCGCAATGTCCCGTCCTCAGGACTGCTCAAAGCACTTTACACTTTACTTCCCTGACAGACCTGTTCAATCAAACACCATCTCAACTTCTCTGGGAAGCATCCAGCCATATGCTACAATTAATGTGCGAAAGCTGCCTGTACACATATCCACCACTGTCTATAGCCAGGTACTCATTTATACAGCTGAGTGAACTGAAGCAACGTAGAGTTAAAAAACTTGCCCAAGGTTTTAATGTTGCAGCACAGGATTCGAAAAATCGTTTCTCGTAGTTTGAGAGTCCAAAGCTCTACGCCTGAGACATTGCACTCTAAAGCAACTCATGTGCATGACGAATAGTTGAGTAAGATTTGTCCTTTCAGTGATCAACTGATTTTTCGTATAACGTTTCCATGATATCTCCATGATGTATTCTACTGACTAAAGCAGTGAGTCAGTCCATAAATCAGATAATAACATTTCACATACAACAACTACCCTGTTTCAGCTCCCCCTGTGTGGTTGGAACGGTGCACCTTGGTAATTAAAACAATTGTGTGCCGCACACGCGTCAGTCATCTTCAAGATCTGTACTATTATTTACCAGGCACTTGCCTGTAAGCAATAGAAGTTATCAACTGATCATATTATTAAACATGCATGGTCTGAAAAGTGTGAAGACAGATCACTGTCTTAAATGGTCTCTCACAAACATGACAATAATTACCATCACTGTCATAAATACTGTCTAATCAATATGATATCAGCAACCTTTCTTTACTAGACATGGTCTAACATACATGATGTCAGCATTCTTGAAGTGTCTCGTACATATTAGGCCTGGTGTAGCAATTGTGGACATCAACAGATCTCTATATAATTTCTTTGGCCAATTAATGACCAAAATTACTGAGACTTACAAACATGCACATGTGATTGTCTGGTAAATCATAACACACTCAACCTCCTACTGATATAATCTCTCTGTCTCTGTCTCTGTCTCTGTCTCTGTCTCTTGTCTCTGTCTGTGTCTTGTCTGTGTCTGTCTCTCCCTCCCTCCCTCCCTCCCTCCCTCCCTCCCTCCCTCCCTCCCTCCCTCCCTCCCTCCCTCCCTCCCTCCCTCCTCCCTCCCTCCCTCCCTCCCTCCCTCCTCCCTCGCTCCCTCCCTCCCTCCCTCCTCTCTCTCTCCTCTCTCTGTATTCCCTCTCTCATTCTCTCGATCCTCCTCTCTCTTTCTCTCTCTCTCTTCTCTCTGTATCTCCTCCCTCTCTCTCTCTCTCTCTCCCTGTCTCTTTCTCTCTGTATCCCCCATCTCTCTATCTCTCCCCTCCCACTCCCTACCCCCATCTATCTCTCAGTCCCCCTCTTGCTCTCCCCCCTCACCCTCTCTCCCTGTCTCTTGCTCTAGATATCCCCCTCTCTGGCTCTCTCTATCTCCCCTTCACCCTCTCTCTCTCCCAAGCCACAATATCTTATCTGAGTCTGAGTATCCTGCATCTTCTAAAATACATGCCCTCTTGACCCCTGCCTATTAGGCCACAATTACCACCCCTTTTCTTGAGCAATGCAGGTCTTGAAGTGACCATCAGTTACTTACATTTACAGCTCAGACAGACAGAACCTACTGACTGGTCATTCTCCAAGACTGACCAGTGTCCAGAACCAGTGGACACAACCCACACACCATGGGTGTTGGCCCAGCAATCAGTTTACTCAATCTCCAGGCACCATGCATGTCCAGCCTCCATCACTGACCACTGGCCAGCCTAAGTACTGACCACTGAGATAAATCAATATTCCACAGCCCTAGTGTTGGTGTCAAACTGAGGGTCAGTATGTATAGTGACCAGTGCATCTGGCACTGTGCCAGCTGCACTGGTCTGTGGATGCTGGATGGCTGGAGAGTGATCATTGCTCAAGTGATGGTCAAGGAAATAGCTGGTGGTGTAGAAGACTATTGTATTGCTGCACTGTCTGTACATTTGTAGACTCCTTACTTATGTGACTGGAACAATATATATATATATATGCTCATTGGTTGTTGCTGGATGTGCATAAATAACTACAAATCTAAACTGTCCAGAAACATAGAGTATAAACAAATGTGTTTCCCAAAACATACATTGTAGGAATTTGGACATCTATATAATCTCTGTCATGAGTGTTTCTCTGTTTGTTTGTTTTTTTTTGTTTGTTTGTTTGTTTGTTTGTTTGTTTGTTTGTTGGCTATCCTCTATCTCAGTTAGTTTTACCTGCTTTGTATGGTTTGTGAATTAAGACTTTTTCAACATTAACATTTTGCTCAGTGAAGTGGAGAACTAGGCGGCTCAATATTTCAAACACATTTAAAAAGCTACACATGGGATTCCATCTGCGGAATTTCGTGTTTTTCTCCGCTATCATAAAGACAATTACACTGTATACCATCTACAATTACATTGCTGGGTGTTGGCCAAATTCTGCATTGTTTTTTATATTATTGTCATTTGAAAATGTCCACTACTGGACACAGGCACCAACTTTGCCTCCCACGGGTCAACACTTTGATTTATCCTGCACACAACCATGTGACCTATTCATTTTTGCGAACAATGTAACACAGTTTTCAAACAAATCATTGCGGGTGAATGCCGTTTTCCCTCAAGCATTGCTGGTAACTCAGCAAATTTATTATAAAACAGTATTTATCTGCAATGTCTGCACATGTATGTGGACCCGTAATGTCTACATGTATGATGACCCACACCTCTATAGGGTTTGCATATATCGGGCTGAAAACGTGTGTGATTGAGCAGACCCAATGGAATGGTTCATGGATTTAGACTTTTTCAAAATCCGTTCAGGTTGTTGGAGAACTTGCAGGCTCACTATTTAATAAGGTTGTACGTGGAGTTTCATGTTTTTTATATCATCATAAAGAAGATTGTGTCGTCTCCAACTATTTCACCAGATGTATGAAAAATGTTGCATACTTTTTAATTTATTGACTTGTTGATGAAGTACTGGGTTAGCATGCAGCATACAGCTGTGAGCCCTGTGATTAGACAATAATTCAATGAGACAACGTGTGCCATCTATCACTGTCATCCTTGCTCACCAGGAGTCACTGCGGTTGATTACATCAGCAACAACCTACAGTACCCCTGGTACACCCCATTGCAAAACTCCACTCTTAACCTTGGCCAATGAAATATGTCTTCAAATCGGGGTGTGTATTGGCATATTTGCACTGTTCTCACATCCGACGTGGTAGCGACTGGCAAAGTCAGTTGCTATAATTTTATAGTTCGACTCCACTCACTTCTACAGTTTACAGAGATGAACAGCCAGGGGTACTGTAGCGCAGCATAACAACCTCTGGCTTGAGATGATGATCATTGGCTGCATCATAATAAACTCCAATCAGGTAGTTTTCAATTGGTTTTCGAATGAGATGACAGCTGGTCAAGAAATGGTGTACTTACTGATCTCCTGGATGTGGTGAATTAACTTTGCCACCAAATGAACGTATTCATCCTACAGACAACAAACATCATAATGTCACTTGCAGTATCTAATTACACACCAGAACGTGTTCTTATAAGACAATATAACTCATCGGCCCTTGAACTTCATAGTGAAAATCAAACACCTCAGGATCAGTCATAATTATGAATTTTTTAAATAAACATTAACAATTATCTATCAGTCAACGTTTACAGAATAATGACAATTTAAGAAACTACTTACATCATAGCTTTATGTAGAGACCCGTCCACCCGTCATTTGGACAGGTAAAAACGAATATGGACGGGTAGAAATATGGTGGACGGGTAATTAAAATGAAGGAGCAAAAAAAAGTTCTTCCAAAACCATAGATATTGTTAGTTATACCTTGAAAGTGAGTGAAAATGGTGTCACATGTGTGTTTGTAGTCCATTTCAGGTCATCAGACACATTTAAAAGTTTGTAAACTGGCTTAACAGTTAACATCTATGTGTCCACCAAAACATGCAAAAATCCTGCATAAAGCCGTGACTTACATCAAATATAAATTAAATTGGGTAAATGAATTATATGTATAAATAATCATAAAACATTGTTTAGAAAGATATGCAATATATTGTTCATGGCGCCAACATTTTTGTATTAATTTTTTATTCACTTACTTTGGAACATAACTTTTGAAACACACAACGTTTTGCCCCATCACCTATATGTAAGGGTTATGTATTAGTGTAATGTTTGATGACTTAGGTTTCTGCCGGAACCTGAGTCATCAAACATTACACCAATACGTGACCAAGGCCTAAAGCTGAGTATTCTTTATTCTACATATAGACAGATGAGGTGATACAGTAAGCACTAAGCACCTCTGCCAGAATCACACAACTGATGGGACTTGATTCAGACAACTATTTTAGCTCAAGTGGAATAGGCATGTGAGAGTTAATAGGCCTGTTTTCAATTTCTTTTCATTGTGCAGTTTTTATACAGTATCAGTTACATCTATTACAAGGTACTGAAAACCCATTTTTTTTTATGAAACAGAACCCACTTCAGAACTCAACCGTTCAGTGTTTATAACAATCGCAGCACTGTTATTCAAACTGCCGTGTTGTCATTCAAATTCCTGAACAGCGGGCTCGGATAATTCCCTGGGAGGTTGTTACCCAACCGGGGCTGTCCCTGTGATGCAGAGCAAATTTAATTTGCACAGGTAACAAATAAAAAATAACAAGGCACATTCCCTTTAAACCGGGTTCACTAAGTAGGTCACACCTCACCTTTGACTGAGCTCTGGTGAACACATGGTTCTCCATCTCCCTACTCGTCTTTGTTATTGGGTTGCCGGACTGAAGCATCGCATCATCTCTGCAACATACAATACCTTTGTCAACAGTCTGTCCATGTAGCAAACGGAATTAAATGACTACGGTATGATTACGACAATGGTGTCTGGTACAGCTACCCACCATTGTAACATTGGTGAGTGACTTAATCACCAAAGGCCAGGGGACAATTTCACTAAGGTAAAGAGCTCTTAAGGAAAACACATCTTTAAATAAAATCTGCTGTTAAATTAATGATATATTTCAAAATGCAAATATCCATAGCCGTATTACACTGAACACTATTTACATGACACACCTGTGACAATGTCCCACTGGCGCTTCGTGGTGTTGACAATTTTCAGGTTTTCAAGAGCACTGTTAAGGATCAAAATTGATTTTAAGATGCAAAATCAGGTTTGTGAGCTCATAGAAATGTTAGTGAAATGGGCCCCAGAACCTGTGCAGTAAAGTAAAGGTAAGTTCTTATATAGCCCAGTATCAAATCCTCAGGACTGCTCAAAGTGCTCTTACACTTTACTTCCCTGGCAGACCTGTTCAATCAGACACCATCTCAACTTCTCTGGGAAGCATCCAGACATATGCTACAATTAATGCGCAAAACTGCTCGTATACATATCCACCACTGTCTATAGCCAGGTACTTATTGATACAGCTGAGTGAACCGGAGCAATGTAGATTGACAAAAACTTGCCAAAGGTTTTAACACCACAGCACAGCATTCGAACCCGGGTCCCCTTAGTCAAGAGTACAAACTCTACCCTTGAGTCACAGCACTCTACTGTGCAGTAGATATGGAGACATCATGTTAATTTACTGCCAGAAATAAGTCATGTGACACCAATGATCACGCCCAAAGGGTTTAAAAAGGAATTTCTCACACGGCACAAAGTGATGCTAGACTGCATGAGTCTGACAGTTTAAACTATTTGATTGCATCAAGGAACATTGCCTTATCTAGATATCCTAAGAAAGTGGAGAAGAGGTGAGAAACAGGAAGAATCTGAAGTTTTTATTTGAATTGTAACTGATGTCAAATTAAACATTATGCTTGTGATTTGCGAGTGGGGCATTCCATGTCAAATCAATCAAAAATGTACATGACCATCTTCGATTTTGATGAAATTTTGTGTTTTGGTTTATGATCATGAGTCTATGCTTCAGATTTAGGTCAATCTAACCTTCAGGTCCATAGATAGTGATCATCAAACTTTGACCCAACCTTGATACCTGATGACATAGCTTTATGTAGAGACCCGTCCACCCATCATTTGGAGGGGTAAAGACGAATATGGATGGGTAGAAATATGGGTGGATGGGTAAAAACTGAAGTCCTGAGCAAAAGTCTTCCAAAACCAGAGATAGTGTTAGTTATGCTGTGAAAGTGAGTGGAAATGGTGTCACATGTGTGTTGGTAGTCCATTTCAGGCCATCAGACACATTTAAAAGTTTGTAAACTGGCTTAACAGTTAACATCCATGTGTCTGGACACCAAACATGTGTGACTGGCAATAATGTTATCCTGCATAAAGCCCTGCCTAACGATGAGAGGTGAGAAACAGGAATAATATAAAGCTTTCATTTGAATTGTAACACATGGCAAATTAAACGGTATGCTTGTGACTTGCGCATATGATTACTGTAAAGAATACAGTTGTCAATACAGTGAATATCTGTACATTTTATTATGACACCTAGCTTTATACAGACCCATCCACTTGAATGGGTAGAAATATCTCTTGACGGGTAAAAAAATTAAGGAGCAAAAGTCTTCAAACATCTTAGATATTGTCAGTTAAAAGAATTGATATCCAGTGCATAAAACTGATGTTAGAAATAAGTTAAAAATAACACATAATAAGCCCTACATACATGTGTCATTGATTCAATTTTATAACATAAAGTTCTACAAAAATGGCCCAAGAGGCTCTCAAGTGCTTTGGATTATACTGTGAGTTTGAACTGTATTTAAAAAAATAATAAATGTAATAATTTTTTTGTAATATATGTATTTTGGTGAATCACAGTAACTGCCTTGTTTGTTCACATTTCACCTAGTTGGAACTTTCTTTGGATATTCATACAAGATAACAGGAAACAGCCAAATTGTGTCAATGTAGTGGCAGGATTGATCATTAGTGGTTTCAGAGTTGTCTAATTCCAACTTCCACTCAACTCAGCCAGACTAGTGATCAGAATGCAGTTCTTATTAATAATGTGTATATTTCACTCCATAGTTGTCAAAGAATATAAATGTTCTCTTTGTCACCCACAGGTGAGTGGGTGACAATGTATCTTTAACTAACAAACAACACAGTCAGACCACATAGATGTGTAAAAGAACTTCAAAATAAACACAACTTGCATTTATAGAAATTCATAAATTTTGAAGATAAAGGTTAAAACCTGCAGGCAACTTTCTTCTTTAACATAGGTCCAATTGTTGTTGACACAAAGGCATTAGGCCAGAGTCTATTCGTAGATCAATCAGAGAGTAAGTGCAACAATAGGAGCACCAGACTGTCAATCAAAGGGATATGATGGTTCAATCCCACCTACCGCCGTTTCGAAACTTTTGTTCACCCCACATTTGCCTGTGCCTTTCGGAAGAGACAATAAAAGCCGGTGATCCCTTCTATCTGGTGTCTATCACTCACAGTCTATGCCAGGGGAAGTAAAAGATCGCATACGGGGGTAAATGTGTAACCTGTACTGTTACTGTAGACCTTTTGTTTTTGTGTATTGTTATTGTTGTGATTGTTGAAATAATTAATTATTATTAAAAGCTCCACCATTCAATGTTATCCCAGCACCAGGCATATTTTAAGTTCAATGCCACCAGCACCATTAGTTTAAAAATTACTTCCTAAAAAACTGCCGCACCCGGATTCGTTATTAAACTTATTTCATTTCAAGCTGTGACTGGGCGAAAATAGGGCGTCTAATGTTGCGGATGGCAATACTTAATTTTACGGTAACGTGAACTTCAAATGGTTCGTTTTACATATCCTACATATCATAAACCGACAAAACTTACATCGAGGAAACAATTTTTTGACGAAAACTAGGTGTTCGCCATGAATTGTCCTGTCTTGATGGATCGGCCATCTTGATCTTTGTGTTTATTGCGTTATTGAAATTAGTACTTGCTTTCTCAGGAGATGGCAGCACTATTTTGGGTGTTGTCTGGTCTGCTAGTTACGTTGGCGCTCAAGCGGTCAGAGCACAGAATTCTAGTTTCTGACCCAGTGTCTTGTCTTCTTTGAGTATTGGCCAACACTATTTGTGGAGTGAAACGATTAGGGTTGGGTGTTCATGCTTATTGGATTATTAGTCATGTATCAAAGCTTTTTATGGGGAGCAATATGTCAGAACAGTAATTAGTAATTATTTTTTAATTAATTAATTAATTTTGTAATATGCGCAAAAGTGTGACAGTGACACCCAGCGGGTCTCCGGAACTAGAGAGCGGCGAGCGGCGAGAGGCAGAGCTGGAAGCGTGGTCGAGCTTATTGTTTGGGGTTGACAGTTTTAACTTGTTATTAAAGTGTTTAAGCCAATATTGGAGTACGTCGTTATACATATATCACATTGGTGCAGCGACCAGTCACACAGAGAAGTACTGTTGTTTATCGTCAATTCCAGTTTTGTAATCTGTAAGAAGGTAGTCGGAAATGTCGTATAGCAGGCAGTTTCCACTGTGAAGGTGAGACGTAACGTAAGTATGAATCATAATTTCTGTTGTTTTCCGATGGAGAAGATTTCGGATTTTTCCAATACAATGGATATGGAAATAGGCTACACGACAAATGTGCTGCACTTGGTTGTTCATGCTTAGAGCATCATCGAAGAAAACGCCAATGTTCTTGGCAACAGTGGACACTGGCACAACGGTATCACCAAATTCTATGTGCGGCATAGAAAGTTTGATCTTTATAGGCAGTGGCTACGCGTACGTGAGCCGTACGTTTAGGCCGCCAGTCTAAAAGTACGGCATTCATACTGCGCATGCGTATGCTTTAATTTTCGGTTACGTGAGCTGTATTTTTAGCATCGTTTATCTAAGGTACGGCATTCGATAAGCGCTCGCGCATGATTTCTATACGTGAGCCTTATCTTTAGTAGCTGTCAGTTCCAAACGTTTCCCCGCACATGCATGTTTATATATAGCTCTACTGCCGCAACTTTAGCACTCAGATCTAAAAGTAGGCCTAGGTGATTTTTTGCGCGTGCATGCCATTTCTTTAGCAAACAAATATAAAAGTACGTGAATTTTTCCGCGCATGCATGTTGATGTACGTACAAACGGAAGCTCTTTTGGCACTCAGTTCTAAATATACGTGAGATTTTGTGCGTGTTATTTTTTCGCAAGTTGACACATATAGCAGCCCTATGGCAGTCAGTAAATCTAACAATGTCAAAAACAATCCCGCCATACCGATGCGACGAGACGGACGCAGCAAGCTTGCGCAGAATTGAAAAATAAGGTACGCGCGCATGCTCACATACGGTTAGGCCATGGGTCTAAAGATACGGCTCACGTACGCGTAGACACTTCGATCTTTATATGTGGCGCGCACATATCAATAATTTCTGTCTTTGTACTGAATTTCAGTTTATTTATATTCATCCATTCTTGTAATTCGGCGACACAATCTTGAATGCGCGTCACTGCCTGGATTGTGTCTGACTCTGAGTGACTGAACGCGAGATACAGTTGGGTGTCAGCATATAGATGAACGTTCTTCTAGCTCGGTGTCGGGCGGCAGACTGGAACTAACTAGTCTTCTTTGCATAGAAGAACCAGCCTTAGGTTGAACGATGTGCTTAAAAGATAGAGGAATATTTGCTCATATTTAATTGAATCATATCTTTACATGAGCTGGGTTGTTGGTTTCGTATGTTCGCAGGTGGGTGGGTGGATATACTTCAGATGTACAGATTAAAATGTAGACGCTGTCATAATCAGTGCTCATGGCTTTCATGAAACTGATCATAGGACGTCTTTGGCATGTTAATTAGTGATCTTTGTGTGGCATGCATACACGTAACATACGTACAACTGTACATGTGTCTGGATACTGTCACTTTAGCTGGATGCAGCTGCTGTAGAGATGCACCATGGGATATGATTCTGCAGAGATGCATCATGGGACACATTGTGTCTTGTGACTGTTATAGAGTGAAGGTAGGATATTTGTCTAAACTTGTATTGAATGTGGTGGCCTATGTATTGATCGGCTTAGTTTATTGTCATATAAAAATTATGACTTGGTGTCAGTGCTCTGAACGGGAGCTGGTCTTCGTTAGCTAAGCAGTTTGTTTCTGTTGTATTGATTGTTCTGAAGATATTTATTGGAGATCTGTAGTCTTTATCTGAGAGGTGGAGTCAGAGGGTGTGGTCCATACTTCGTAGTGGGTCGTCCTTCTGGAGTAATTGTCACGCACAAAACGCTCTGCAGGGGCAAAACAATAGTCGAACACATCGACCACCTATAAGAATATGTGCAGGACAGTGATGATCCACTAACCAGTTGGTTGACCAATGACTTACCAGTGGACAATGAGCTAAACTCTAAAAATCCCGGATGCGGGACGCAGATTCCCGAGCTTCCTACCGACCAATTTCGAGCATAGGCTCGTGATGAGTGTACTGTGGGTGACGGCCGCCAAGAGACGGCTACCGATGATGCTATAAACCTTCGGCGTGGTCTGCGCACACGTCGCCCACAGCGAAAGATCACTGTATATAACCTCGGCGAATGTACGTGCATACCGTTTGTGCGTGTGCGTGCGTGTGTGCGTGTGTGTACATAATGTAATGAAGATTTCAATGTGCGGAGGTAATCTATTTTCGGCAGACGTGCTAGCCTCGCTGTCGCCTCGTTGTAATCCCGCTGTGAAAATCAAAGTCGGGTTATGCCTCGCTGCCGCTGTGGTGGTCCCAGATTCGACCCAGTCCAGGATTCGTGCTGTGACGTAGTGGCAACAGCATACGTATGGTACGTCATGCCGGGGCCGAGATTCGACTAAACGGACATTGCGCATGCGCATGTAAACGTCAGAGCACGCCATGATCCGAGTTGGTGTTGGTCTTGGTGACAGCCCAGCCAGCAGTTACTCCGTTTGATGTTGTAACTTGTTCCACGAGAAGTGTGTAAATTTTTCTCGAAATGGAGGACGAATATACGGAATATATGTCATGCGTGAAGGATTTTTTGATTCACGGATCGCATCGCCGTGGTATCAGCAGACGTCTGAGAGACGCGGTCGGCAAAGCCAAAGCGACGAGGGATCAAAAGTATGCGGTAGACGGTAAGTAAAATACACGTTTCAGTTATTAACCTAATTTTGCCAGCATAGCCTATAAGTAGTAATTCAGTAGATACTCGAGTACAACTAAACTTGTTTTTATGTTGTCCCATTAAATTTAATTGGACTTGGAATTGAAAATTATGTGCAATGACACTTCCCGAAGGGCAGAGGCTATTGCTCAGCGCATACTGGTAGAACTAATATTCGCTAAACCTTGGCTATACCACTTTATTGCTACTTCCAAAAAAACTACAGAACCATCAGTGTGCTAAATATTAAATTCCATGATTGTGGATAAACACATTTTTTTTAATCTTATAGTAATATAAACCAGTGTTGCTCTCTAAAATCATGTATCTTGTCTACACTGTGTAACCAGGAAAAAAGTCATGTATTTATATGCCTACCTTGATGACAATTTTATTGTCGAAACATACTTTCCAGTTTACCACTTTAAACTTATTTGCATAACTTAGTCATCCTCATAACGTTAGTGAATGAAAGTGACAGGGACTATTTGTTCATCACAAGGTTGCAGTACACAGTGGTTATATGAGATGCTGTTATATGTCTCTGTTGCTTTGAAAGTTTCATGTGACTTGAGCAAGATACCTTAAGACTTATACTGGTGAGTGTCACACAAATTATTACCCAAAATTGTGTTCTTGCTATCATCGTACTATGATAATGTCCTACAAAGGAATTGGGTATCACTGGATAGTGTCAACATTCTGACACCTAGTGTTAGTTAATATTTAGTATTATGACAAGTTTTATTCTCACTCTCAGCTCATGGATGTAGGTATGACTTTATCTGTAACCATTAATTAATTGTAGTTAGTTAAGTATTCACGATGTACCATGTTAGCATAACATTACATTGACATTGTATAAGTAACTTAGGGTTTAACAAGAGATTTAACAAGATTGCCACCTAGAGATTCAACTCTAGATGGCAGGTGGACTAAGAAGCCATTTGGCTTATCGAGAGTCCAACCTATCTATCTAAGTATACCCCGTTCGTCTTAGGTATACGTCGATTTTATTTTTAAATATATTAACACTACTAGCACCTACACAATCAGCTGATAATCTGTTCCATTCGTTTACTGTTCTTTGTGAAAATGAAAATTTTCTAATATCCAGTCTACACTGCTTCTTTGCTAATGTAACTCCATGTCCTCTAGTCCTTCTCTCTTCCTTGACTGTGAAAAAAAAATATTTCTGTCAGTGTTTTCATACCCATTCAATATTTTAAACACCTCAATCTGATCTCCTCTCAATCTTCTGGTTTCTAGTGTTGTTAAACCACATTCTTTTAGACGCATTTCATAACTAATATTCCTGAGTTTTGGTATCATTTTGGTTGCTCTCCTTTGTACTCTTTCTAGCATATCAATATCCTTCTTGCGATATGGCCTCCATATTCTAAGTGAGGCCTAACTATTGTTTTATACAGCGGTATTATTAGTTCTTTTTCTTTGTACACTATATTTCGCCTAATTAATCCAAGAATTTGGTTTCCCTTCGCTGCTGCAATTCCACACTGCTCTGATACCTTCATGTCAGCACTAATAGTTAACCCTAAGTCCTTTTCCTTTAAGGTAGTATTTAGTACAGTACCACCGATTGTATATTGTGCATCTTCATTCCCATGTCCTGTGTGAAGGCACTTACACTTTCCAAAATTAAACAGCATTTGCCACTTCTCAGACCATTCTATCAACTTATTAAGATCATCTTGTAAATGCTGTCTATCTGCATCACTTTTAATTTTCCTAAACACTTTTGTGTCGTCCGCAAACTTCAACACCTTGCTTGTTATGTCATCATCCAAATCATTGATATATATTAAGAATAAAATAGGTCCCAGTACTGATCCCTGCGGTACTCCACTCAAAACCGATTTCCAGTTTGAAACCTCCCCATCAACTACTACTCTTTGTCTTCTATCAATAAGCCATTTTTCTATCCAGTTGATCATACCATTTCCTATGCCATGGGCCTTTAGTTTAAATAGTAGTCTTTGGTGTGGCACTTTGTCAAAGGCTTTTTTAAAATCCAAATAGGTTATATCTACTGGTGATCCCTCATCTACCCACTTTGTGACATCTTCCAAAAAACATAAAATATTTGTTAAGCATGACCTCGCTTTTAAAAACCCATGTTGAGATGGGTTTATTTTTAACAAGAAAATCAACCAGGTGATCTTTAATTAGTCTTTCTAATAGTTTGCAAATCACCGATGTTAAACTCACTGGTCTATTTGTTCTCTGACTTATTTCTCGAACCTTTTTTAAATAATGGTATAATGTTTGCTTCTTTCCATTCTAACGGAACTATTCCCTCCTCTAATGACAAATTGAACACTGTTGCAAGCGGTATGCTGATTTGTTCTACAATTTCCAATAGTAATTTGGGAGGAATCCCATCCACTCCAGGTGATTTATTATCCTTCATATCTCTTATTTTCATAGCTACCATTGTTGGGGGGTTACAATTAGTTGTCCTAAATAGTCAAACTCTCTCCCTTCGAACTTAGTCTCAAGTACTGGTAATATACTAATATCTTCCCTGGTAAACACCGAACTAAAGTACTCATTTAGGTTTTCTGCCATTAAGAATCCCTCTGTTATTATGTTTCCATCATTACCTTCTAGAGGACCGACCTTATCCTGAACTTTCTGTTTACTTCGAACATACGCATAAAAACTCTTGCTGTCATGTGTTGTATTAAAAGCTATTTTTTGTTCGTAGCTTCTCTTTGAATTTCTAATTTCAGCTGTAGCTTGATTAAGTGCTTCTTTATAAATGCTATAGTCTTCTTCACTTCCAGTATGTCTATATCTCTTCCACATCATTTGCTTGTACTTGATTTTTCTAATGGCTTCCTTCGATAAGTGTTTCTTCTTTGACTGTTTCCCCTGTTTTTTCAACGGAACAAATTTGTCAACGACACAGTCAATTACACTCTTTAAACAAACTGACAAAGTATGAACTGGATGTATCCACTATCTAGTGCATGCCCCACTGGGGCCAGACAAAATAATATTAATGATCAACTGGCCTGCTGGGTTTCACTTGGGTTAATAGAAAACACATGTCCACTATATGGTAGTAATAGAGATGCACAGCCATGTTAATGACCTAGATATACAGTGCCAAGAGGGGAGGTATCAATTAAAAGAAGTCCAAACAAGATTAAATACTACAATCCACTTTATTATATCCTCAAATTACGACCCACTGCACTAATCACATCTACATAGATGTCCAGCCAGTTACAACACAATACTTTTTAGTGTGACCACACACAGACAGACACCCTGCATGCTCAGCTCCTGCTGACCAACTCCCTCAACTTTATTCTCACAATCTTCTATATCTAAGCTAGCCTGACTACACATTCAAATTAACCAATAATTCCCGCCCAGCATACACAAAGACAAAGACATCAACTAGGCTACTGGTAATTATTAACATGTGATTTGGGGGTCTTCATATTTCCACCAAGCATACTTAATGATAACGACATTGACTAGACTACTGGTAATTATTGACATGTGGTTTCTGGTTCCTCTACCACTACTTAGCTCATCTCTGGTCTAAACACCTAATCGCAAATTAATTCCTAACCTGATAATTTATAATAAGCCCTACCATACCAACACAACAATGTTTATAATTGTCTTTTATTTTTTGCTGTAGTTCATATTATCCCTAACATTGCTATAGTTTATGTAGAAGGCGCAAACAAAATATATAGTCAGTACATTGTATAACAGACAATTGCATTTCATCATATTATTTGATGTCGACTTTACATAATACCATTTTCAGATTAGTATGCTTAGGAGGCTTAACAATTGAAATTGTGAAAAATAAGTGTGTTGATGCTTTATTGGCTTTAATAATAAAGGAATGAAAATGCTATGTTGTGAATGTTCTTATTTTAACAACTTGTTGTTTCCTTGTCTGTTGGACTTCTTTGTGAGAACATATGTAGTTGTTAACTTGTTTCTTCATTAGATCTTCTACCTGTTGTAAGTCACCGGTACTGTTTCACCAGCCTGGACATTGGGGATCCAAGAGAGAAGTTGACATGCATTCACCAAATTATGTAGTTTTATAAAGATAATTAACTTGTCATGTGGATTTATCAATTTATTTTTAAAATTTGCTTTGTAATTAAGGGTAAATACTAATGTCTCAGTTTCAGTTGTTGGTTCAATTCCAACTGGTATGCCTTTGTGCACAAATACCCATGGTATGGGCTTATTGACCGAAACATTGCATTTACCCTTGTAATTATGCTAATATTCATGTGAAAGTTGTATCAGATCAATAACAACTGTAGCCAAATTACGCCATTGGGTCATTCCATGTCAAATCAATCACTTTTTGGCCATTTTTGCATCACCCGACTCCAAATTTAATTAAATTTAGTACAGTAGTTGGTTCACATGAGTATAACAAAATAAAAAAAATTAAAAAATCTAGGTCAAGTATCATTGAAGATATAGGTCACTGAACTTTGACCTGATTTGCATACTGACCGCTAGAGTAATGCCTGTAACTCTGCTATTAATAAAGCTAGAGAAACAAACAATATATCATCGGAAAGCCAATAAACATGTGCATAAAACTGTCATAAAATTAAAACAATAGTGTAAATAAGAATGTTGTAATTTTAGAAATTTGACCTTTGGCCTCAGATACCCATAAATGTATCCTCTGATTTTGCTAATATTTTGTAGACAGTATCCTCTACTATTGCAGAAGAGTCCCTGAAAATATTAGAGTGGGGCAGTGGGCAAATAATAAGTTTCAGAGATACATTAAATTAAGTACACCTGTAGATGAAAAATTGCACAAGCTAGAATAGCACTGTTTAACACAATAGAAACATACAGCACAATCTCTGATTTTGCTAATATTGTGTACCCAGGATCCAATATTATTGCAGAAGAGTCCTTGAAAATATTAGAGTGGGCAAATAATAAGTTTCAGAGATACATTAAATTAAATACACCTGTGGATGAAAAATTGCACCAAGATAGCACTGCATAACCTGTGCAATACAAACTTACAGCACAATCTCTGATGTATAAATCCATATATGTATATATGCTCACTAATTATATAATTGCTATGTAATATACCAGGGGTTATTGTTATGCAATTACCATCAGAGGGACAAGATCATGCACATGTAAATTTTTTGTTTGTAATGTTATGTGATTTATGGCATACAGAGCAATGTTAAAGCATACAAATGACCAACTTGTATTGCATAATACATATGATAAGCATTGCAGATTGAATTGTATTGACAGCTGATCAGCTTCATGTGTGATGATTTCAGTTTCATTAGACTGAGAGATAATATGTCAATTGATCTGAAAAAGGTGAAGTAATGAAATTTATCATTAGTGAGCACATATACATATATCATTTACACATCAGAGACTGCTGTATGTTCATATTGGGTTATACAGTGCTATCCTGGTTCAGTTTTTCATCCACGTGTGTACTTAATTTAATGTATCTATGAACATTATTATTTGCCCACTCTAATATTTTCAGGGACTCTTCTGCAATGGTGTAGGATATTGTGTAAAAAATATTAGCAAAATCAGAGGATACGTGTTTTGGATATCTGAGGTTAAAGGTCAAATTTCAAAAATTACAACATTCTTATTTACACCAATGTTTAATTATGTGTGCATGTTTATAGGCTTTCCAATGATACATTGATTGTTTCTCTGGCTTTATTAATAGCAGAGTTACAGGCATTAATGTAGCAGTCAGTATGCGATTTGGGTCAAAGTTCAGTGACCTATATCTTCAATGATACTTGACCTAGATTTTTATTTTATTTTGATATTTCGCATGAGCCAACAACTGTCTAAATTTCCTGAAATATATATATATATATATATATATATATATATATATATATATATATATATATATGTATATAATTATATACATGTATATATATATATGATATATATATATATATATATATGTATGTATATATATATATATATATATATATATATATATATATATATATATATATATATAGTTATTATACATATCGTTTGGTTTTAATTCCGCATGACCAGCCCATGTCAAACTACTCCTCGCCAATTTCTTTTTAATATTTTCCTCCACTCCAAGTTCATCCGTTCTTCGCTTATCAGCTCTCTTAACTCCAATAATTCTTCGTACCAGGTTGGTTTCGCAAACCTGGACCTTCTCTTGTTTCTCTGTTAGTCTCATCGCGACTCTGGTGCATTCATGGATCCCAGGGGTAACACATGAGCTGACACACATTTCCTTTAAGTTTCCATTAGTTGCGCCTGTCTCCCACCATCTCTGCAACTTCCCCTTCCAAGCGTTAAATTTGCCTCTCCTGTAACCCTCATTATAACCAAAGCAAATTACCTAGTCGATTTTGCACTGGGTAATTGAAATTTCATAAACTTAATTTATTCATTTTAATAAACAACAACGTAACATGTTGTGATATTACCCGTTAAATGCCAAAACCTTGTAATCAATGTTAAATTAGGAATGTTTAATTATTGTTTCATCAAAGTAAGTATAGACATTATATATATATATATATATACATGTTTATATGTATATATATATATGTATATATATGTATATATATCTATATATATATATATATATATACCTGTACATATACCTATTACACATATATATATTTATATGTATATATATGTATATATGTATATATATACTATTACACATATATATATATATAATTTATATATATATATATTCACACACCGAGTTTGTTTGATTGTCGGATGGCCCCTCCAATGCAAACTCCTGGCTACTCCACTGAAATGAAGGTACTTTTGGCAAGATTGATATCAGGCGTTTACATGCATTTGTTCGTTGAGGGGTAACAAATAGCCATCTCCCAATAAAACGAAGCAGGACACCGCGGCTGTGCATATAGACAGCGCCACGCGTCACCTATTGCTGTAGCCTCGATACTAATTATAACCTCGACTGGCGAAAAACAACGCTATAAATAACACAACACGTTCGAGGGAGTGAAAATGATCACATAAGTTAATCCTTTTTTAATTAAAGATGGGCGTAATAACAATATGATTTCAATATTTGATGTATTGCTAACGGAAACTACGTTGGTAATAAATGCGAATCCTGGACTGGTCGAATCTGGGACCACCACACCGCCACGCCATAACATCGTATCGCCACGTTGATCTGCGTCGTGCCTCGTTATGCCTCGCTGCCGCCACACAACATATCGTACCGTATCACAACGTAGCAGAAACAGCACAACACAGTACACGCGTTCTGTGCACGCTTTGTCATGTTTTTGCTACGTTGTAGCCACGTTACACTACGTTAATTATACCTCGATGTTGCCAGGTTGTGTGTGATACGTTGTGGGGAGACGGCAGCGAATTTTGAACATGTCAAAAATAAAAACTTCCAGTTCACATTTTACCACATTTTCGCCACCTTGTTCCATGTTTGCTCACGTTGTAGCCACGTTCTGTCACGTTTCGCAACGTAGCTAAACGTGACCCTATGACGGGAGTATTAGCTTGTTCCCTACAGACTTAACAAAAACCTAAATTTACGAACCATCCACGTGAGCCCACTAAGCGCGGCAAAAATATGCATATTTCATAAAGTCAACTGGCATTGCATAAAGTGTGGAATTTCTAATTCGTTTATTTATAATTTTTTTGATTGGTGGGTATGGATAGATATAAAAGCAGGTACTATTGCAGCGTTTGCGAGATCCCACCGCTAATGCCAATTGTAGCGTTTGCGAGATCAATGCCACCAATTGTAGCGTTTGCGGGTGTATCTCGCGTTTGGCGCGAGCGGTCGGCACGGAGGCGTCTAGTGGCGGACTCGGGCACACGTTCACTCACTCAGTCTAACACAAACAATATATATATTTCCACAGTTTATTATCTCAAAATCCTAATATTACAAATCTAAGAAACTAACTAAAATACTTCAGCAACTAAACCAATAAAAATACAAAGTGACGGCACTGACAGCGTGTATTATACGCGGTCATCAATTCACACAATATTGAAGTGACTCACCCACGGGTGTTCTGTTTCTCGTGGTGAGCGGTGTGTCGCGAACGACTGCTGACAATATGCGCAAGTCGGCGCAACGCAAGGTACTGTGACGTACCGTATGTCACAGGGCGATCTGGAGCGGCGTGTTCCGGGATGAACAGTACCTGTTCTCCCGACAATATGCCCCAGTAGTCTCCCCAATAGGACACACACAGTATATGCTGTGACAGTAAGCCTGTCACAGGGCGCTCTGGAGCAGCGTGTCCCGGGGTGAACAGCGTACGTGTTCCCCCGGTAATAAGCCCCAGTAGTCTCCCCGAATAATTAGAAATCCCCCTATTTATACTCCCTAATATCTAGCCTGAGGACAGACGCTAGTCCCGATTATGTAATTTTGTCCAGCGCTGTATACCCCTAGAAATCTTGGCAGGGTGCCAATGAACTATGCACCCCTGCGGATTACCCAAATAGCAGGGTAGGGTTTACCCTTCTTCACCCAGATGGCCCTAGAAATTAGCATATACGCTAGCTGGCAGTCAACGACATATTGGCAAGGTGCCAGTGACCTTTTACACCCCGGTAGAGTACGAAAATACAAGGGTTGGTTCTCTGCCTATGCCAGATGGCCCTAAAATTAACATACAAATTGCATAGGAAACCTTCCGTTGTCTCTTCTCGGAGTAAACAACACCCTCCTTGTATGGCTTTAGTAGCCATAAATAGTGGTAGATATATAATTATAATATTTCTCTATGAAAAATCCCTACACTATAATACACATCAACGGGCATTATATGTTGTTATTCCCTTTAAGACCAACCTGTCATTCGTAAATGGTGCGAGAATGCTTCACATATTGTAAAGAACGACCCCCCTTGGGACGCGTGCGCGGGGGGGGGGGAGTGTGTGTGGGTGTGTCTCTCTCTTCTCGTGTGCGCTCGCCAGAATTGGTTTGACCCCCGATTCGGGGTAAAGTGACAGACGCTCGTTCCAGGTTCGATCTCGGATATTTTATTCACAAATTGAAGAATTCAAAAGATATACAGTGCGTTGGCAATAGAGTTTAACATAGTACTAGTAACATCGAAGTCACTGAGTGTCTGTTGCCAGTCCACTCCAGTGCTCCTACATTTTAAAGTTATAAATAAATGCCGGTAATTTTGATAGTCTCGAGAAATATGAGCTTCAGTCCATATTCATGTTTTAATTTGAACAGCCAAAAGGAGGGAGAGTCGCGAGCATCTTCCGTCGCTCTCGATCTCCGATATCCTCGATTAAAACCACGCTCTCTCCTTCCTTTTATTGTAAACCGTTAATTAACCAGTGTGCATCTGTGCGCATGTGTAATTAACAATTCCGGTCGCAAGGTTTGCCCAAGGACGCTAGTTTAACATCATCACGTACTCGAGAAACACCTGCAAATCTATACAAATTCAACTTTTGTTCAAACTGTCTCAGCTAGCATTTAGTCCATGTTCACTAAATCACTCGCTGGTAATATATGGTCATTAAGATCCGCGCCGTCGGTGCATGGTCCAGGATGGGTTTCCGTTGAAGTCCTCGAGTGGGGTAAACATCTTTAGAATTCGTCGGGGTCTTTGTGTCCGCTTTGGCCTTGCTCTGGTTTTGCCTCTGTGTTAAGTAATACTTTCTAGACTAATAACGCTATATTGTATACACCGTTAAATATTAAGCGGGTGGGTTTTTACAATATGGTGCGATTATGTATATCTTAAAATCGTGAGTGTGTATGTGCGTTTACATGCGTGTACACGCGTCTATGTATATGCTGCACCGACGGCTGCCAGAGGGCATCAATCTTCACACCATGGTAAATTAGTTTTATATATCCACGGGTTTGGTTTATCAGCAACCGGGCACCATTCGTGCATGGTACACGGTGGCACCCGTCGAGGTGCGTGACAAGTTTCTGTATACTGTGATACGTTTGGTTAATCACCCGTCAGCAACGAGGCACCATTCGTGCATGGTAGCATTTCATTCACTTGTTAACCACACATTTTCAGTGGTTCCGTTGCAAGTCCCATATATTGTAAATATATATATATATATATATATATATATATATATATATATATATATATATATATATATATATATATATATATATATATATATACATCGGACTTGCAATTGAACTATTCTACGTTAAAATAAATAATTTAAGCCGCTTGGAAACACGGGGAAGGTAAACTTGGGGAAGTTTCCTCTGTTTTCTCCTCTCTAGGAATGACGAGGATAGTTCTGTGAGTCCGATATTCGACCAATAATGGCAGCGAGATTGAACAATCGGTGTAACTTGTAGAGCGCTTTGAGCTATCAGTCAAGTGCGTAAATAAGTACGGCTCTTGTTCGCTTAATGTGTAGATAGCTCGACCAGTAAACAAGCAAGAAATAGGCTTTTCACTAGACGGACGGAAGGGCGGGCGGTCGGACTCGGAGGATTGATGTCTATCGATTCGACCTGTCAGTTTAAGTTCAGTATGAGTATTTTTAAGCAAAGTAGCATCACTTATATAAATAACAATATCGCTTAACTTAAACGCGTACACATATAAGCACACTTTTTGGCATGGATTGTATCTGTTGTCTATCAATCCCTTTTAGCAGCAGCAACCGCAGCAACAACCAGTCGACCGGCTAGTCGTTCGTTCGTTCGTTCGTTCGTTCGTTCGTTCGTTCGTTCGTTCGTTCGTTCGTTCGTTCGTTCGTTCGTTCGTTCGTTCGTTCGTTCGTTCGTTCGTTCGTTCGTTCGTTCGTTCGTCCGTCCGTCCGTCCGTCCGTCCGTCCGTCCGTCCGCCCGCCCGCCCGCCCGCCCGTCCGTCCGTCCGTTCGTTCGTTCGTTCGTTCGTTCGTTCTGTTACTATGTCATTCTTTCAATCTTTTTGTCATTGTGTCATTCTTTTTATCATTCTGTCACTGTGTCATTCATTCTGTCATACTTCCGTTCTAATTCTTCCATTCTTTTATTATTTCATTCTGTCATTCTGTCATTCTGTCATTCTGTCATTCTTCCATTCTTCCATTCTTCCATTCTTCCATTCTTCCATTCTTCCATTCTTCCATTCTTCCATTCTTCCATTCTTCCATTCTGCCATTCTGCCATTCTGCCATTCTTACTTAAACAAGCGGTGCCCACACATCAACGAGCAGTGCCGTATGGTCGATCTAGTACATTCAGCTATATGACATATGTTTACCCACTTGCGTGCTACACCACAATGACTTCTGCAATATAGTTTGGGGATGTTATTTTCACAGAATGGAGTCGATTAATTTTCCCAGAATGAGGTCGTGTAAGTTATATGTGTGTTTACGTCACAGTTGATCGAAAGAATGTATGTGTATGGAAGCAGTACGAGTAGGTGTGTCCCATTCCCATATCCTAATGACAATGCTGTATTTTGTCGGTGATAAACAAACATTCCCTGATTACGTCGGGTTCAATCACTACAATGGAAAACACATGACAAATGCTTTGGCATAGATCAACCTCGCTACCCACTAGTAGAATTTTATTATTACGCATTTTGACTACCACTGAAACGTCTATATTCGAATGTGTGTATAACAATTATAGTCATTAACACCCGGGACCTTTCAATTGATAAACTCTTTCTATTTTTACTTGTAGTCGCATATCATATGCTCATTTCTGCAGTGATGTCTGTCCACCCTGATGCTATCACAACCGCGATTTTCTATACAGAAGTTTAAGAAAGATTTATGTGCAGAAAGGGTCGAGGCGTTCCGACCTCGGTGGAACGTCTTCATGGGAATGTTCAATGTTGTTCTCGTAGCCCGGAAACCCCCCACAAATTAACGCGTAATAAATGTGTTTCTATATAGGATAAGTTAATGAATGACCTTTGTGCAGAAAGGGTCGAGGCGTTACGACCTCGTGTGGAATGTCTACATGGGAGTGTTTAATGTTCATATTGACGCTTACCACGTCGCTGAAAAAGTATAGGTAACCCATAACAACTAGTTTAATAGTGATTTGCATTTGGAATACATAGCGACCCCTGTTGCGCGAGTATAGCTGCGCATTTCTGCAATGATATATTTGCACATAATACCCCCTGCCCTTTCGCATAAAGAAGTTGATGTATGATTACTGTTCAGAAGCACGCATAACGAGAATAACCCATCGGGACGCTCTCGTTGTATTCTGGACTATAATAGACGGTGAACCTTGTCACCGACACATCGTGTAGAGGGGAGCGACTTCTCAAGACATTCAGAACAATTCACCAGTGTACAGTAAGTGATAGTACCGCATGATCAGCATTGTTGTACTGTACGCGTTATGCCTAAAGTCATCCCAACTTACAGCAGGTGCTGCGAAACGTTGGCCGTTTCGTCCGGTCTGCATTGCCTTTATCTTTCGGAAGAGTCAGTAAAAGCTGTTTATTCTTAAAGCCAGGTGTATGTGGCAGGGAACGTGAATCATATGTCAAACAAATAGAAAACCGATGTGGATTCATACCGCTAGTGTCATCGATCTATCTGCGTCGTTGTCTGCTGTCAAGCCACGTTCTCTGCTAGTGTAGCTGTACCACCGATGGATACCATATTTTTCATATGATTCTTATATAATCGTGGTGCATTTCGCGCATTTGTTATAAAAGACCGAACGTGTCTATATTAATATAACAGTTTCCATTTATGTTGTATGAACACCTTTCAGCAGACAACCACCGAAAACGATGACCTACCTGCGAGCGATCCTGTGGCTGTGTCTGCTCGGTCTGTTGGCGGCGGCAATCGCCGAGGACACGACCCAGACGGAGCAAGGAGACGACGACGTCGAGTCAGAAGTCGAGGCTAGAGACACGTACAAGGACGTGTTGAGTAGGCAGAAGAGACATTGTAAGTACTTAAGAGAATATATTATTATGTTAAAAGCTAAAGCGAAAAACTCAGTTGATACTGGATGCGTGACACGGTTAACCGTAAGGTGTATGGGGCCAAACGAAAAAGCCACATTCAATATGGCTTTATCAGCCATCAAATGGGAACCCCTATTTAGGCTTGATTCATGTGCAGATCAGTATTCATATTATCAAACGGTTATTTGCAACCTGATGGAAATATGCTTTCCTACTAAAATTGTTACGAGGCATACGGCTGATAAGCCATGGGTCACAGACTGGTTCAGAGACTTAGTTCGTAAAAGACAGCGAGCTCACATGAGTGATGATTTGAATCAAGCAAAAATATTGCGTAATAAGGTCAACCGAGCCGCTTCGAAACTTAAGTATAATGTTTACCAAACACAAATTGCAGCAATGCATGAATCGGGATCCCACGATTGGTGGAAGCATATGAAAACAATAATGGGACTTAAAAGAAATGGCAAATCATGCATGCAAGGTCTAGCTAACAAAACAACGGATGGTGATTGTGGCTTACTGGCCAATACAATGAATGATTTCTTTTTGTCTGTGAGTGACCATTTGCCTCGGTTAAATAAGAGTCACAAGGTGTTCGACATTAACGAGGAACTGCCGGATCAGTATGTGATAAGCGTATGTACTACTTTTAAAGCCTTGGAGAGGGTCAAAGCCTACAAAGCTACTGGGCCTGACAACATCCCTGCATGGGTGTTAAGAAATTATGCAAATGTTCTCGCCCCTCCATTAACTGCTATTTTTAACAATTCACTAAGAGAAGGTGTACTCCCTATGGAATGGAAAATGGCCAATGTAATACCGTTGCCAAAAACAAGCCCCCCTGTGTCGATTGAAAAAGACATTAGACCAATTTCACTAACTCCAATAGCTGCCAAGGTGTTTGAATCAATAATAATGAAATGGGTGGATGAAACAATTGAAGGTGAAATTGATGCTAAGCAATTTGGGGGAATTAGCGGAACGTCCACAACAGACGTTCTTGTCGAACTGGTTCATATGTGGCGACAGATAAATTGAATTCTTATGTCAGATTTTAGCAAAGCGTTTGATCTTATTAATCATCATTTGTTGCTAGAAAAGCTACAGTCGTATGGGTTGCCCGCACATATTTTAAGATGGATGGCAACATTTCTATTAGACAGAGCTCAACGAGTAAAACTAGGAAATGAGTATTCCCATTCTAGTCATCCCAATGGTGGAGTACCGCAAGGGACATTGTCTGGACCTAAATATTTCCTTGTTTATATAAATGATTTAAGAACGACTGTTCCATTATATAAGTATGTAGATGACAGTACGTTATTTGAAATATGCGACAGAAATGATGTATCTGTTATACAAGAGTCGGTTGATATTGCTGCTAGATGGACAGAACAGAATGACATGAAAATTAATTCGGAAAAATCAAAAGAAATAATCATAAGTTTTGCACAAGATGGCAATTTCAGAAGCACTATCCCGAATATAAAGATTGATGGGAGGGATATAGCACAAGTTTGCCATGCCAAACTATTAGGTGTGACCATTTCTCAGGATCTGACATGGAACAAACACGTGGATAATATTTTGAAAAAGGCTGGTAAACGCTTGTACATGTTATACCAGTTAAAGCGTGCAGGGATTACACAGAAAGATCTGGTCAGTGTATATGTTAGTGTGGTGAGACCAGTTCTAGAATATGCCTGTCCTGTATGGCACACTAACTTGCCCCAATATTTGTCTGACAATATTGAAGTTATACAAAAAAGGCACTAAAATGTATTTTTCCTGGATTGGGTTACGCGAAAATACTTAGACGTGTTAATCTGGATACGTTGAATGTAAGACTTTGTCAAACAATATTTTGATAAAATTAAAGTCGGCACACACAGATTAAATTATCTGCTGCCTGACAAAAGACATATCGAATATAATATTAGACAACAAAATGTGTACCCGTTACCAGTTACTAGAACGAATAGATTCCATAACTCCTTTATACCGTGGGCTTTATACAACTGTCAGTAAAAAGGCTATTAATACGGTATGATTTGCGGTATTAAATGTATTTCTATTGTATTTGTATGATGTTTTGATGAGATAATTGTAACCTATTGTAATGTCAATCCAACTCAGTTGAGTTGCTAATAAAACTTGTGTTATTATTATTATAAAAAGATATACAGTTGATTTTAATTCCACGATCATCTCTTTAGTACAGCTAACTCGAAATAATGAACTCACAGAGCATAACACTAAACAACCCTTCTGCTAGTAAGGCCCCCTCCTCATTCCGGTCACTTTTATCTCGGAATAATATTCACTTTAACACTGAGGTTGCTAGGTACGTCCTAGTGTTGCGTTGAAAAACCTAATTCGTATTCGTGATTATATTTTTATACTTAGGGGCTTTGTAAATATAAACATAAATTCAAAACTCCTAAATCATTCGAGTGTGTTGATGAGTCCATTTGGAAAGTAATTTAATTTTAGGAAACAATAACATAACTCCAGAGCGAACATTTGATATGGACAAATTATACTCTTTGTATACATTTTCAGCTACTGTTATTATTTATATTATTACAAATGTTATTCAACTGTAGATCGTAACTGGTTTTTTTTAGTCAGTACCGTAAACTTCTTTCAGCCAAAGACCGGTACTGCGGAATGTGTCACGCAACTGGCAAGAAAGGTGTGTATATGCAGTGGCCGTGTAAGTCGTACAAGAAGATATGTGCCAAGTGGGGGACATGTGGCTGGTGGTTCAAGAAGCACAGGTGTTGCAAGTAGGTATCGCCTCTATTTATTCCTCAATCTCTTTATCTCTCCCCTCTTTCGTCCCCCTCTCTCTCCCCCAATCTGTCTTTTTCCCCTCTCTCTCTCTCTCTCTCGTTCTCTATGTCTCTCTCTTAATCGGTCTCACTCTTTCCCTTCCCTCTCCTCTCTAGCAGCAATCACACGAAGAAATATATAATATCCCATTAGCACTCAGCCGATTTTAACGTGAAGCCTGTGCCTCATCAAATATTTGACGTAGATGTTTAAAAATATTGCTTGCGCCATTTACTTTGCTCTAGCGCCTTTATTATTCAATTCTCGCAATTGCATGTTGTATGCCTGTTGTAGATAATAAAAGTACCTACACAGTGGTGTCAAAACTGTTGTTGTAACTTTAAAATATGTTGACCATTTCTCGATTGACACTAAGACATTTTGAAACGTTTTGTAAAAAAATACTTTGTTGCGGTGTAACGTTTTTATGCAAGGTTTTTTTATTGTTACAAGTTAGATTTATTTAAAAGAACATTAAATTATCTACACACTGGTATATAACTTGTTCTAATATGTTACACATTTTGGCTTTATACGTGGCCAAACTCCTGAAGCTGAAGCTGAAGGACATTTTTAAATGTCCAAGAAAAAAAACTAGTGTTGTTAAATTTCGAAAACGCGGTAAATATTTTTAAGAACGGAAGCATCCAAAATAGCCACAATTTAATGGTATATGTCTAGATAGGTGTCACATTTATTGCATCTCTTAATCACTAGATGCAATCACGTAAACCGGATTCAAACGCTGTGCTGTATTCGCGGGCCGGCTATGGCCGACCTGAGGAGATTCGGGGTGACCGTCAATGCCCGACTTGAGTGTTAATGGGATATAACATAAAGCACTCATGTGCTTTATTATAACCGTACATTACAGTACAGTACAATACAGTACAGTACAGTGTAATACAATACTGTACATTACATTACATTACATTACAGTACAGTACAGTACAGTACAGTACAGTACAGTACAGTACAGTACAGTACAGTACAATACAGTACAGTACAGTACAGTACAGTACAGTACAGTACAGTACAGTACAGTACAGTACAGTACAGTACAATACAATACAGAGTACACTATAATGTAGTGCTATGTTTCTGATTGATTTCGAATGTCACGTTGCAATTGATGTACTATTGTTTGAATAATATTATTATACTGACTTGTTAAACTATCGCTCCCTAGTTTGATTTGATTACAGGAAATGGAAGTGGGTTGTTGCTAAGCAATGGTGCTGCAATAGTTGGGATATGCTATATCCGCTGCGGCCGAAGTATCCGAAGTTGGCACCAGTTTGCATCAAGAAAAGTGAGTATATCGGTTACATCGGTAAATCAGTACTAATTCATAAACATGTTTCAAATACGAATACATCAAATTTTTCCGAAATATGGAATTATACTTACTTATTCCCGACTATTATTCATATTCGCAAAAATAAATGCACATTTTGTCCAGTCCCAGTGGTAAAATATCCAACGGATACAATGCACTTCACAATATTGACAATGTCAAATTACTATATTAATATTGGGCAAGGCGATTTGGCGCCGACTTAAGCCACTTTGTTTGAATTGAAAGGTGGTTGAGTAGTATAATTTCAATAGGAAATATTTTGGTATCCAATGAGAACACATACACCATGTCGGAACACAGCAGCTATGTATTCCTTGATATGTTGTTCTACAAAGTGGGTGCGAATAATTGAACATGCAATGGCTTCTTGTTTCCAGAATACGCCAAGTGTGGTGGTTTTAACACAACTGGAGCCAAGTATCCTTATCGCGCGTGTACGCTTAGGTAGGTTTATTGCATGCTGCTCGAAGTAATGTAAAATGTTCGCAGTGTGTGACTATAACGAGATCATGTTTATTGCGTATTCCCCCCCCCCCCCAGTGAGCCGAGCAGACTTTATCAACTTAGTGTTAATTTCGATACGATTGTAATGTTTTAAAACTGTTAATTTTCTAAAATAATGTGAGTTGGTCTTTTTTGTGCAGTACCCTAACATATATAATATAACTAAGGATTTTTACTTACGGAAAGATTGTTTTCTGTCCGTTTACACGTGTGTCGCTATGCAGGAAATAACCATATTCGATGTTTCACAATAACTACTTAACTCTGCAACTATCATTGACAGTTGAAAACACATTCACATTGCTCGCTCCAGTCTGAGCAATCAAAGTGTCCACAGTTTAGGATAATCTCATATCCAGGTGACAGTCCTTTCCTAAATGACTAAGCTAGAGGCTATCACTTTAATTAATAATTATCACTGTCCCTTTATCACAGCAAGAAATCTGTAGTTTCTAGTCAAAAAGGGAATGATTAGTGATATAACTCTATAATAACAACCCACTCACCAAATTCTTTAATCACACACAAGCATTCGTTTACACCTACATATAATTATACCTGAGCCTTAGTTCCGATATTACACTATGATAAGAGAGACAGTTGACATACGTTTTACATGGAATTTAACACCAGTCAGTGTCACTCATTATATAATTATTGTGATGTTTTTTACATTTTCATATGTGTCTAACATTTACCATGTCTTCGTTTTCATAACGTGAGAACAGCTATGGTCTGATACTCCAATATTTCTGCAAGTACAAATACAAGTTGATTGGCAAGCGCTGCTATACTAGTAAGTGTACTACGTATATTGTTTTGACATTATATATATATATATATATATATATATATAGTATATATATATATATATATATATATATATATATATATATAAAATACACATATATATATATATATATATACAGACATATATATATATATATATATATATATATATATATATATATATATATATATATTAACCTATTTGTATTAAGCATAATAGCAACTTTTCATTTTATTAAGATTATTATAAAGTACTATGACATAAAGTTTAGTATATTTAAGAAAATACATCAATGCATTTGTAAAATATCCACCTATTTGCAGAGTCCAGTTTCTGCGGCGGCTTCTCGAAGTTTGGTATGACGTATCCTGCCTGCTATTACAAGTGAGTTTATATGAGCAATATTACATCGACAGTACACATTTAAGAAACATTTTATGATATGAAGTAGTTTGAAGAAATTTGATAGAAGTAGATGAAAGAACATGTAAATTTATTAAGATTGACGCTAGCAGAACGTGACTCATTGTGTATTTAAGGTAGGCATATATTTATTTTGTCGGTTTAATATTTACTTAACGTAGCCATTTAGAATACTAGCAAGAAACAATATGTTTGACGGGATCATGGCAATAAAGAATGTGACACTATGGAAAACGGCATTTACCATTTAGGTAAATCCAGGTGAAGTAATTGCTAATGTACAACTTAAAAAGGATTGCTTTCTTGTTAAATTCAAATGTTCAAATAGCCTGTTTATATCACTTACATTACCATGAATGTTATTGTACCATGCAAGTTTGCTATGTGACAAAATGGGTTACCTTAATGCAGTACAATAAACCACCCGTTATATAAAAATTAATTCTGGTGTAAATGAAACACACGTGTGGACATGTCATGTAACCACTGCAACTTTATACACAGGGAGGGATCCGAGGTTAGCCCTAATACTACAGACATACTGAATGCAATCACATGAAACAATATTAAATGGAATGATTATATATATATATATATATATATATATATATATATATATATATATATATATATATATATATATAAAGTGGTTGCCTAATGTCATGTGGTCTTATCTGCAAAGGGACTAACTGCTCCTACCGGTACAGGGTCTCAAAAGTCTCGTATGGCCACGTTTGTTTTCGAGGTAAGTGAATTATATTATGAACACGTACAAACACACATATAACATATATATGCATATATATATATATATATATATATATATATATATTATTATGTACTTGTTTTATATAATTAGGCATGTATATGTGTACGCATATGTGTAATCATATGTATATATATATATATAATATATATATATATATATATATATATATATATATATCTACGCATGTGCGTATGTATGTGTAAAACAAATGAGAACAAACGTGTGCAATATCATAAATGTCATTGGTATTTGTTTCCAGTTATGTGAGAAGAAATTACCCTTCGAGAAATGAAAGCGAGTCAGTCGTCAAAATTTGACTGTTGCATTATTCTTTGGAATAAAACGATGGTGTACAAAAAGATGATGTCGTTATATGTGTTTTTTCATTTGCTGATCGCCGAGTGATACCTATAGTTATGATTAGAATACAATTACATTAAATCTGTTAGGCGATTAGGACCATTCCGGAAGTTCGGGGACATAAAACATTTCTGACTAAAAGACATTATGTGATTAGTCAAATGGTGATGAGAAACACGTATTTGCAAATCACACCACGACATTCCAAGTTTGTTTCTTTGAAGCCGCTGTTTGTTTCTCACATTTTAGTGTTCAGGTAACTTCATCCAGTTCAGTTACTCTTATTTAATGGAGATACATTGCAAAGAAGGTCCTCAAAGTGATACTACAATTTGTTACAGATTTGCCGCTTAATCTGTCATTTGGTGGTCATTTCTAAGACGTTTTCTAACTCATTTACATGTGGATTAATTTAGAACATAATAGTACTCATAATAGTTGCCTGCATAAAAGATAGTACAAGTTTTTAAATTATATGTACTTATAACGACACTAATTGTAAATAAAGTTACCAAGTTCAAGTTCATGAATATGAGTTTATTAAATGTAAGCATATATAGATTGGATGTCAATGATTCTAACAATAAACATCATATCATAATCCACACTGATAACGATGATTATATATATATATATATATATATATATATATATATATATATATATATATATATAAAGATTGTGATGAGATCAACAACAAAACGGACTGGTTAAACTCCTAGGCAAGCAGGATGGAGAAATTCGTGATCAAGTCGAGATTATAGAATGAATAGAGGGATTCTACACCGAGTTACACAACAATAAACAGAATATCATAACCCACACTGACTAATGGTGATTACTATATGTACACGTAACTAAGTATTTACATGTTATTGATTGATCACGCGTACATTATAGAAGCTGGCATTTATTATCACACAAATAATTCATTGTTGGTTTAACGGTCACACATTCGCGGATTTTGAACTTGTATTTGAATGTTTAGCAACGTCATGAAATTTAGCTACTCAGACTGCACAGTTTGTATAGTACACTACAGTGTATTTGATGAACATAGAAATCCAGTTATACACGGGCATTGTTATTACCATAAAATAACGTTTATACACCTGCTGTCTCTCGGTTGTTGTTGTGATTATTGCTGCATGTGTTACGGTTGCTGCTGCTGCTGCTGCTGCTGCTGCTGCTGCTGCTGCTGCTGCTGCTGCTGCTGCTGCTGCTGCTGCTGCTGCTGCGCCATTTTCGACGTCGAATGGTCTTGTTAAAATTAATGACCGTTTCTAACGCGAATTTACCAACTAATATGTAGGTATGTGAATTGCAACATTTAATGGCAAACAACTTATATGAGATAACAAGTTATATTGCCGTGTCTGTTTGGAAAGTACTTTGATCTGGTTGACGCAGCGTTTTGTTATATATAAGACATCAACATAGATTTAATGCAACCGTATGCTTTTACAGAGGAATTACGATAAAGTGGACTCTCTAGGCGTCAAAAACGTGTTAACATCATGGTACACCATTTCGTTAGGACTGATAACGCAATATCACCATTCGTCAAAAAATATTGTCGCAAGAAAGAGTGCTGAGAAGGTCCTTTGTGACATAGGTCCTTTCTGCTGAAGCTCAGTCCGTATCAGTGCCCTTTGACCTGCGCCGACATGATTAAAATATTAACATGTTTACACATTCTGATGATCAATCGCACACCCGCACACAAGCACAAACTCATAAACAAAGCATGCACATGCACACACACACACACGCGCGCTCGCGCGTGCGCACACACACACACACACACACACACACACACACACACACCCCGTAAGCACGAAAAACATACGCATAGTACTCATAAGCACACTTGCATGAGAGCGATAATCCGGAGACGTCACACCAAATACATCGACCTAACCATACATAATTCAGTTGACTTACTATGTTCTATAAAATCATAAATGGAAACAACTGTCGTTGACGACGTATCTAGTTAACGTTGAAACATATGACAAAAACAGACATGACTATTGAAGATTATCAGTTGGTTTAAATTAGCAAAGTTTGCTTTATTCTACGGACAATAAAATAAGTCTTCTGCAATTACTGGCGAGATATAAATAATACCATAATAGAACATCGCATGCGTTGCTAGAATATGTTATTGAAAATTGTAAGGCGAAAGCAAAATCAACCGCGATTACTGCCACTTTCGAAAACAAGTCAAGCCCCATTTCTTAGAAATGACGTTCCCAGGCTACATTTTCGGTGATAATTTTTCTCTTACCAGGCCCATTTATGACTGTGACGGATGAGCACAAACTTTACAATAATAATAATAATTATTATTATTATAATAAATAACTGTTATTATCATTATTATTAATAGTGGTATTAGTATAAGTATTATTAAATGTAAGCATGTTCAGCATTTACTCGATTAGAAATATCAACCATCATAAATATGAAAGGGTGGTTCATACAAAAGAAAGACTATTATTTTCTCGTGGCATCAATTTTGAATTAACTTTGAATTAACCTGAATATTCAAATATTTCTCGAAATGGGAAATATATATATATATATATATATATATATATATATATATAATGGCTTCTTTTCCTCGAAGATCAAGCTCAGTGGCGCTGCAAACCCAAGGTGATAAGCAAACTCATAATCGTAAACCAATGCGTGAGTCGTCAATGGATGGACGAACAAGTTAGGAGGCTAAGGAGGATAGGCAGCAGCATTAAAGAGATAGGTTTTTAGACGTTGGCGGAATGAAACTACATTACCTTCTTATTTTAAGCTGGCAGGAAGCGAGTTCCACACACGCGCGCGCGCACACACACACACACACACACACACACACACACACACACACACACACACACACACACACACACACACTCACACACACACACACACACACACACACACACACACACACACACACACACACACACACACACACACACACACACACACAATATATATACATATATATATATATATATATATAATATTTGTGCGTGTGTGTACGTGTATGTGTGAGTGAGTTCGTGAGTGCGTACGTGCATGCGTGCGTGCGTGTATGGATCTTGGCCACCATTAGCCTGGACATCCAGAATCCGACATCCTGTATCGTGTATCATCGTGAAATGACTGCATGGAAATTGTACGACGTCAACGAAACTGATTAAACGTTATTAGTTTGCAATCTACATACACAAATCACAAATGCCCAGGTTTATCAAAAAGGACTGGCCACCTAACGGCAACCACGTGACTAAGAATGAGGATGAAAACAACGAACGTTCGTCGTTTGGATGGCGTTCGTCGTTTGGATGGTTTTCGTCGTTTGGATGGCGTTCGTCGTTTGGATGGCGTTCGTTGTTTGGATGGCGTTCGTCGTTTAGATGGCGTTCGTCGTTTGGATGGCGTTCGTCGTTTAGATGGCGTTCGTCGTTTGGATGGCGTTCGTTGTTTGGATGGCGTTCGTCGTTTAGATGGCGTTCGTCGTTTGGATGGTTTTCGTCGTTTGGATGGCGTTCGTTGTTTGGATGGCGTTCGTTGTTTGGATGGCGTTCGTTGTTTGGATGGCGTTCGTCGTTTAGATGGCGTTCGTCGTTTGGATGGCGTTCGTTGTTTGGATGGCGTTCGTCGTTTAGATGGCGTTCGTCGTTTGGATGGTTTTCGTCGTTTGGATGGCGTTCGTCGTTTAGATGGCGTTCGTTGTTTGGATGGCGTTCGTTGTTTGGATGGCGTCCGTTGTTTGGATGGCGTTCGTCGTTTGGATGGCGTTCGTTGTTTGGATGGCGTTCGTCGTTTGGATGGTTTTCGTCGTTTGGATGGCGTTCGTCGTTTGGATGGCGTTCGTTGTTTGGATGGCGTTCGCCGTTTGGATGGTTTTCATCGTTTAGATGGTTTTCGTCGTTTGGATGGTTTTCGTCGTTTGGATGGCGTTCGTCGTTTGGATGGCGTTCGTTGTTTGGATGGTTTTCGTCGTTTAGATGGTTTCCATCGTTTAGATGGTTTTCGTCGTTTGGATGGCGTTCGTTGTTTGGATGGTTTTCGTCGTTTAGATGGTTTTCATCGTTTAGATGTTTTTCGTCGTTTGGATGCCGTTCGTTTTTTGGATGGCGTTCGTCGTTTGGATGGCGTTCGTTGTTTGGATGGCGGTCGTCGTTTGGATGGCGTTCGTTGTTTGGATGGCGTTCGTTGTTTGGATGGCGTTCGTCGTTTGGATGGCGTTCGTTGTTTGGATGGTGTTCGTTGTTTGGATGGCGTTCGTTGTTTGGATGGCGTTCGTTGTTTGCATGGCTTTCGTTGTTTGGATGGCGTTCGTCGTTTGGATGGCGTTCGTCGTTTGGATGGCGTTCGTTGTTTGGATGGCGTTCGTTGTTTGGATGGCGTTCGTCGTTTAGATGGCGTTCGTCGTTTGGATGGTTTTCGTCGTTTGGATGGCGTTCGTTGTTTGGATGGCGTTCGTCGTTTAGATGGCGTTCGTCGTTTGGATGGCGTTCGTTGTTTGGATGGCGTTCGTCGTTTAGGTGGCGTTCGTTGTTTGGATGGCGTCCGTTGTTTGGATGGCGTTCGTCGTTTGGATGGCGTTCGTTGTTTGGATGGCGTTCGTCGTTTGGATGGTTTTCGTCGTTTGGATGGCGTTCGTTGTTTGGATGGCGTTCGCCGTTTGGATGGTTTTCATCGTTTAGATGGTTTTCGTCGTTTGGATGGCGTTCGTTGTTTGGATGGTTTTCGTCGTTTAGATGGTTTTCGTCGTTTGGATGGCGTTCGTCGTTTGGATGGCGTTCGTTGTTTGGATGGTTTTCGTCGTTTAGATGGTTTCCATCGTTTAGATGGTTTTCGTCGTTTGGATGGCGTTCGTTGTTTGGATGGTTTTCATCGTTTAGATGTTTTTCGTCGTTTGGATGCCGTTCGTTTTTTGGATGGCGTTCGTCGTTTGGATGGCGTTCGTTGTTTGGATGGCGTTCGTCGTTTGGATGGCGTTCGTTGTTTGGATGGCGGTCGTCGTTTGGATGGCGTTCGTTGTTTGGATGGCGTTCGTTGTTTGGATGGCGTTCGTCGTTTGGATGGCGTTCGTTGTTTGGATGGCGTTCGTTGTTTGGATGGCGTTCGTTGTTTGCATGGCGTTCGTTGTTTGGATGGCGTTCGTCGTTTGGATGGCGTTCGTCGTTTGGATGGCGTTCGTCGTTTGCATGGCGTTCGTTGTTTGGATGGCGTTCGTCGTTTGGATGGCGTTCGTTGTTTGGATGGCGTTCGTTGTTTGGATGGTTTTCGTCGTTTAGATGGTTTTCGTCGTTTGGATGGCGTTCGTCGTTTGGATGGCGTTCGTTGTTTGGATGGTTTTCGTCGTTTAGATGGTTTCCATCGTTTAGATGCTTTTCGTCGTTTGGATGGCGTTCGTTGTTTGGATGGTTTTCATCGTTTAGATGTTTTCGTCGTTTGGATGCCGTTCGTTTTTTGGATGGCGTTCGTCGTTTGGATGGCGTTCGTTGTTTGGATGGCGGTCGTCGTTTGGATGGCGTTCGTTGTTTGGATGGCGTTCGTTGTTTGGATGGCGTTCGTCGTTTGGATGGCGTTCGTTGTTTGGATGGCGTTCGTTGTTTGGATGGCGTTCGTTGTTTGGATGGCATTCGTTGTTTGCATGGCGTTCGTCGTTTGGATGGCGTTCGTCGTTTGGATGGCGGTCGTCGTTTGGATGGCGTTCGTCGTTTGGATGGCGTTCGTTGTTTGGATGGCGTTCGTCGTTTAGATGGCGTTCGTCGTTTGGATGGCGTTCGTTGTTTGGATGGCGTCCGTTGTTTGGATGGCGTTCGTCGTTTGGATGGCGTTCGTTGTTTGGATGGCGTTCGTCATTTGGATGGTTTTCGTCGTTTGGATGGCGTTCGTCGTTTGGATGGCGTTCGTTGTTTGGATGGCGTTCGCCGTTTGGATGGTTTTCATCGTTTAGATGGTTTTCGTCGTTTGGATGGCGTTCGTTGTTTGGATGGTTTTCGTCGTTTAGATGGTTTTCGTCGTTTGGATGGCGTTCGTCGTTTGGATGGCGTTCGTTGTTTGGATGGTTTTCGTCGTTTAGATGGTTTCCATCGTTTAGATGGTTTTCGTCGTTTGGATGGCGTTCGTTGTTTGGATGATTTTCATCGTTTAGATGTTTTTCGTCGTTTGGATGCCGTTCGTTTTTTGGATGGCGTTCGTCGTTTGGATGGCGTTCGTTGTTTGGATGGCGGTCGTCGTTTGGATGGCGTTCGTTGTTTGGATGGCGTTCGTTGTTTGGATGGCGTTCGTCGTTTGGATGGCGTTCGTTGTTTGGATGGCGTTCGTTGTTTGGATGGCGTTCGTTGTTTGGATGGCGTTCGTTGTTTGCATGGCGTTCGTTGTTTGGATGGCGTTCGTCGTTTGGATGGCGTTCGTCGTTTGGATGGCGTTCGTCGTTTGGATGGCGTTCGTTGTTTGGATGGCGTTCGTTGTTTGGATGGCGTTCGTTGTTTGGATGGCGGTCGTCGTTTGGATGGCCTTCGTCGTTTGGATGGCGTTCGTCGTTTGGATGGCGTTCGTTGTTTGGATGGCGTTCGTCGTTTGCATGGCGTTCGTTGTTTGGATGGCGTTCGTCGTTTGGATGGCGTTCGTCGTTTGGATGGCGTTCGTCGTTTGGATGGCGTTCGTTGTTTGGATGGCGTTCGTTGTTTGGATGGCGTTCGTCGTTTGGATGGCGATCGTCGTTTGGATGGCGTTCGTCGTTTGGATGGCGTTCGTTGTTTGGATGGCGTTCGTCGTTTGGATGGCGTTCGTTGTTTGGATGGCGTTCGTTGTTTGGATGGCGTTCGTTGTTTGGATGGCGTTCGTTGTTTGCATGGCGTTCGTTGTTTGGATGGCGTTCGTCGTTTGGATGGCGTTCGTCGTTTGGATGGCGTTCGTCGTTTGGATGGCGTTCGTTGTTTGGATGGCGTTCGTTGTTTGGATGGCGTTCGTTGTTTGGATGGCGTTCGTTGTTTGGATGGCGGTCGTCGTTTGGATGGCGGTCGTCGTTTGGATGGCGTTCGTCGTTTGGATGGCGTTCGTTGTTAAGGTAATTTTCTTTGCTTAGATGGTTTTCGACGTTGTCTGGGTGATGGTAGTCGTGGATTAGATCTCTGTCGCTGTTGGATGGGTATCGGTGCTGCGGTTGTTGTTGTTGTTGTTATAGTTGTTCGATGGTCGTTGTTGACTCTGTTGTTGTTGTTGTTGTTGTTGCTTCTATGGTCGTCGATGTTTGTTGTGCAGTTGTAGTTGTTATTGCGGTTGTCGTTGTGGGCTTGTACAAACAGGTCCCGGTCGCCTGATGATATTCGTAAGGCTCGCAGCAGTATGGCAATAGGCAAAAAGAAACGGACGGTATTTAAAGAAATCAACAATATGCAACACAACAATGTGGAATAATAATATTGACAGTAATCAAACGCATGGGCATCATAGTTGGTGACTGTCATAAAGTAATCATGTTCTAACCTTTTATATATATATATATATATATATATATATAAAACATATATATATATATATATATATATATTACATGTATATATATATATATATATATATGATATATATATATATGATATATATATATATATTTATTTATACATGTATATATATATATATATATATATATTTATATAATTATATACATATACATATATACACTGATATATACACTGTGTATAGTAATGGCGTTTAACCTTATATATATGTATATATATATATATAAGATTATGGAATGTGGTTATATAATCTTTACACAGTGTGTATATATATATAATTATATATGTATATATATATATATTCATATGTATATATACATATAAAATTATATATATACACTGTGTATATATATATATATTATTTTCACCTTATATATATATAATTATAGATATATATATATATATATATATATATATATATATATATATATATAATTATATATATATATATAATTATATATATAATTATATATATATATATATAAATAAATAAATTATATATATATATATATATATATAATTATATATATATATATATATATATATATATAAATAAATAATAATAATATATATATATATATATATATTTATATAATTATATATATATATATAATTATATATATATATATTTATATATATAATTATATATATATATATATATATATATATATATAAGTTATGAGTAAAAAATTTACTTTATGACAGTCACCAACTATGATGCCCATGCGTTTGATTACTGTCAATATTATTATTCCACATTGTTGTGTTGCATATTGTTGATTTCTTTAAATACCGTCCGTTTCTTTGTCAAACTGAACTGTACGTAGATATATGTAACAGGACGTAACATTTTGTTCGCTCGTTTTTCCTAAAACACATGGTACAAGCTAATATGTCCTGTGTTTAGAGTGTATCATCGTGAATGGTTATTTAAGACAAAAAAGCTTGGCACAAACAAAGTAAAGTATATAAAGTATATAAAGTATATAAGAATATTTGTGTGTTTATTATACGTACTTTACATTACTCTTATAAAGCCCTCTACTCACCCCCTGCACATTCTCAGCCGCCGCTCCCTCCACGAAGGCCACTGGCGAAATTGTGGCCAAACTGGCCATCTTCCTTTTGCTCTTTCATAAGCATCTTTTGCAGCCTTCCAAGCTTCCATTGGTGATTTTCCTTCCCTCATTGCCTGATACCATGCCTCTATGGCTCGTCGCCATGCGTTTATTTCTCGATCCGCCGCTTTTGCCGCTCCCTTCCACTTCTGTTCCGCGATATGTATTAGTTGAGTCGCAGCCCTCGCCGCCTCAAACAAATTACACACTGAGGCCACCACGTGCAGCATGCACGGTGTCTGGGTGTCTGGATGTCTGTGTGTCTGTGTGTCTGGGTGTCTGGGTGTCTGTGTGTCTGGGTGTCTGGATGTCTGGGTGTCTGTGTGTCTGGGTGTCTGGGTGTCTGGATGTCTGTGTGTCTGGGTGTCTGGATGTCTGTGTGTCTGGGTGTCTGGATGTCTGTGTGTCTGTGTGTCTGGGTGTCTGTGTGTCTGTGTGTCTGGATGTCTGGGTGTCTGGGTGTCTGGGTGTCTGGGTGTCTGGATGTCTGGGTGTCTGTGTGTCTGGTTGTCTGGGTGTCTGGGTGTCTGGATGTCTGTGTGTCTGTGTGTCTGGATGTCTGTGTGTCTGGGTGTCTGGGTGTCTGGGTGTCTGTGTGTCTGTGTGTCTGGGTGTCTGGGTGTCTGGGTGTCTGGGTGTCT